>JAOQMP010000210.1:29696607-29726355 GCA_027563575.1 Erythroxylum pedicellare | reverse complement strand
TAGATGATAGAATATGTCTTTAAGGTCTTCATGAAAGTTATATATATTGAAGTTATCTTTCAAACTATCTAAGAATTACCTTGATCTTATATCTATAGAGAAAGTTATACTAATTGTAAAACATCTTCTGCGTACCGTTCTTAAACTTCTTCTGTGTACTGCTCATCTTGTATCGTCTTGTCCAGTTCTGACCCTTTTATGACAAAATCTATCTTCAAGGTCTTCATGAAAGTTGTAGATATTAAATTCCTCTTTTTTACTATCTAATAATGACCTTGATCTGATATCTCTAGAAAAAGTTATGCTAATTGTAAAACATCTTCTATTCATTATCCATAAATTTCTTTTAGGTGTTGTTCATCTTGTATGGTCTGGTCCAATTTTAGCCTTCTATATGACATAATATATTTTGAAGGTCTTCAAGAAAGTTGTAGATCATAAAGTCCTATTTTGAATCATCTAATAATAAACTTTATCCAATATCTCTAGAGAAAGTTATGCTAATTGTAAAACATCTTCTGTGTACTGTCCATAAACTTCTTTTGGGTACTGTTCATCTTGTATTGTCTGATCTAATTTTTACCCTCTAGATGATAGAATCTATCTTCAAGGTCTTCACGAAAGTTGTAGATCTTGAAGTACTATTTCAAAACATCTTATAATGAACTTGATATAATATCTCTAGAGAAAGTTATGCTAATCGTAAAACATCTTCTGTGTACTATTCATAAACTTCTTCTGGGTACTATTCATCTTGTAACATCTGGTCCAGTTCTGACCATTTTGATGGCAAAATCTTTCTTCAAGCTCTACATGAAAGTTGTATATATTTAAGTACTCTTTCGAACCATCTAATAATGAACCTTGATCTGATATCTATAGAGCAAGTTATGCCAATTGTCCCAAAACATGTTCAATATGATTGAGGACAAAACCTTGTTTGATTTTTCGGCCATAGCTTTATTATCCAACTTCCAAATGAAGTGATCCTTGAGCCAATAGATTCCTAACACATTATTTAGCATTCTAAATTGATTGGAAAAAGATTTGATTGAAGGAAAGTGAGGGAATCTGTTGGAATAGTACGAATTGTTATTATTTTACTGAACATGCTTCGACATTTTGAATATATCTAGATCTGTAGAGCTCCAATTGAGATTATTTTTAACACGGAGCAAACTAGATACATAGATTTACAAATTATATGAAGAAGTCAAATTCTGATTTCAGCCTCTAATATGTTCAATTTCTGGATGAAAGTTGATTATTTATTAGAAACTTAAGACAATGGGAAACAAATGTTATGAAGAAGTCAAATTATGATTCTAGTTTGAGGTTTCCCAAAATCTACTCTGAAGTTGAAGAAACGTGTTTGTTCACGTATTATAATTCCGAATGTGAGATTCCAGAAGCGAGATCCAACATTATTAATAAAGAATTCTTAGGAAGATTCATTACCTAAACACTATTATTTCATATTGACATCTTCTTAGTATTTTCCTTATTTTACATTTAATATTGTTTTTAATCTTAGTTTAATTGTTTACTTTAATTTTTAATTAAAATCTGTAATATGATTCATTGGTTAGATAATAGAAAAATGGTAACTACTAGTACTTATAATTTTCGTGGGATCGACCTGTACTTACCTATGCTAACTACAGTTATGCCAAGTACTTAAGGTATTTTTAATATTGATATAAAACATATCGATCAAGTTTTTGACATCGTTGCTAGGGACTACTGATATTAGGAAAACCTAGATTTTATTAATCTAACCATTATTTTGTATTTATTTTATTTTCTTTTTGACTTATTCATTATTTATCTCTTGAACTTCTCTACTTTGACTTTGAACTTGTGGCTTACTGTTAGGATTTAAGATTCATCGTTATAGTCATAACCCACAATGGAAGGATGGAGTTTACAGTATTCTCATAGGAGTTATGATATGTCATCACCTATGTCAACATCACAACTTTGGAAAGAAAGGTTTGGTGACATATTTTCAGAAGCTCAACTGAATTCCATACTATGTTGCAACATTTGTGAGAGTAAAAATTACAGACATGAACGTCGGATACCAAATCATATATGGGAGCAACCAAGCATGCACAACTAATCTCATATTATGTCATACAAGAATACTTATCATTTAGAGTAGTAACCTTTACACTTATTGATGGAATAATTATGTTTTAACTAAATATTTACAGCAATGACAGCAAGAAGAGCAACTTATAGATATAATAATGGAATACCTTTCAAAAAGTGAAGATAACCGATGTGAATTCGAAGAGGGATTTTTTCACCCAAATACATTGAGCATAATACAACATATTATTTGATCTTATTAACGTCATAGAGTGAAGAAGAGACAAAGGTCGATTTTGTAAATGAACTTGCATTCCAAGAAGACAAGGGGTAACTATTTCTTTAAAAGAGAAGGAAGAACAAATGTTAATAGAAGTAGAGGAAAAAGAAGCTCTGTCAAAGAAGAAGAAGTAGAGAAATGGCAAAAGAAGATTGAGGAAGAACAAGAGAAGGAGCCAATTGAGGAAACTACTGATGAATCATTAATAGTCATATTGAGTATGAATGGTTCCTATTTCCTATAAGACAAACTGTTTGGGTCAACTAAAGATTTAGGATGTTTTATTTTTCTTATTTTATTGACAGTTTTTATTAAGAAGGGCATTAACGGAGTCTATTGGAGTTAATAATTTAATACAGTATGTCCTTATTATTATCATATAATATGTGGCTTATTCATAGGCTACAAATTCGCCATGTGGAGAAATGGATAAAAGCAAGCCACTAATTATAGACTTAGGATTATGGTAACATGCAAGGTGCGTCGAGCTAAAGACGTTGACCAAATGCTACATCAGAGGCAATCTATAAATTAGTTTAGGTTTTATTTTTAATTGCCACTCCCTTTTTAATGTTAGAATAGGAGTTTATTAAGTTTTGATGTGTTTTAAGGTTAGACCATTAAGCATCTTGAAGAGATTGTGTGCTTATCCAGGTATGTAGTTTCATTGTCAACCTCTTTTTCATAAAATGTTGGTGTGATGATAAATCTTCTCCTATAAGATGCATAGTCGCGATGTCCACTTTAATATCTATAGAGGTTCTAACTAACAAAAAGAATCGTTTGCACTTAAAAATACTCCATCAGAAGTAAGAAACTCTACCTTGTTAAACTTAGTAGATAACTTTATTCTAATTTTCTAATAGAAAATCATATGTTAACATCTTAAAACTTGAATATCTTTATCTATATTTCTTTTGATATTTTAGTTTTTTAAAGTTAAAAAAGAATTCATTAACATGCCCTAAAGGCAACAAAAGAGTAATAGTACAAGGTTGTGCTATCATTTGATACAATAAAATATAAATGGCTTTACAACCTGATATTCCCTTAGAGTACTAAAAAACATAAATCCTAATTATGCCAAGTTCCATTATCTTTTGAGTAAGAAGCTCAAGTCTTCAGTTACTTTGTGTGCAACTAGAATTTCTCTGATCCAACAACAAATCCTATGAGCAAGAACATGCTTGTCTGTTTTAACATTTTTTAAGATTCTTAGGTTCCTTTCACTACATATTGAATACATTGAACAAGTTAGGCTTAAGCTTAGGCATTTTTTTTAATCTTTTCCTATTCTTTAGTATTGTTTCTCAACCCACAACAAGATTCCATCCCAATCACCAATTTGATAAGCCTTGTTTCCGATATGAGGATTCTAGCCCATATAGTAGCAGAAAAGCAACATTGAAAGAAAAGATCATTTATAGCAAAAGGTACCATGTTCACAAGTCACAGATCAAGAAACCGACTTTGTTGATGCAATAATCGAGGAGTAAAAGCAAGGAATCTACTTTTTATGATGTAGACCCTAGCAGGTCACAGAAAGCGGATGCTTCCGCTTTCCATTTGCATAAACTGCATAGCTGGTCACTGGATCCCTTTAGCCTGTCTTTGATTTTTAGTCTCCCTGTAGCAACAAGCCAAGAGACAAAAGAGGCTTTAAAGATCAATGATCCTTTCCGAGCAATATAATACTAAGGAATGGATGGAATTAAAGGTCAGATAGCTTCTAAGCAAGAGGAATTAGAGAACTCCCCGTTTCTGTTAGAAATTCATATTGTTGTATATCCTTCAAGAGAGTGCTAGGTAAGTAGCTAGGACAATAATTCAGTAATCCATACATGCTTCTGCGAGAGTCTAGCCAAGAGCTCTAATTTATGACTTTGGAAACTCGACCATGGACTGGAATTCTTGTTTTAGTTATTTTGTTAGTATAATTGTATAATTTAACTTATCCTCTCATACCTTACCTCCACTTTTTGTACTTATTTTTTCATGCTTTCCTTTAAGGACCTAACATCTTGAGATCTAGCACCCTCCATCATTAATGAACACCATGTTCATTGTCTGATACCAAATTGATAACAGATTTATTTTAAGAAATATATAAATTGAAAATTAAAGATTTAGAGAAGAAACGAGAAAGAGGAAGAGGAGACAAAAGTAAGAATTCTGTTGAAGGATCAAATGTTCGTTACAACTGGTAATCTATGATTATAGTAGTTGTTGATACCCAACCAATACAATTATTACACATATTTTCTCATTTACAAACACCGGCGTGGACCTCTTCCAAATATTCTCATCCTTAACAACACCACCTTGCTAAAAATTGTATCCAACTTCCGTTTGACACAGCACTTTGTATATACCTCCTTCATCAACCACCTCAGCTCTTTATTTATAGCCGAACAGTTTGAATCCCCACTTCCTCCGATTCCTACCTAATTGCATTTTATGATAATTTGGCGACTATTGGCTATATTCTATATCATTAAAACTATATTCCACAATTTATTTTCGATCATGGTTCAATTTAGTAGTTACCTGTCGATCTATATGATGAATAATTGTGATTGTGTTTGAAAAAAAAAGTGATTATCTACTGAAATTTATACCTAGTAGACTTTAAGCCTTTTTTTAACAAATAATACTGAAGAGAATGAGATATACAAAGCAGTCGCATACACGAAATGGAAAATCTGACAAGAGAATACTCTTATTTAGTAATTGTTCAATATTCTTGTTTGGATCTAAGGCTGCTTCATTCAGTACTGCTTTACTATCTTCAATACGCAGAAAGTGTTAACAAGGCAACTCTTCTTGTTGCTCAACTGTAGGCCAGCCTTTGGACAGGTGGAAGTTGAGGAGTTAACTTAGTGACCTCCACTCTTTGGTGGATCATGTTTGGTGTTGGGACCTGGGTCCTTTTCATAGTCGATGTCCACCATTACATCCATCCCTGCGAGCTTTCTCGTCTTCGTTTCAGCTATGACGATGTTTTCCTAGTACAGAACAATCATACCCGATATTCTGCTCAAGTAACTACACCTACCATATGTAATATTCACTAGGGCTATATTTAAACTATGTATAGTTACCTCGCTTAATGAGCTTCTAAGTTTCATGCGTTCTAGAGACCCTGGAAGATGTGCTGCAAAAAGAATTTGACGCTAAGTTATATTTTGAGGCACAGATAATGAAAACAGGAGTTAAAAAGTAGAAACACTAATGGATCTACTCACCCATAGATACTTGAACAAATAGAAAGAGGAAGAGAAATGTAGTAAACTTGGCCTGATAACCCATTAAGGAATAATAGGAAGTTGGTGGTGTTTTAGTTGGTTTTTTGGATTTAAAATAGGTGAACGACGAAGGCCCCATTGTACTATTGATGGTGCAATTTGGAGTCATCAAAAGCTTTACAGAATGATAATGAAAATGCCACATCCCATTTGCAAGAGAGGTCAACTCTATTAATTTATGGCATCTCAGGGTGTCCAATCCGAGACATGGATCTAAGGGGGGTCCAATCCCAAGTTTTGATGCCACTGTTTCTCCGTCTATGTGTCTCATAAAGAATTTGTTTGGTAGCAATCACAATGTCTATTGCATGGCTCCCTGTCCTCAAATCGACTTGGACTTTTTGTTGCTTACAGTTTTCCTAGACGCTTTCTAATCAACAAATTTTCCAAACATCAATGATTATCCAACCACTCAACCATTCGGTGCTTATAGTTCCACTATTTAATCATTTGTACCGTTTTGGTCTAGTTCATCCACTTGCGAGAATGAATTTTAAAATAATATTAAATAAATTATAAATTTGTTTTTATATATAATTTTTATGATATAAGTTTTTAAAAGATTATAAAAATAATCAAATATATTAGTTTTTATTTTATTCTTCCCATTTTAATTCTCATATTTTAAATTTTATCAATTTTTCATTCATACAACTCACTTCATCGTATACTAAAGAAGAAAAAATAAATTTTATTTCTTTGGATATAAAACAAAACACAAATTAATAATTTTATGAAATTCATGGTTAAAAAATTTAATCATATTAAGTAAAAGACAAAAATAAACTAAATAAAAAAGGAAGTTAAGCGTTCATTGCAATTTATTATTATTTATTAAATTTGTGATTTATTTATTCACGTACATAACTATTTTCATTTAAAAAATTAAAGAGGAATTAATTATTCATAAATTTTTTTCATAAATTACTTCTGCATATTATACTTCTGATCAAATTAATATATATTCTAAATAATTTTTAAGATCAAGCTACATAAATTTATATATTTAATCACTCTACTAATAGTATGGAAGCAAGATTGATAATATATTTTAAGAAATTATCATATTTAATCGGTGATCGAAAATGATTTATTTGATATTAATTATGGATGACTGGTTATGGAGGACCGCTTTGTTTGGATTCATAAATTTTCAAATTTCTTAAATTTAAAAACATTATTTTGATTTTAAATTAAAAATTATTTAAAATAAAAAACCGATCCAACCTGATATCACCCCCTGTCACTACGAAAGTAGTGGAGAAATTTCTTTTCAGCAAAGATAGAGATTGCTCTCTTTTTCCTGCCCACAATAATTAAATCTGGTCTGAATTAAAATTAATGATATTGATTCGAGTTGATCAAGATTTATGTCAGGTTTAGATGTCTTTTATTTTTGTTTTATTAAAATATGTCAAGAAATAATTTTAAGTAAAAAAGCATTATTTTAAATTTAAATTTTAAGTTTCGATACGTAGTCGTTACAAGTTCCTATATCAACTATGATTGTATATGCTATAGCAATAATAATTATGTTATAAATTTGTACGTTATAGCAGTAATAATGTATGCGATAAAAAAGTATAATTAATTTTCTTGTTATTTTAAAACCTGAAAAAATTAAAACACAAAGTAGAAAGTCAATCAAACAAATGTTGAAGACGAAATCAAAGGTAAAATAAAACCCGAAGTTATATTGGTGCCCACTGAAGAGTTCGTTTGACGTGACCAATATAGCTCAAGTTTGACGTGGACAACCTTAATATGCCAAAATACCAGAATGTCTTGTTTAAACGTGATGTATTTACCAGAATGTCCTGTTTAACATGTAGTATTTACAAATATAGTCTTACTTTATTGAACCGAGACACCCGGAAATGGTTTCGAAGGGGCAGCGTCCTGGTGCTGGTGCAATGTGCAAATCTTCTGACAGGTGAACCAGGATAAGAACAAGGAAAGTGTAAACTTATCTGATGGCACTCCAAGCATGAATTTGAATTTTGGAAGTCATTAAGTCGTCGAACCTTCTTTATTTGACCTCCCACCTTGGCTACCTTTTCTTTGTGCGCTTGTTAATTCTCTGCCTTTTCACCCACCTTCAGTATAGATCTCATTATTTTCAGACATTGGAATAGGATTGTCTTCATCCATTTCTTGACCAATTAGACTCTCCTTTTCACTTCATCAATCTGTCCGCTATCTTCACCTTCACATCATATGATTTCTGTGTCGGTGTGCTAAGTTTCATGTTTAACGATTTTGATTAATTTACTGGCGGCCTATTCTGTGTACTGCCACATAATTAATTATGGATGACAGCTAATACTCACTATATCATTATTAGAGAAAGTAATGGTTCGTTTGTCAATCATCGAATTAGATTAACTCTTAACTGATCCTATCAGTTATAGGCTGACAACGAATTAATTCAACTGATTTTATCAGTTCATAATATGATCTGTTAATTAAAGAAACTTGGTAAAATTATTTTACTAGTATTAATTGTTTATATGTAAAATAAATTATGAGAGTATGACTTAAAAATATTTTATTTTATTATAACTTGAAAAAAAAAAGGGGTGTAACATAACCATGGGTAGTATATATGCATATGTATATGTTTAAGAAATAAAAATATCAAGATATATTTAAATTTTAATATACTATTATTTAAAATTTATATATACAAAATATTACAGTGAAGAAAATACTATTTCTTACCGGTTAATATATATTATAAATCGTGTAAAATTAGTTTGTTATTTAAAAAATCAATCTATTTTAAATAAACTTATATTTAACTTATTCTAAATTTAGTTTATATTTATTCAAAAAATATACTTTTTAAAGTTGATTCAAATTCGTTATAAATTTATAATTTATCTTTTTAATTTTCATGTCCAAATTTAGTGAAATTTTGGATATCTTATTTTGATTTTATATTATTATCTGCTTACTCTTATTTATATAAATAGATATTGTGTTATTTTACACATATGAGTTTTATTTTTTAGTAATAAATTTTCTGTTTTAAAAATATTGTGAAACATGGGTTACTTATGATTTATGCAAACCTCTTACATACATACGAATAACACTCATTAAAGGGCACCATTGTATTTTCATTCTTAAATATTGGCTATTGCAGTAAAATGCTCCAACATACCAACTTTTCTATTTTCAGCTTATTGTTTTAAATTAGCCGGTTAATCAAAAAAATAATTGATAACTTGTTTACCAAACGAGTGCAGATTGCTTTTACGGACATTGAACTGCAGTCCAAACTTGCGATTATCTTCTTCGTAATTGACCCTCTGAGCTGTGAATATGTACAAAAGCCGAGAGATCTTCAAAAATCGATCCACTGCAATGAGTGGACTATCACGAACAGCGGATAGATGAGTCTCAAAAATATCAACCGTCAAGTTTGTTAATTTGTCGCACAAACTATGCACACTCATATCACGTGAGTCTAAATGTGTGCCTAGCAAGCTCATCTTCTGATATTAATCTTTTATCTTTTTATTTGTTTAATTACGTACGTTTATAATTTAATAGTAAATATATATACTTATTATTCTAAGGTTACAACATCCTATCATTTTTCAAAAGATTATAGTATTACATCATATTTTGATATTTTTAAATTTGTATTAATAGTAGCTTAAATTTTAAGGAAATTTAATTTATGCCAATTCAGAGTAACTAAACATCAACTTAATTTATATGACGGTACAGTTGGACAATTTAGACATATCAGATATTGAATTTATTTATACATTAGTCAAAATTACAATTTATTAGATATCCATTTTATATATTTTTTAATTTCAATACCAAACTGTATTTGTTTTTATAAATTTTCTATAAATTACGTTTAAGGCTTTTTATGACTAAAACTTAGTTAAATTAATACATGAAGAAATACAAAATTGTAAGAGATAGAATTTAAAGAGGGTGATTTGATTCCTTTAAATTTATACCTTAAGATTTTAAATTTACAGTTATTTGATTCTTCATTTTTGAAAATCAAAGGATTACATTAACTCAAGGCAAAAGCCTAGGAGAGTATACAGATATCTTACAAAGCAGTTAGCTTACAAATTTCATAAGTCTAACGTGCCTAGCTCAAGTACAAGGATTAAGATCTACTCTATTAAGTGGTTCACTCAATCAATAAGAAGAAGATTTGTGGATTAACCTAATATTACATAATGTGCAATTAGAGGTTCCAGTTTCTACAGATTGCATTAGAGAGCTTGAGAGCTTTTTCTCTAATTTTGGTCACTTTCCTGATCTTCTTCTAGTTCCTATCCTGCAATTCTTGTAAACCATGGCTCTGCTCCTTGAAAATTCTGAAGTTTCTTTCCCTTGTACAACCCATTGCCATTTAAAGGAACCTCATCTCATCCTAGCATATTCTTTACTACTTAAGTATCCGGTCAATTATGAATTTCCATCTCCTATAAGGGTATAAAGTACCACATTGTGATAATCATTAACCACATTGTGATAATCCTTAAAGGTACAACTTAAGATTTTAATAATCCCAAAGGTTGCAAGCTAAATATTATACACAGCTTGATAAACAAGTTTTACTTTTAAAGATACGGAGAACGTTAGATAAAGGATGAGCGGAGAATATTTCCCTCACTCTCTTGATATTTTCTTCCAATAAGAAACAAGGGATGAATGCTAATACTCAAGCTATATTCATAAGGTATCATCCATATCTTCAAAACTAAGAGAGTAATAATGCATAAGCTTTTAACATATAAGAGGTTAAAGCAACCATCCTAAAAGAATTAGTCGTACAAATATTTTTTAGTCATTACTCTTTCCTAAACCAACAAAAAATTTATATAATAATTTTTAAAAAAAATGAATAATTGGTATTAACTATAGGTAAAGCTAATACAACATTACAATGAGTTCAAGGCTATAGAGGCCTCAGTTAAATACAATAAAAAATTTAAAACAAAAATGATTAAAAAATAAGTCAAGATGGAACTTATGCCATCTCTGGTGAAAGAGTGTTTTGAACATTCTAAGTAACAATAGCTTATTGGATCCAGTTTGCAAGCTGGTATTTCTCTCTTCCCTATGTGTAAGGATTATGCTATTCCTCTCCTTCCAAAGAATATAAATGGTCGAAATGAAAGCCACTTTTAGAATTTGTCCATTAGACATATTCTGCTTCAAATGGTTAATCACCTAATTCAAAGTTTGCTCCCAATCATACATATAAGTGCCATTGGCTATTTAGTGTAGGATTTTGCTCTAGCCTACTTTAGAAAACCTACATTGAAAAAATAGTTTTTCCACTTCTATCTTACATAATACACAAGTAGAGTCTATAATACCATGCCATTGACTTTTGGTCTTAAGTCTGTTCTTTATTACAAGCCAAGTGAACAGTGACGCTTTTGGATTCAAATTGTTCTCCACAAAATGTTATGCCAAGGAACTTCAAGAAGTCCATTGGTAAGTAGCTGATGACAAGATTTGTTTAAGAATTTTCCATTTGGAGTAAGTGTCCAAATGGTATCATCCTCATTCATCGTATCATTTAAATGAGGGAGGTACTTTACAAGATGATCAAATCCTCTAAAATATCCATGTCATTCACCATTCCATATCAAAGATGAGACCTTGAGGTTTAGAGGGATTCTCTTCTCCGTTACCTATTTTATGCTTGATCCATGGATAGATAGTATCTCTCATCTTCATCATTTGAATAAAAATCCAAGAGGTCTCTCTTATGCAAGCAATCTTCCAAAATTTGTTATTATGGAGATGATAGTCATGAATCCATTTGAACCAAAGTGCACTCTGACTAGTGTAGAGTCGCTAACGTATTTTGCACATTTGGAATTTTTGTATAGTTATAATAAAGGTAATTTTATAGCCTCCCAGCTTCTTCAAAATGGTAACCTCGCTCCATTTAATCTTAGCAATTTTAGAGTTGTCCATTCTTCCCATCCATAAGAATGCTTTCATTATTCTATCAGTTTCCTTACTAACCTTCTCGGGTAAGGCAATTTGAGTTGTCCAATAAAGATGCAAACTAGTAAGAAATGAAACAATAAGTGTGATTTTAACAACATATAAGAGAAACCTGTTCTGCTAGGCATTTACTCTCGATTTGATTCTTTCAATGAGAGTTGAAATTTTGGTTTTGTAGAGGTGATAGGAATAACAATATAGAAGAATAGAGTTGTGTGAATATTCATACTCGTGAGTCGTCTAACTCCAATAGGATTCCTTACTTTAGTTGATAAATATATGCAGCTCTTTTCAATATTATGTTTCAACCCTGACCATTCAGTAAAGAGTTTTAGAACTTGAATCATGAGATTGATAGATTGAGTATCAGCTCCATATAGAAGTATTAAATCATCATCATATATAAGATGGGTAAGGTTATCAACTGTGCAGTTTTAATGATATTGGAACCCTCTATTACAAATGATCAACTTGTTTAAGAGCCTAAATAAACCCTCCATCATAAGGGTGAATAAATAAGGAGATAAGGGATCTCCTTAGGTAATAGCCTTTAAATTTTTAAAAGTTTTATTAGGGAATCCATTTACAACCACACTTAATGTAGAAGTTTGAATGCAAGTCATTATCTAATTAACAAATCTATATGGCAGTTGTAGAGCTTCAAGACATATTCGAATGAAATTCCAACTAATGGTATCAAATGCTTTGTAAAAATGAACTTTGATTAAACAACTATTAAGCATTTTACTTGAGTTGTACTTCTTCATAATCTCTTGCAGTATAAGAATATTATCCCCAACATTTCTGGGATAAAGGCTTCCTAAGCTAAATTAATAATATCCTACCTAGATCACCGCTTTTAATCTTTCAGCTAGGAGTGTCGAAATCACCTTATACATGGTGTTACAACATTATATTCGCCTAACGTCTTGCATTCTTTGGTGGTTGTGCTTTTTTGGAACTAAGAAAATGAATATATGATTGAGTTCATGAATAATTGTGAAAGAAAAGAAAAATTCCAACACTACCCTTATGAATAGTAGGAAAACCATCCAATCCTGGCAATTTTGATAGGTGTAAGATGAAGAAAATCCTCTTGACATCAATCTCTATAATCGAAGATATAACAAGGTCTAAGTATCTTGAGCAATTGAATAACTACTGCACATTGTAGCTTGGACCAATAGTATAGTCACAACCTATCAGATTTAAGAAGTAACTCCTATCTATCTCTTGCAATTCAACCTGATTCATGAGCTCTTGTCTAGTTGATATTGTAAAGATGAAATTTGTTGACATTTCTTCTTACAAGTAATGTAGAGTGGAAGAATCTAGTATAAGAGTCCATATCTTTCATCCACTGCATTATCTGGAGAGTCATAATAGATTATTTGAGCTTAAGCTAGCTTCTCCTTAAGTGTACTTATCTGCTGATTCCTGTAAAGCACGAAGCCCTTGAGAGCTCTCTTCATCAGTTGCAATTTTTTTATAAGCTAATAGGATTTATAACTCATGATGGTTCCAACGTTGATTAATAACATAGATAACCCTTCAAGTTGAGAGATACCATTGAAAAATCTAAAAGGGATGCCTCATGTTCTTCTCTCAACTAGCTTTTGGATTAGCATATAAGAATGGTCAGATATTAGATTTTCACCGAAATGGACAAATGATTTTGGAAATTGGTTGAGCTAAGAAGAATGAACATATAATCTATTTATATTTTTCCTTATGAGCTAGCTGCCTTGTTAATTGTTGCTTTACATAAGTAATCTCTCGGTTAAGTGTAAATCCACCAAGTCAATCTCCCAACTAACTCCCAAAAACTTGGCACCAAACAGATTCTAGGGCTCTTTTATTCAAGTTTCTAGATGTCCTAGCAAACAAGGCTTCTTATCCTTCACTAATTCTTTAACTAAGGATTTTTAGGGTCATTGAGCCCTTTAATATTCTGAACTAGAATTGACATTGGTAGGGGAACCCCTTTTATTTTTGCTATTTTGTTTCATCTTCCTTGTATTCAACTACCTTCTGAAACTGTTATTAAGCACTTTAAGTTCACCAAATTCTTCTTATTTTTAAGCTCCAATTATTGAGTTATTGCTAGCTAAATCAAGGTTAGTTTTTCAATGGAACCTTCGATACTTACAGCACAAGCCATGTTTCTTTTTCCATCAGTCATATCATTCTTTACTTCACCATTTTCCTCTAGGGCATTTGGTTCTATTTCAGATCTTGCTTCATAATTTTGAGTAGGAAATGACAAATATGCTAAAGTGTGTGTATCTACCATTCCCAAATGTTCAACTCCTATTGTTTCTGGTATCCGAGGTAGTTCCTCAATTTCTTTTGGATTTTGAGACTTATTTGCTTTAGAATTTTGTCTAGGAGATGTCAAGTGTACAGAAGTGTGTGTATCTACCATTCCTAAAGGTTCAACACCTACTGTATTTAGTGCATCACTTAGCATCTGAGGTAGTTCTTCAATTGCCTTAGGAATTTGAGAATTAGTTAAGCCAAAAAGATTTATATTCTTGCACCACTAGCATCATCTATTGCAACTATTGAGAGAGTATTTTGAACTTCAAATTCTAATAGCTCATTATGCTAACTTGTTTGAAATAGCTTACCAATAGGTTTCCATATTTTGATAGAACTACTAGGCTTTTACAGATAAGAAATGGAGGTTTCAGTCCTTTCTAGTTCACAAAATTCATTAAGTCATAAGATAGGTAGAGTATCAACTAATGAGGCATTTTTCAAAGCTTCAATACACATCTTTGCATAACAAATACGCTCCATAGTAGCTGTTTGGGTATCCATACAAACTAGTTTACCTAAAGAGCTTACCAAGAAACTAAACCCCTCTATAGTCTAAAACTCCATAAGAAGATTATGAAAATTAACCCACAATGGTCGTACATCAATCTTACCTCTATCAAGCTCCATACTGACTGCCATTTTTGAATGAGGAGGGGCTACTTAGCAACATGCCAATGGCCTTGCTTGGCAATTTCATTAAGGTTGGTGCCATCGAAAGATTTGAAGAGACTTCTACCATCCTTCCACATCATTACTTTTTCAAACCTCTTCTTCCCCCATCTCGATTTTGCCCATGCATTGATTGCCACAAAAGCTGGGTGCTTGGACTAGAAGAAGCTAATTAGATACATAGACTAGGCTCTAGCACCCGCCACAAGTAACTCAACTGAAGGAGATAAAACTCCATCTTTAAACACATTTTGGTAGTGCTTGAGGACTCTTTTATAATGTAATATTTGTAATTTGTTTCTCCATGCTCATACTAGGTTAGGAGTTGATGTATCCTTACCTACAAAATTAAGTTTAATAGAGTATTTGTCATTATGTGCAACCGCTAATTAGGCAGAAAGAGTGTCCCTTGATAGCATAGGGAAGTCTTACTTTGAGAGTGAGGATTCTCCTTTCTCAACCTGCAAATGTAAGGCCAAAGGGCCTTCCATTGAGGTTGGAGCCTCAGTCATGAGGAAGCAGAAGCCTAGGTAGTAACCAGACATAAGAAGGAAGCTTCTAGAAGAGGAAAAATGAGGGGTAGAAAGGTAAAATCAGGGCAGTTTTCTAGTGAGAGATTAGAGTATAAAGTAAACATTATCGTTTGTTTGTTTTTTTATTTTTAATTAAACAATAAATTACAATAAAATATACACATAATCACGCAACTACAGCTTTATAGTCATTCTATTTTGAAATTTAACATTAAACATATGATCACTCTTAAAAATATAAAATCTAAGACCTAAGTTAACTTTATCATCTAAATTATTCCAGTTAAGTTATGATGCTTATCACCAATATATTTCTAGTTTTGCCTTTTAAGTTTAATTTTGGTCATAAATGTCATTTCAAGCTTTTATACTTTGCATACTGAGTTTTTGTTTTAACAATTTACCACTATAGTTTCTTTAATTTTAAATTAGGCCCTGTATAACTACAACCGTACCTCTGTTTAAATATGATTTCTTCTTTAATCCAATATGATCTCAAATTCTTAAATTTGGCCTCTACCTTCATTTAATCATAAATTGTCCCTTTTTTATAAGCTTAAAATTTTGTAAAATTTGAACTCTAATTCTACAAAACACAAAATTTAACCAAAAAAATGAAAAATAAAAGTTTAGTTGATTGAAAAATGTATAAACACATAATAAAGCAAATATAAGAGTTATACAAACCATAAGTACAGATCCCTAAAGTTTCAAATTAGAGATCATGTGTTTTTGAAAGTCTCACTACCTAAAGGAATTTAAAGATTTGATAATGAGAAAAGTTAAATCCTTAATAATTAGGCTTATTTTAAATTATAGATAGGATTATTGGAGTAGAACACCAATTATTGTCTCTATTGATATTCGGGAACGTGCATAATGTTTTAAATGTGTCAATTTTTGATAAGTGTTGATTTCGTTATATTTTTAGGCTCATTTTTAGTGCATTTTATTTTTTATTTGAGTAATCTTATTATTTATGGTACTTCAGTTATTTATATTTTATTTTTAGGATTTAATTCACTTGTTTTCATAAAAAGGAATGAATTTGAACAAGTTTGAAGCAATTTGGAGTTGTTTTGATTAGGTTATGGAGCGTATGATAACATCATAGTTATGTTTGATTTTATGTTTGATATGATTAGGAACTAAATTCTTTTTGATATCTAGATTAAATGAATCTTAGGATGGACTATATAGTTATTTTATTTTATTCTTTAGTTTTATTAAGATTCAATTATGTGTTCTTGATTGTTCTTGAATTAATACTGATGGTATGTTAATTCCCGTGTGATTTAATGCAATTGAGATTAAAAAAATCCTTTTCATGAACAGATCTAGTATAATTGAAAGGAGTTGTTTGCAAACCTAGAGATAGATTGACATAAATCTTCTGTATTAAGTTCAAACCTAATAGTAAAATTGATAAATCAATTAATGTAATTCTAGGGGTTTTAACCAGAAAGGGATTCTAATTAATCAACTTAAGAAAAATTCCTAATAGTCTTGAGAAATATATTAGCATAATTGAGAAATTTTGATGATCTATTGAACTTTAGATTAAATTAATGTATGAAGTCATGATTGCATGAGAAGTTCTAAAGGAAATCGAATTCCAAATATTATTGTTTCATCGTTTGATTATTAGTTTAATTGCCATTCTAGATTATTAATTGTGCTAACTTATCCTTAGTTTATTATTTTAATTTTGATTCTAGTTAATCACCATCATCTTAAATTGTCAGTTAGAAAATAAAACGAGAACACTAGTACGTATAGGTTCTTAGGAAAACTTGATTGCTATTAATCTGGCCATTATTTTTCTTTTGCAATTATTTTATTTCTTTTATTTATTATACGTTTAATCATTAACATATCTATATCCTTTTTCTATTTTTGGAGCTCGGATTTTTTAAACAAAACAATCTATCGATACTTGTTGAGGGACAACTAGAAATTGAAAGATCATCTCTCTATAATGTCAAAATAAGGTTTAAACAAAGGGAATAAGATTGGGAGCTAGGATTTGAAAACATGTAACCAAAAACCATGGTAGAACCACAAAGGACTATGTTTGAGTATACAAGGCCATCACTAACTGGAACTGATTCCAATACCATCAAACAAGCTATTACAACCAATAACTTCAAGATCAATCCAAATTTCATTTAGATGGTGTAACAATTTGTTTAATTTGATGGATCGCATGATGAGGAGCCAAACTCTCACATAACTAATTTTTTAGAGATCTATGACACCTTTAGGATTAATATAGGCACTAATGATACAATTAGATTAAGGATGTTCCCTTTGGTATTGAGAAATTAAGTTAACCAATGGCTAAACTCTCTTCCTAAAGGATTGATTACAAATTGTGACCAAATGGCTGAATAATTCCCAATTAAGTACTTATTACTAGCCAATACTATACATTTAAAGAGTGACATTTCTTCCTATGCCTAACTAAAAGTTAGAAACTTTATATAAAATATGGGAGAGATTTAAGGATTTATTGAGAATATGTCTATACCACGAACTTCCTATTTGGTTACAAGTTCAAACACTCTATAACAATTTGAATCCTTTAACTAGGAAGATGATAGACACAACAATTGGAGGAACTTTAAATAATAAGATGCCTAAATTAACCCAAGAGTTAATTGGAGAGATGGCTATAAACAAATATCAATGGAATTCTGTAAGAGTGAAACCTAATAAGTTAACTAGAGTTTATAGTGTAAATCTAGTTATATCTTTAACAATAAATGTTGAATCTCTTAGTTAGAAAATTGGTGGATTGTTAGTCGCATAACAAAATAAGTGTTGTAGAATGATTTATGTGTAGGAGGACATAGGGCTAAGATTGTCTAACCATTAAAGCTATAACAAAACTTGTTAAACAATTTGACTACATAGATAATATACCTTGACCAAGAAATTACTCATACAATAACATGTATAACCTAGGTTAAAGGAACCATGCAAATTTTTCTTGAGAAAATTAGGGGCAACAAAAGAAAAAAAAAACCCTCCACTGGGATTTTAGCAATATTATACTCTATAAGATAAGAAGCCTAACCTGGAAGATAGTATGAAATAAATAGTTAGGCATATGAAGTTTGCTTTCAAGATACTAAAGATTCATTAAGGAACCAAGAGGCTTTTTTAGAGAACAAAATAGGACAACCTAATAAGGCAATATTTTAGAGACCATAAGGAGGCTAGCCTGATAATACCGAGACAACTCCAAAAGTGCATGTAAAGGAAATTACTCTTATAAGTGGCAAGGAGTTAAGTGGGAATAGAAATAAGTTGAGGAGGAGAAGATTGAGAAAAAGGATAAGGACCATGATAAAGACGAAAAGTAACCCAAATTGCTGAAGTAGTTTAAGCCCGCTATTAAATACCTAGTGAAATTAAAGAAGGATCTTGTAGACGAGCAATTTGGTAATATTTTGGAACTTTTTAAACGACTTCATATTAACTTATCTTTTTTTAAAACTCTTTCACAGATGCCCAAGTATGCCAAATTTTTGAAAGAGCTGTAATTGAAAAAGAGTAAGTTAGAGGAGTTGTCCATGGTGATACTAAGCAAGTAGTGCTTGACCTTCTTACAAAATAAACTACCTAAAATGGATAAAGATTTAAGGAGTTTTACTGTCCCTTGTTTAATTGGTAGTTTATCAATTGAAAATAATTATCTAACTTAAAGGCTACCATTAATTTGATGTCTTATAAGTTGTTTAAAACCTTAGGGTTAGAAGAACCTAAACCAAAAAAGATTAGTATTCGGTTAGCTAATAGATCGATTAAGTATCCCAGAGGTATTATTGAAGAAGTGTTTTTTAGAGTAGAGAAATTCATTTTCCTAGATGATTATATAATATCATATTTGGACTAGGATATCGAAGTACCTCTAATTTTACTCTATCCCTTTTTAGATACTGCTAGGCTATAATTGATGTTTGTGATGATACATTTGTGCTTAAGGTTAGAGATGAAGAGATAAATTTTAAAATATCTTATGTTTTGTGATATTATATTGTATCTTATGTTTTGTGATATTATATTGAACAAGATGACACTTGTTATTTTCTTAATGCAATTGATTCTACAGTTGTAAATGTTGTTTAGAAATTATCAATGATGACTTATTAGAGATATGCCTTGGCCAAGAAAAGGAGTTCAATCTTTAAAATAATATCTACGTTGAGTTAAAGTGGGAAGAGTTTTTAGGTTTTAATTTCAATAGTTTAATTTATATTTATGTCAATATTATGGTTTAGTATAGAAATTTTGCTTGGTTTATAGTTACATGTGTGTTATTTTTTTCCTTTTATGTCTTGTGTAACATCCCGTTTTCTCATATTAAGGGTTAGAACCCTAGAATAGTGTACATGAGATATTATCGAGAAGTTAGAAAATGCATAATATAGCATACACACACGTGTGCATATTAATTATTACTCACATTAAAATGATTATACATGCATTCATTAACATTTTTTGAGTATAATTGATTTATAAATGTGATTATGTTGAGAATTGTGGATTATATGTATTGAAAATTGATTTGGTGATAATAATTATTGATCTAAAATCTTTGGTAAATTTTAGGAAATTTCTAAAATTTTGGGTATTTTTAGACTAGAAAAAATGCCAAGTGGCAGGACATTTGATAAATGGTAGTGGAATTAACTATCAAATGGAAGTAGAAATTGTTGATAAGTGACATTAAGATTTAAAGACAAGTGTCATAAAAAATTGAGAGACAATTGGATTAGAAATGGGGAAACAAATGGAGTAGTAGTTTAAAAAACTAAGTGAAGACCATAAGGTGGTGACACTTGTCACTTGCCTTGGCACACACCTCACTTACATTTGGCCTAAATGAAAGATAACCATTCAATCTTTCATTTTATTTCTTTGGCCAAATGCTCTTTCTTCATTTCATTCTTCATCTTCTTCCCTTCTTCTTCTCCATTCATGACATATGCTTACCAACCCTACTCTCAATTTTAAGTTGCCATCATCTTTCCCTTTATACTTCAAGATCTTTCTTATTTTTACATCTTGTTACAAAAAGACCCATTCTATTCCACCTTAACTATTGATGATTGTGAATAATGGAAGGAGTTAGGGTTTCACATGATTTTTGAAGAAACATGAAGTTTAAAACAAGCAAGTACATGTTTGATCTTCATGGGTTGTTTTGAAATGAATTATATATATGGTGTTTGGTTTGAGATAGCATGATCATGATCAAAGAGTTAAATATATGTTGCACGTGGGTGTAAAAATAAATGAGTTTATGTTCTATTTTTAGTATATTAATGTTATGAATGGGTTGGTTAATAAAAAGCAATTGTGATGATATCTTGAGATTAAATGATAGTGAAAAAGGAGTCGAAGAGTGATCATATGAGGATGAGGAAGTAAGTAGGAATATGTCATATTTTTGAATATATGATGAACAATAGATCATGAGTTATGTTAAAGATGTTTTTGAGATAGGTTGGTTATAAAAATGATGTTTTAATGAGAATTGAAAGTTGATGAATATAGAGATGTGTTTATGACTTAATTTTGTGTATAGAATGAGTGCATAAATGTGAACGAAAGAATGATATAAATATGTTTTGTTTTGGGTACATGAGAAATGTGAATTATAAGTTGTTATATAGAGATGAATGAGATTGATTTGAAGTTAAAGAAAATACTAGTATAGAGGTCTTGAAATGAGAAGAACTTGGATGTTAGTTTAGAGATAAAATGAAGATGTGAATGATGATGATAAAATGTGTGCTTGAATATGTTAGCTGTAATGTTTTCATTGGACATGCATCTGTATTTTATCCATATCTTGATCTATATATATCCAAATAGGATTATTTTAAGTTTATATTAACTAGAGACAAATGGACAAATGGATATATTTTTCATAAAGGAATTGACTTTGAATTATGTCTCTAAGGGTTTTAAAACTTAGCTTGAAGTTAAGTACTATGTGTTGTCACGGTGTGAGAACAGTCTATAGTAATTTAAGTATAACTTACAGAATACTGAACCAAACTATGTGAAACTTAGTGTCGTTAGAAACTTAATACATATATGAACATTTGTTTAGAATAATGTATTGCCTAAATACGTCATTTTCTATGTCAAAATGGTCGTACAACATTGACTCGAAAAGCTTTCTTGAGAAAAAACAAGAAAGGTCATCAATGTGAGTTATTCTTCTTTTGTGTGATGTTTGAAACAACAAATGGTAAGGTACTTTCATATGATGCACTTAGGCTTGAATGTGATCTTGAATAAGCCTAGTTGATGATGAATTGAGTCATTAAAGTAAGGAAAGTGTATTAGGTATTAAATAATGATTTAAAGATGATGTTAATTAGTTATGAGACGCGTATTAAGGAAATGTACCTGGGATTGTCATTGAGCATGCATTGTATATAATACATATATACTAATTGAACCTAAGTTTTCTATATTATTTTGTGATAATTTCATGGTTTTTGTTATACTTTTTGGCTTTTTTTATTAGATATTGTGCTTAATTTAGCTTATGAGTTCTCGTTTTGAATTAATGTAGTTTGAGGGTAAAATTATCATAAATAGTTAGCAATTACACTCAACTGATTTTTAGGACAATTGATACTGCAAACTATTACTTTTTATTGCAGGACACTTAAGAAGCAGAGCAAAGAGTGAAGACCAAGAAATTCCAACACACAAATCAACAACACCATCAAGCAAAGTTTGTCAAGGCGAAACCAAAGAATTCAATCAAGCAAAACCTTTAAGGAAAAGTTCACCGCGGCGAAGACCTGACATCGCTGCGGTGAGGTCATCATAACCTCCAGCAAAACCTTTTAGGAAAAGTTTATCGCGGTGAAACCTTTGAGTTAGTAGCACAGACCTGAACCATTTTTTGGAAGAACCACTTACCCATTTATGAAAACCAACCCGAATACCTACTTAAAAACCTATTTCGGGATAAGTGAAAGGGCAGGAGAAAAGACATCACCAACACAACCTCCAAAAACACTCGCCATCATCTTTCTCTCATCTAACCCTATTTTTCTTCCATTTTTCACTGTCAATCTTCCACCATGGGTGCCTCTGATTCCTTCTCAGTTGTGAAGCTTCTAAGAGCTATGTGTGGCTAGACGTTTCTTTTTCTCTTGAAGATGTAGCAATGGCTGGAGTTCCATGAGCTTAAGTGGGGAGTAGTTCAATCCATAGTTCAGCTATTACTTTATAAATTCCTAGGTTTAGGATTTGTAACATATAGTTAAGCTACTTGATTATAGTTGTAATCAAATCTTGGATATTCATTATGTGTAGTTTGCATTTGTTTATGCAGAACTTGGGCTTAAATATATGAAGTTTCATATATGTCTATTTGTAATCTTTGATTCTCTCTTTTCTTGCATGGTCGTGCTTGATATTGAGTTAATTCTAGATTTCATTTAACTTGTTGCATTGGCTTATCCTACTACACACACTAAGAGCACTTAACAGGATCTTAAGAAATGGAGTTCCATTGATTAAGATCTTGGACCTTAAAGAGTTCTTTAAGGTTTACCAGGTTTACCATTTTGAAACTTAATGATTTCTACTCCCATTAAAATCAATTTTGAACTATGATAGCCAGAGCTCATTTTCAAAAGGACTTTATCACTGTTTAATCACTTGTTTTTACCTTTCCGATTTTCTGAACCCCTAAAATAAAATAAAAAAGACAGAAAAATACATTTTGCAATTCGATTTAGTTGAATTAATGATTTTAAAGACCAAAACCCCCTTTTTACCTAATTAGCTTGCATTTCATGACATATAGGTTAACTTAGGTCCATTCATTTAGGTTTCGATAAAGAGAATGACCCGAGGTTGTACCTTATAGTGCAATCCTTGGAATATTTTTGATTTAACTTCCAAGGGCTTAATGAATAGAAAGGTTCGAATCATATACATATATGCATAAATGAGTACTTATATAACTGTGCAAATTTGTAATGTGTGTAAATGTGTGTTGCATGATATAGGAGAGTAATTAGAGCGACAACATCCAGATGTTGCCAGGACTTTGAGGCAATAACTATTTGGAGCAAACTGTGAGTAACATAAATGTTCTTACTATGATTATTTGTTTGTTTAAATTATTATGTGATGTGCATGTACTGATTACGTACATTGAATGTCCGAGGTGTTTAATGCATGAATAACATTGGAAGTTCTCATTGAATGTGAATTTGACTGAGTATATGATTTCTCAACTAAAATGTTGAATGATGGACCAAGGTCTAATGAAAAATACGAATGAGACTGTGAATGTGATTGATTGAACACAATGATTTATTGAATATGTGTGGTGTATTGCATTTTATGAATGCATGAAAGATAAAGGTAGTTATGACTGAAGTTGCTAGTTAAAAGAGCTTAAAGCTCATAACGTGCTAAGAGCCTCTGGCTCAATATGTAAAATGAGCCCTATATCCCCAACGGATAAGAGATAGTATTAATGAGCCTAGTATCCACAATGGATATGGGATATTGAAAAAGGCACTCAGTCACAACAACATAATAATTGAAAGTGAGTCTTATGAGCATTGCACATACAATTTGATATGTTTCATATGGATGATTGATTTGAGTATTATGATCTATTATAAATGTGAAACAAGAAATAATGAGTAAATTTTGATTGAATTCGACGTGAATTGTTGTGTTATATGCTATAAGTGAGCCATCAATGATGGGTAGCTCACCGAGTTTGCAAAACTCACCAAAATTACAATGTTGAATTTCAGGTTTGAGAGAGGATACTAGTGACAGAGAAACCCTAGAAGAAGTATAGTTTTTATACTTTTGGATCGAAAAAACGACTCAAAGGTCAATCAGTTGAGACTGAAGGATCTAGATAGATTTTTTGTATAATTTCTTAAGTATGTAGCATGTTCTATATACAGAGATGTAAACTCTGATTAGTTTTTGATAATGTACATATATGGATGTTGTAGTAAACCTACAATGTACATATTGTTTAAGAAATGAAATTAGGAATTTGGGTTTTAGCCATGGTGATTCTTATATTTTAATTTATAATGCCATGAGTAAGTGAAAGTAATGTAGTTGGTGCACCGCTTTCTTCAGGCATGTGCTCGAATGTCAGAAGGACGTACGAGTACAAATGTCTAATGGGAATGGGGTGCCACACTTGGGTATGTTTAAGGATTTTTAAATTAAAAGGGTGGTGGAAATTTGGCTGAATAAAAAGTTACAGAGAGTTAGAGTGATGATGGCTATGTTCTTCTACAAATTATGTAAACTAGGGAAACAACCATGCTCAACTTATATATAAGGTGCCAATAAGTTATAGAAAGATAAATGAACACCAAAATGCCTATGATGACGACTATGTTGCTAAAAAATCATTGTATATGACTTACACGCCCTCTAGCAGACCTAAGTCACCAAACTAGGTAAGTTGTTTAAGAAAAAGAAAGGTACATGGGCACTAACATGATTATGTTGGTATTTGTGTTGAATTTTGACTTCGTTTTTAACATATCCTTATCCTAAGATGACTAGGAAGCCTATCAGTACCCCACGGTTACCCTTCGGTTAATATTTGATTCAACTGAAAAGTTCCCTTGGAGCTAAGCCCATTGAACCTTTTATCGAAAAGCTTTAACTCAACATTCATAAATACAAACAATATAGTTTTTTAAAAATCATTTTATTAAAAATTTTGGAAACATAACAACTGTATTTTGACAAACCCAAAATTTTCAAAATCCCTATAAAACTTCTATAATCACATAAAAATCCCCACTTCAAATTTTTGGACTTCAAGTTCATTTATAAGCAATCTCAACAATCACTTAAATGAACTTTAAAAAGCTAAAGCATATTCATGCATTTCATTTAAAAACCTTTATATACATGCCTTCTTTACATAGGTAAACGAGCTCAATGAGTGTTAACATTTCTATGCAAACCATATTTAACAATTTAAACCTCCCTAAACAAATTCATCTGATTTCTTATGATATAATACTAATATAAAACATATATGCTTTCTAAACTCAATTTCTCAATTTACTTTTAAATTAAATTGTGGCGGCATCACTATTGTTATGAACTTCTTACGCGATATAGCCTACCACTAACTTCTTTTCCATATGGTAACCCTTAGGCATAAAGTCACACAGTTGGTTTTGCATCGCTTACCCACAACTAGTTAACTATTAATTACAGAGTTGGTTCTACATCGCTTACCTATACTAGGTTAACCACTATACATCAGTACTTACAAAGCTAGTTCTGCATCGCTTACCCATAACTGGTTAACCACTAGTTACGGAGCTAGCTCTACATCGCTTATCAGTACTAGGTTAACTGCTATATATAAGTAGTTATAGAGGTGGTTCTACATTGCTTACCTACAAGTAGTTATCCACTAATTACGGAGTTGGTTCTACATCACTTACCCGTACTAGGTTAACTGTTATATATCAATAGTTACAGAGGTGGTTCTACATCACTTACTTGTAACTAGTTAACCATTAGTTATAAAGCTGGTTCTACATCGCTTACCTGTACTTTTAACCGCTATATACTAGTATACTAACATGTGTAAATATTAATGGTGCACCATAAACTAAAACTCATATCCTTTTTCTCAACCAATAAACTAATTTCAATGTAACTTCAAATTGTATGAAATTTAACTTTCAAATTCAAATCATATATTGCTAAAACATACGCTTATACTAGCAATATCCACTTGTAATGTATCATTAACATAAAACTAATAATCATACACTTATCGCCAAGCACACTTACTTGTTCTGTGCCTCTCCTCTACTTACACAGATCGCATTTCACTTAGGTATTTGTTTCCAGCTTCAAAAATAAGGCATTAAAACTATATCTTCAATTTAATTGAATTTGAGATTAGTATTTAATCACGTAACACATACGCTAATCGTATTTTCGCTTACTTCTATAAGCTAACTTATTGTTCTCCATTTCAAAGTCTAACTTCAAAATTTACTTAAATACCATGTTTTATCCATTCTAACTTATCAATTTCTTCAAAACATTATCTCACTCAATTAATTCACCATGACCGTAATCAAACTTCAACAACTCACACCATCAACTACATTTCCTCTTAAAGTCAAATTGTCCTCACTACATATATATATATTATCCTTTCAATTTCTTCCCAATTTTTCAACCCAGTTCACCTAAGATTCATGTCAAGCATCATCCAAACACATCATAAACCATTTCAACTTCATGCTTTCCACATTTGCTCCATATACTAATTTTTTATATATAATAACATAGCACTTCATTTAACAATTCCAATGCCAAAAATACACTTAATGACCATCATTAATCACATTCATATGGTCATTATATCATAACTATACTTTTATTCTAAAAATGCCCTTAAAGCTAGACTTAACATATTTCACATTAAAATTTTCCAAATCAAATTTTTTTCATTTCTTTTCTTCATTAGCATTAAAACCATGATATAAACATCATGAAACATTAAAATAGATTTTTTGGATCAAATCACATTAAAATCCCTAGCCATGGCCAATCCTCTCATTTCTTTATTTCTTGGTTTACTTTCTTATTTTCAATTCTTAAATGCTTCCAAGCTTATTATCTACTCCATGGAAAGTCAAAAATCACCATTTATCTTAAAGACATCCATCCCACACAAAAACTCACAAATCTAAAAGTTTAAACTAGAAAAACTTACCACTTTATCTTTCAATCTTTTGGGTAATTGGTGAACACTTAGGCTTGATCAAGATCTCTTCAAATCTAACTCAAAACCTATGAAAAATGGGTGCACTCATCTTCCTCTCAAGCTTGGTCATAAGTCACCCTTTCTCTTCTTATCTTCTTTTTATTTTTTTGACACCCACAACTATGTTACAAAAATGAAGCAAATTTGTCTTACTTATGGCTTTTTATACTTTTTAATGCTTTACACAAGACACTTTCCTATTAGTCCACTATAATGACTCATTAATCCACTAATTTTTATACAAAAAGAATAAATTGCCCTTTAATGGTTTAATTCATTAACTAACTAAATTACATTCCAAAAATATTCCTTAACTGTCTTATTATCAAATTGACCATAAAATACTCTAATTAAGGTCAATACTTATTAATTGGATGCTTTAAAAAATCGAATGAGTTTAAAATCATCAATACCCAATATTTTCCAAAAAGGGCATTTTAGTTCTAAACTTTCATAACTCCTAAAATCCATCCGATCAGACTTATTTTCAATCTATTTCAACATCATTAAACTCTAATACTTATTTCGAATATTTTTCAATATTTTAGGGATGAGTCCCCCAAAAGTTACTATTCACTTAGATTTGCTATTTATTTGAAAATATTATTAACCAAAAATAAAATGTATATTCAATGAAAGGAATTATGAGGTTCGGTAGGAGAGTTTGTGTCAAGGCGTTTAACCTGTCAACAGGTTAAGGCAAAACATCAAGCACCATCAAGAAAATTAAAACCCTTAGCCATTCCATCATGGAAGTGGGAGAAAATTTCAATGGGTTTTGTTGTAGTGTTTCTGAGGACTAAATGTAAACATGATTTAGTTTGGGTGATTGTTGATAAGTTGACTAAATCAACTCATTTCTTACTCCTACAACAAATAGATTCCTTGGACAAGCTTGCAAGTTGCATGTTGAATAGATGGTGAGGTTACTCAAGGTTCTAGTATCTATTGTATCATATCGAGATCCACAATTTACTTCTCAATTCTGGATAAGTTTACAGACAGCTTTAGGGATTAGATTGAATTTGAGTATTGCGATTCACCCTCAGTCAGATAGACAGTCAGAGCGTACAATTTAGACATTGAAGGACATGATGAGAGCTTGTGTGTTAAACTTTGAGGGTGATTGGGATAGGTATCTACCTTTGATGAAGTTTGCATATAATAATAATTATCGCTCTAGCATCGGTACGACACCATTTGAGGCATTATATGACAGGTGGTATAGAGATTCGATATGTTAGGATATAGAGGGTGCTAGATTGTTAGAGAGACTAAAGTTGGTTCAAGAGACAATGGCGAAGATAGGGGTGGTAAAGCAATGCTTAATGGTAGCTTAGGATCAGAAAAAGAAACATGTCGATCAACATCATCGAGAGATAGAGTACAATGTTAGAGATATGATATTTCTTCGAGTATTTCCTTAGAGGGAAATTTTGAGGTTCGATAGGAGAGGGAAGTTGAGTCTGAGGCATATTAAACCATATAAAATTGTACAATGTGTGGGGACATTAGCTTACAGGTTACATATTCATGATGTGTTCCATCTGTCGATGATGAGAAAATATTGATTAGATCCTAGTCATATTATATCGAGGCTTGAGATCGAAGTTACAAATGACATAACTTATAAGGAGGAGCCAATGGAGATATTCAACAGAAAAATTAGGAAATTAAGGAGATGGGAGATTCCAATTGTGCGATTTTTGTGGAGTCATCATCATTCTCCAAGAGAGGTGACTTGGGAGGTAGAGGATGAAGTTAAATTCCAATATCCTCATTTGTTTCAATCCTTAGGTGCATAATTTAATTTCAAGGATGAAATTCTTTTAAGTAGGGAGAACTGTAAAGACCACAATGAAATAAAACAAACAGTAGCCCAGCCCATAAACTATTAAACGCATAAAAGCCAACATCTGGGAAATTTAATGAGCACCAATGAAATTGTCTTCTTTTTTTTCATTTTTCTCTCAACTTTTCTCTACATGTGACACTGCTCTTATAGGCTCCCTCTTTATGTTTGTTTTGCAAAAAATTGGGAGGAAGATATGGAGGTTATCAACCCCAAAATCTCTTAAACCATAGGTAAAATTTTGGCTATTATTTTATGTCTTTTTGTGATTTTTGATCATCCTACACTAGTTTGTAGTTGGATTACATGTTGTGGTTGTTTGGGACAATAATTGAAGTCATGGAAAGGGAAAAAAAAAAAAAGAGGAGAAAATGTGGCTAGAAAATGAGAAAGAAAAGGAGATAAGAGAAAAGGAGAGGCTGAAGAAGATGATATTTTTAGAAAATTTAAGTTGTATGAAGGGGGATAATAAGAAATGCAAATAGTGAAGAGCAAATATGGAATTTACTTCCAAGAAGGGATTTTTGATATTGATTGAAATGAATGAGGGTAAAATAGGACTTTTAATTGGTTAAGGGTACTTTAGTAATCATGGTGATTAGGTTTATGACATCCACATATACCCCCTGGGAGGATATTGCGTGTGCCACACACACAAATCATACAGATAATATAGAAATGAAACCAAATCCAAAATACACGAAACATAACATATGTGCATTCCCAAAATCTCAAGCAAATATACAGTACCTAACATATCATTCATATTGTGCCTATCATATTACATACCATAAATTCGAAGACCAACATATATAAAGGTTATTACAAACCTTCAAACAAAT
>JAOQMP010000210.1:29657639-29690800 GCA_027563575.1 Erythroxylum pedicellare | reverse complement strand
AATTACAATATTTTAATTAATCAATATATAATTAATTAATTAATTAAAATATAATACATTTTTATTTCTTAATATTTTTCACAAATCAACCACTGTCAATGGTAATAGTAATGGTAATCATTCCTTTCTCTTAATCAATCATCATAATTATAATGATAATATAAATCCTCATTCCTCACTATATTTATTCTCATTCTTATTACCATTCTTCTATGTGAACCAACCGCCCCCTTACTTGATATTTAATAGATATGTCGTAATCATCATTATACCCAGTCCAAAGTTTCGCAATAAAGTAGGTCTGGAGAGATTTGATAGTATGCAGCCTTACCTCTACATAGTAGAGAGGTTGTTTTCAGTAGACCTACATGTAAATGGGACAATAAAAAAGTGATGTAAGTTAAAGAGTAAATAAGTTAAATTAGCATGCTAAATTATTATGTAAATAAAATTATCATAAATAGATAAATAAAAAATTAAAATATAAACATAGGATATACACATAAATAAGAGCGGTCTTAAAACCTATCCAGAAACTATAAACTATGGTTTTGATTAGAAAAAGATATGAATTTTCAAGGGGACTTTCACTAAAAAAAAGAGACCTCTGCTTCGTAGTTTCTACAATAATCTCCATTGAATACTGAAAACAAGTAAAGAGGGAGGAGAAAAAAACTTTCTGGGAGCAAAAATGAAAACCAATTCTACTATTCAGAGAACCAATTTTGGTCGTTTACTGTAAAAATGAACCCAAAGAGCATAAAAGTAGCTTGTTAAGATGAGACACGTTTCAAGGGATTAACATAAAAAAAAACTTTCATATAATAAGAAAAAGAGATAAACCCAAAAAACCAATGCGGTGCTCAGAATGCAGGTAATAAAAAAGATGAGCAATAAACGATGACAAAGCTTGAATAACATAAATTCCAAGAATGAGAGCCAATTTTTTTTTACCTAAGATCTATCGTTACCAAAACTCTTCCAAAAAGCAGAACCTTATATGGGCAGTGGGAAAAGAGACAGAGATCAAGAGACAAAGATCAAGAAAGCAGAGCTCGAGCCTTGAAGCTATGAAACTCTAACTCAAAACATAGAGAGCTTGGCATTGGACTTGTACGACAGGAGCTATAGCGAAGATGGATGGCAGACCTGGCTAGCAAAATAGTATAAACAAAGAAAATTTTTTGACGAAAGTGCATACTGAGAAACTTGGGAATACGACATTGGCACCAAACCATATTGGTGTTTTCCTCCTCGTCCGTCGCATGGAGGTTCGTAACTAGTGGTTGGTGACACACCTCCCAAAAAGCACGAAGACTATCTGTGTTGCTTATCTATCTGGGCTTGCCATCTTGTAAAACGTGATGTTCCTAACACGATCAGAAGCAGCAGCCTGACGGTAGAGATTGAAGAGAGGACGGAGAGACTAGAGTACTTGAAACAATCCTCTTCAGCTCCACCCAATGATCTTGTTCATCTGCTTGATTGTAAGGTGGAAGCAATCCTCTTCAGCCCCACCCAATGATCTTGTTCATCTGCTTGATTGTAAGGTGGAAGCAAATGAAAGTGGTAGGGTTGCCCAACCTCTAGTCATTTAATAGATATTTCACGTTATCAAAAATAACATTTTGACCAGATTTATACAAGTTTTAAAAATTTATTCATTAAATTAAAATTTTTACAAATTTTAGTAGTAAATTGAAAAAAAATCTTGAATAGTTAGAAACTTTCTAAATTTTCTATACCTAAAATTATTAAAAATGAGGTTCCATGACAAAGGGAATACGAAAAAACCAAAAATTTTCGTCACTATTGGACCAAGAAACCAAGGTTAGTAATAAGGAAAATTTCATCAAAAGCAAGGCAGGTTTGAGCATCTCATTATTAGAACTTTTGATATGAGTAGAGCATAAAGCTCATTAGCAAGAATTAGGCTTGGGTCAATCATTGTCAAAATGACTAGAACTAGTCATTTGAATAGTTGACCCTTACCACTTATAAACTCTTTAACATTTTCATGTTTAGTCAATATAGGAAATTTTAACACTCCCCCTTAAGTGCAAAGAGATCTGGACATTTAGTTGTCACTTAAAATAAATGCAGTAATAGCCGAACCGGGCCGTTGGGACTGGACATCCAGACATACAATCGAAAAATTAATAATTGGGACCAAACTTGCTCTGATATCATATTAGAATTTTTAATATGAGTAGAGTGTAGAGCCCATTAACAAGAATTAGGCTTGGGTTAACTATTGCCAAAATAACTAGAACTAGTCATTTAGATAGTTGGCCCTAACCACTTATAAACCTTTAACATTATCATGTTTAGTCAATATAGGATGCACTAACACTCCCCCTCAAGTGCAACTAGAACTGGACATTTAGTTTTCACTTGAATAAATGTAATGGTAACCAAACCGGGCCGCTAGGACTGGACATCCACACGGACAATAGGGAAATTAATAATCCAGACCAAACCTACTCTGATACTATATTATAATTTTTAATATGAGTAAAGTGTAGAGCCCATTAATAAGAATTTGACCTTGGATCAACCATTGTCAAAATGACTATTGATAATTGACCCTTACCATTTATAACCCTTTAATATTTTCATGTTTAGTCAATATGGGATACTCTAACACTCATAACTTCACCATCACCAAGTACTACATTATGAAAAACATGCAAAACATTTGATTGATAATCCCTTTCAGCATACGAGCTATGTATATACTTGTAAAATTTTCACAATCGCGAACCTGGAGGTGTTCTAAGAGATGCATATATCTATTGTAATGTAATATTACTACAAGGGAAGATGTATAGAAGCTAAATGGCTGCAGTAACCAACCGTACATGTTTTTATTGCTTCTCTAGTTCATCATCAACTAAGACAAAGCTCAAGAGTACCTGCATTTCATTCCTCGCTGTGCCTCTTAGAATTTTAGAAATTTCAATTAGACAATTATTAATTATGAGTTTCATAAAATTAAAGTTAAGAAAATCAATTTTGATATAGATTAAAGATAATAAATAAGTTTAATAAAAGATTAGGTTAAATGGGCTAAAGTTAAATAAAGAATGAGCTTTAATTAATATGGGTCGATTATTTATTAGGCTTATTATAGGGAGGACGAATAATGTAATTGTAAATAACTATTAAGATCGCTTACTGCTTGCTTAAGTAAGTTTATAGACGTGTAATTTTTCTAACTCGTTCAGAGGCTCATGCATTAAAAAAAGCATAGAAAAATGTTAACAACATAAAAGTATACAACGTTCGTAAAGGTTGATCGAAAGTTTCAACAACTTGTCCATACTTTGAGTAGCTTGTTCATCAAGAAATGAATAGCAAAAGCATTTTCTCCATTTATACAAGCACATAGTTGATCTTTGGTCAATAATTAAGGTTTATGTTATGATTAACACGTGGCATCAGAGCAGTTTCATAATTGTATAAATTTGAACAGGGATTTTAGAATTTTTCCTTAAGGAAATTGGAGAAATTAATAAGTGTTTTGCTTGAATAAACTACATAATTGTTGTTTCAATTTATTTTGAGCAAGTGTTGTGAGGAAAAATAGGCCTAAAGAAGCAACCAGGTGAAGCTTGGGACATGCACAATGTCTAACACGTGTTTCGCACGTATGATAGACAGTCAGTGCATATAGGCATCAAGAGCTGGACGCGTTTCTGGCACATGTAGCATACGTACCAGAGGTGCCAAGCCTATCTACGCATCGTGACATATGCTTTAAATGCACCATGAGATCTAGGGGCATTTCTATGCGTAAGGCACGTGTACTACAAACATCATAAACGTAGTGTTTGGTTAGCGTCTGAGGACGCGAGGACGGAGGACAAGGACATAAAAGTTCTGTCCTCCATGGTGTTTGCTTGCCGTCCTCGCTCATTTTTGTTCCGTCTTCAGAGGACAAAGACAAAAATTTTTGTTCCATTCAAGACTATGGTACAGAAATTTTTGTGCTATGGACAAGAACAGAACAGAAAGATGAAATGTCCGAAATGCCCTCCGTTCACTCCAAAACGCTGCGTGTCTAAAGCCAAACGACGATCCCTCTTTGCGCAACTCTCCTTCCTTCTTCCATCTGCTTCGTAGCTCTCCTTCCTTCTTCTCTCTGGTTCGTAACCTCCGCAGGTAATGGTTTGCTTTGTTCATGGAAAACGCCTTGTTTGCCTCTGGAGTCGCTGTCGATGTTTGTTTTTTTACGAATCTCTGAAATGCTCTCTCCAATTTTTTGTAAATTAATCGTGTTTTTGTTCCCATGTCTCTGTCTTTCGTTTGATTATTTATGAATCTCCCAAAATCTTCTTTTAATTCAACCACGATGGAGTCGTTCGTATTTCATGCTTTTTCATCTTCTACCTACTATTCAAATATGAGATTCAACTGTAAAAAGTACGAAAGTTGGGAAATGGTCTTCTGGTTTTTGAAGGGCGCTGACGACATTGATGAGTCTTAGCTCAATCTCTTTACTCCTAATAGTTCTTTTTGCTCATTGATTACTTTCTTTAACTTTGATCAACTTAGTAAGTTGTCGATGAATTATCCCAAATTGGATTTGGGGTTATGTTTGTTTTGTATTTACATTTCTGCCGATTATGATGGACGTGCATTTTTCTACATTCAGGGTTTAATTCCTGGAGCAAAACTTTTGTTGTCATTTGGAGGGACAATCTTCTTGGGATTTTTGGCACTCCTCATACTCGTAACCATAATTGGTGAGTTTTCTTATCATTCTTAAATGCATGGTATTACATCCTTGCTCTGTATTAGTTGCTCTGCATTGTTTAACTCCATTATAAGCTGTAAACTTTCCCTATAATGGTGTGCATGTGTATAGATATATACTTAGCAGAGAAGATACATAGGCAAGCTATGTGCAATGCGTTTAGTATTTGACAATGGAATGCCAGATAGGATTAGACAATGAAGGCTAATGGATTTCATTAATTTATGAAATTTAGCTTAGTGAAGACTGATGCTTGTTAATTCCAATAAAGATTGATGCTTGTTAATTCCAACCATAGTTGTGGTAAAAGAATTGAAGGATTTTATGCATGCACATGGTGTGCTTTGAGCTGCATTACTATTGCTGTAAAGCCATTATTTGTTAGATATAATAGTGAATGCTAGGCGTGTCCTATGATTTTACATATGGTATGCTGTATACAAGATCTTGATATGATTTACATATTTAGATAATAGGCTGCAGCTGTTCCATTTTTCACTGATGAAGATATCTAGACTGTTTGCCTCTTATTGACAAAACTATTGTTGATACAGAGGTTTTTTATGTCAATATGTTGCTTTATCATAGCTATTATATCTCAGCAGATACTACAATCTTTTCTGAACTTCTGAAGTTATCCTTCCCCATCTGTGGCTAGTGTACAAGTGTGATACAACTTGTAGGGAGAGACAGATAGTGCAATTGAATATTTGCTCTCATCTCCCTTTACTATGTGTGTTCTCGTATTACTGCACATCTTCCATGCATAATATCCAACATTAGCAAGTATGATTGTAAATTCCTATGTGCTTTTTCCTTTTCCTTGACTTTGTGGTTAATTTGCACTTTCATTCTTAGAATGAAACAAGCTGTCAAGAGTATATGCCTTGCATTCTTTGTGTTTCTGTGCTTTTCCCTATCTATTGACTTCTTACATACATTTTCTACAACTTCCATTCTTTGAATCAAACAAGCTCTGAAGAGCATGTGCCTCACATTCTTGTTTCTTTGCTTTTCCCTATTGACTTCTTAGTTACTTTATTGTACAATTTATGCTGATGAACTTTGAGTAATAAAACTGAGCTTCTGAAGTACACAGGAGGGAATTGTCCTTGATTAGCTGTTAAAGGCATCAGAAGAATATTTACTGATTCCAACTTAGGGAAGTTGGAAATTTACATTTGCGTCGATGGCCTTGTATATGGTTTGAATTTCTGTTTTGTATGTTTTACCTATGTTCATCAAAACTTTTTTCCCTATGTTCATCAAAACTTTTGTTGGGTTGACGTATTTTGATCTATGTGAAAGTTGTGTGGGGAACATAATTGTCATTGCATGTGTATATATGTCTTAAGAAATTTCTTCCCATGTATACTCCTGGAATGATTAGAATACCCAGGTTTAGAGTTTCGTTGGTGCATAATTGAGTTTGAGAGGGCAAAATGATGCTCTTTTTCTAGTTGGTTGTGTGATCACCCATTCAATACTCCACCTTGCTGAAACCTTCATAAGTTCCAGGTCCATGTTGTCATCAATTTCTCAATGATAACTTATATTGTTTGCCAATTACATAAACCTGAGATTGTCTTGTGTGATTTGAGTTCAATTTCTGAACCTAACTTGTCAATTTGCGTGATTTCTAGTTATAGGTAATGCAAGTACGATAGACTTCATCACAAAGAGAAGAACCTATCTTTAAGCAAACTACTACTTTTGAGTTGCATAATTCATAAGTGCTTTCCAATAAGGGACACATGGTGGAGACATGAATGACTTAAATGATGAGTTATATAACTCACATATGATAGAACAACTTACTAGTTAACTTTTTGTATTGGCCTAGCTCATTATATATGACTCATACAATTACTTAAATCCCTTTTGAACCCTTGGGTAACATAAAAATGCATCATATAGACTGAGACTGAAATTTGACTTTAAAATATTAGTGGCAAAACAAAGAAATCCAAACACTTTTAAATGTTCATATGTAGGTAATTATCCTATTAATATGGCTATCTTTAAAAATATATCTAATTTGCTTAACCAAAGGACAAATGTAAGACTTTTTCACCAGAAATTGCTGAGATCATGTATTACTTTTATATCTGAATTCATTTTTCATTAAATCAAATTCGGTTAATAAAATTGCTCCTTTAACATCTACTTCAATTTGAATCAACAAAGGTGAGTTGTTAATGCTGAATACAAGATGTTATCAGTTAATAGACAAAATTTTCCCATCCTATAGCCTTGGAAATGCAAGACTGCACTTTTAAGCAAACATTAGCTTTAGACTATGGCTTCTTTTCCATGAGACTTTGATGTCTATCAATCAGAAAATGTGTGATTTGGGCTGCTATGTTTTTCTTCTCTTTATTACTAAGACAAAGTTTCATGCCTAATACTAGTACTTGGTAGTTTGCCTTTTATTTGTGTTTTGACCTTAACTAGGTTCAGTTAGCCAACTTCCACTGCTGTTTACTTTGAGATGATGAAATGTTGAAATTTTTCCACTGAGATTATTTCAGTGTTACTACTTTTTCAACATGATGAATTTAAGTTAGCAATGAAGTCAATCCAATTGTGATCATTTGAAATCATAATAAATTGTTAACACAAACATTGACAAAAAAGTTGTCAACATGTTCATTAGCTCTTTATTTCTTTATGTACATATGGTTAAGTTACCAAATATATTCAACATTCTTACTCTACATATGCTTAAGTTAGCAAATATATTAAACATTCTTAATCCATGATTTTTTAAAACTGTAAGTTTCGGGGAACTAGACTTTGTTGTAATTTTTTCTGAACTACATTCAACATTCCCTTTTTGTAAACTTCTTCATTTATGATGAATGATGTTACATTTGGAATATACAAATTCTCAACCCAAAAACCATGCATTTTAGTTGTGGATTTACTGGAATTTGCTGAAACAAACATATGAGGGATGAAATGAACAATTGTCATTAATACATAAACTATTAATAGGGTAGAGTGGAAGGTGCATTTTACTTGTGGATTTACTTCTTTCCTCATAGTGTTAGAAAGTATGAAAGCTGATATGAGCTTTCTTTTGTTTTTGGAGACTAAAAGAAAGTTTAGATCTTTTCATTGAACAATTTCTGTGCTTTATGACAACCTGAATGTATGTTTTCTTTACAAACAGTTTGGTTGCTCCAAGTTACCATATATGTCTTTGCTGAAATGTCATGTCTCTGGTCTTCTATATGATCCCTTTCAAAGAGACACGATGATGAAGTAATAAAGAAAATGTTCTCATCATCATACAATAAGCATGAATGTGTATAGTATTTTATCCTATAGAGTGTGCTTGCATTCTCACATATCAAATGCAATCTATCAAATTTTTTATGTTTCCTTTTTACTTTCATCATCTAGCTACAATTTCATTCTCAACCCAATTATTGAAGTCATTCACTCCAACCTCACATTCAGTACGCATTAATGAGTTTCTGACCATTTGAAACACAATTTAAAACATTTGAAAGTTTAGCTGATTATAACTATATAGTATACTAGACTTTTCAATATCCCATTGCATCTGTCATTATAACTGAACCCAATTATATTTCTTTCACTCTTATTCGGCCTTGCATGTTATTATATGTGCACTAGATGATACACAACAACTTTTTTCCCTTTGCAGACACTTTTGATTTACAAATATGGATAACAACAATCATGCTGCTATATTTAACGCTCTCGCGTTGTTTGAGCTTTGGAATGGGGAATTGGATTTAATGAGAATGTTCCTTTTGTTATGCTTGTATGTATACACAAAAAATCGGCGTAGGAGTGCAAATGCCACAGGTAGTAGGGCATTGACAATACCAACTAGGCAAGCCAATATAGATAGGATTTTGCATGAGGGTGATAGGAATAGCCAGTGGGATTTAAGGATGGATTGTAATGCATTTACATTGTTATGTGAAATGCTTAAGGTCCATGGTGGGTTGACGAATTATGGCCATGTGCCTATTGAAGAGAAAGTGTTAATCTTCCTAAGAATATTAGCACAAAATGAATCTAATAGAGTATTACAAGTTCGGTTTTTGAGGTCAGGAGAAACAATAAGTAGGGTCTTCCATAGTGTATTGAAGGCTGTACTCAAGCTTCAACATATGTTGTATGTCAAGCCTATACCAATTCCTGAGGATTGCACAGACAATAGATGGAAATGGTTTAAGGTAAGTACAATTAATTAGCAACAATATATTATCTAATTTAACTTTTTTAATTTAGTAAAATTAAACTTTTTTTCTTGGAATTTTGATCAAGGGTTGCGTTGGTGCTCTAGATGGGACCTATTTAGAAATAATAGTTCCCCAAGCAGACAAACCCAGATACAGAGGTAGGAGAGGGAAAATATGCACTAATGTGTTAGGAGTGTGTGATAAGAACTTAAACTTTGTTTATGTTCTTGCTGGATGGGGGGGGGGGGTTCAACAGTGGATTCAAGGGTTCTACACGATGCTGTTACTAGTCCTAATGGACTTCAAGTTCCAAGGGGTATGTAAGATACGAATTGTTAGAAATTTGCTTTTTTTTATGATTACAAATACAATACCAATACTGTCATTTGTTTATAGGAAATTACTACTTAGTAGATGCTGGCTATACCAATGGTCCTGGCTTTCTTGCTCCTTTTAGAGGCATAAGATACCATATTCAAGAGTGGGCAAGAGATGGCAGGGCACCTAGGAACCCAGAAGAGCTCTTTAATAAGAGACACTCATCGGCCCGAAATGTGATTGAACATTCATTTAGTTTACTGAAAAAAAGATGGAAAATCCTAAGAAATCCATCTTTTTATCCAGCAGCCACTCATATGCACATCATTCTTGCATGCTGCCTTCTGCAAAACTTTATTAGGTTGCATATGAGTCATGATCCAGCAGAGCTTACTCCTCTTGAGGTTGAGGATATGCCAATTGGGGAAGATGCACATTACCCTGAATTTGTTGATCGTGTTGACACAAGTAATGAATGGAGTCAATGGAGAGAGGATTTAGCTAAGAATATCTTTAATGATTGGAGAAGAAACCATTAAATTTGGTCCTTTAGTGTAGTTAATTACACTTTTTATTGAATTGAGGGTTTAATTTGGTTGCCTTTGATTGTAACTGAATTGAGGCTGAACTTTTAATTCTCTTTATATTGTTAACTCCCATTGTAACTCAATTTGAGAACACATCATTAAATTGTTGTTTATTTGTTTCCTTTGTACTTAATTACATGTTTCTTTTAATTCAATATAGTCTTCTTTCTTTCCAAAATGTTTCAAATAATGGTGGTTAATCAATTTATGGAAATGATTAACAATGGCTTGGGGTATGACACTATATGATTTAGGTGCAATGTCAAGAGTTTGGACATCAGATGAAACAGATGCATTTGTGACCTTCTTGGAGGAGGCAGTTGTTGCTAGTCACCGAGCTGATAATGGGCAATTTAATCCTGGTATTTTTTAACTTCTTGCTAGAAAGATGCTAGAGAAGTTTCCTGATTGTGGCATTCAGAAGAGGCATGTACAAAATAAGCACAAGAGGTTGAAGGAAAAATATCAGACAACCTTTGACATGTTGAACTGCAGTGGGTTTGGTTGGAATGAAAGCAAGCACTGCGTTGAGGTTGACAGCAACCAAGTTCTGGACGAATGGATGAGGGTAGGTTGTTTGTAGGTTGTTTATACAAACATCCTAATAATAGTTAATGCATATCATACTAAGAACATGTTTGCATTTTTTTTTCCAGAAACACCCTAATAAGCACTACACTCCTGGAAAGCCTTTCCCAATTTACCCTATAGTTGAGTTTGTGTTTGGGAAAGATAGAGCCACTGGTGCAGGAGCTCAATATGCTGTAGATGCTATAGCTCAACTTGAGGGTGAGGAAACGGAAGTTGATGCACCAGCAGCTTCACCACCTCCTGCTAACCCATCGTCTCCAACAGAACCATCAGCCACTCCCGCTCCAAACGTTTCAGTCCCTCTCACTGGTTTTGTCGCCTATTCTAGAAACATAGACGGGACCCAATAGAAAAAGGGAAAAGGAAGATGAGGGGCAGTGAAGTGTTAGAAAGCCTTGCTACTACATTTACCCATGCAATTAACTGCAATAGAGAGAATGCAAAGATCCTTATTGATGCTATTATGGTCCCCCTAGTTCCCAAAGTAGGTGAAGATCTTGGGACTTTGGGTTTCTCAATTGAAGACATTGATAGGACTGCAAGGATCTTCTTAAGGAATCCTTATTCTGAGAAACTTTTATAGGGTTTAACTATAGATAAAAAACGGGCTTATCTGCGGAACCTCTTAGATGATGAAATCTGACTTTATGTTTGATTTCTTATTTTGTATGTAATGGTATACTATTATATGGTAATGTAGGATGGTAACAATGCTTCTAACTTAACTATTTTTGCTCTTGCCATGTGATGTTGAATGATGATATGATGAACTTTTGACTTTGTTTATACACTTGTGTAGCAATGATGAATGGTTAGTTTATTAACTATTTAATGTTTTCAATGTATGTATGTGTGTGAATGATGAGGATATGATTCATTTACAGGTACTTAACTATGGACAGATACAACTTCTATGTTGTATTCGTTAGACATCAAGTAGGAATTTTCATAAATTAGGATGATATTAAATTGGTAATTGAGGGCTTTCCTAATGCTAGATTCAAGGGGTTTCAGACTTTGGTTGAAGCAGAAAGTGCTTATGTCATGGATCTTCATAGGCACACTCGTCCAAATGAAGAAATTGTTCAAACCCTCAATGAACCCTCATCAATACCGAATCAATTTTCACTTCCAACAAATGAAGAACTAAATGAAGTTGCAACTTTGAAGACAAAATGGCATGGAGTCAAGGATTTTTACTCATTGCCATTGGAGTCATTTTAGGTATTATTGTTAAGGAAATTCTTAATAAAATATAAGGCTTGAATGTATCTTTAACCTATTATGTAATTAAATCCATGGATGCTTAGATGTTTTATTTAATTATTATGTGTTAGATTTTCTTGGTTGTCGTATTTTTGACGCTATTATGTAATTAATTCCATGAATCCTTAGATGTTTTATTAAATTATTATGTCCTAAAATTTCTAACTTGTCGTATTTTTTTACTGATTATGTAATTAAATCGATGCATCTTTCGATGGTTTCTTAAATTATTATGTACTAGAATTTCTAACTTGTAGGATTTATTTAAACCTATTATGTAATTAATTCCACAAATGCTTAGATGTTTTATTAAATTATTATGTAGTAGAATATCTAACTTATAAGAGTTTTTTATTCATTAACTCATTTTATTTAATTTTTAGGTTTTGCATTTCAATAAACATTTAGGTTCCTCATTTTATTTCATCGTAATTAAAAAAATTACAAATACACTTCAAATAAATATTGATACAATTATAAAATAATCAATAAACATTACAAATACACTAGAGGGGCATTTTTGTCATTTATACATTTTTTTTGTTCTGTCCACTACAACCAAACACATTTCTGTCCTAAGACAGAGACAGTTTTTTCTGTTCTGTCCATCGCAACCAAACACCTCACTGTCTCCAATTTTTTTCTGTTCTGTCTCCAAATTTTCGTTATGATCTGTCTCTGCCTATTGAAGACAGTAACCAAACGCAGCGTTAGAGGCCTCATTTCCCCTAGAAGTGGAAGATGTATCATCTTCAATTATGTTATTGAATTGGTAGGTCTCCTACTTAGGGCATCAACTACTACATTGACCTTTTTTAGATGACTTCATTGTACAATCATAATCTTTTATTAACTCCAACCATCTCCTCTTCCTTATGTTTAGTTCCTTCTAAGTGAACAAATATTTCAGACTCTTGTGATTCAAGAAAATCTTACAGGGAGCACCATATAAGTAATGCCTCTAAATTCTTAACGTAAAAACTACTGATGCTAATTTTAGATCATGGGTTGGGTAGTTTTGCTCATGCATCTTTGATTTCCTAGAAGCATAGGTTACAACCTTATCATTCTACATGAGAACATACCTTAACCATGTCTCAAGGTATCACTATTCACTACAAATTCATCACTCCCTGTAAATAATGTGAGTACAAAAGTTGTCGTCGATCTTTCTTTCAATTCATCAAAACTTCATTAACAGGCATCTAACCACACAAACTTCTCCTCTTTTCATGTCAAATTGTTTAGTGGGTTGCTATTTTGGAAAATCCTTCAATAAATTTACTATAATAGCCTACCAATCCAGGGAAACTCCTGACTTCAGTCACAGTTGTAGGAGGTCTCCAATTAGTAACAACTTCAATCTTTTGTGGATCCACACTAAGTTCTTCAGCTGAGATGACTTGACCCAAGAAAGCAACCTTATCTAACCAAAGCTAGCACTTACTAAGTTTAACCTGCAACTCGTGCTCTCATAAGGCCTGTAATACTATCCAAAGGTGTTTTGCATACTCCTTATAACTACCTGAGTACACCATTATGTCATCAATAAAAACGATCCGAACTCATATTGGTACTCTCGAAACACCCTATTCATCATATCTATAAAAGAACCTAGAGCTTTTGTTAATCCAAAAGGCAAACTAAGAATTCATAATGCCCATACTTAGTCCTAAAGGCAGTTTTCAAAATATCCTCCCTACAGAATTTCAATTGATAATATCTTGATCTCATATCAATCATCAAATATGCTTTGGATTGTTGTAGTTAATTGAATAAATCATTAATCCTCAGGAGCAAATATTGGTTGCAAACTGTCACTCAATTCAGTTGTTTATAGTCGATGCACAACCTTAAACTTTTTAACAAATAGGGCTAGCACCTCCCATGGAGAAGTGTTGGGTCTCATAAAACCCTTATCTAACAACTTCTCTATTTGCACTTTCAACTCCTTTAACTTAATTGGGGCCATTCTGTATAGAGTAATTGAAATCATTTGAGTTTTTGGAGGCAAATCAATCTAAATCTCTATTACCCTATTTGGAGGTAATCCTGAAAGATCCTCTGGAACATAACGAGGAACTTTCTGACTATTAGAATATCTCGTAATTGAACCTCATCATTCCCTGGTTATTCATGCAAGTTATATATCACTAGCATCCTTTATGGAGCATTTCTCTAGCTACTATGACAGTCACTATACTAGTGGGAAGAACTTTTCATATCCTACAAAATGTCATCTCTGGTTTCCCCAATCAACTTAACCTAACCTCCATTTTAAAACAACCTACCACAGCTCGATGTGTGGATAACCAATCCATTTTAAGAATGAAATCAAAATCTAGGATATCCAATATGATCAGGAATACTAAAAACTCCTTACCTTCGACCAGTATTCTACTATCTACAAACACTCTTTTAATGAAGAGTGAGTTTCTAGCTAGGATGGAAACTACTATCCCAGCGTCTAATAGTTGAGGCTTAATACTCAATTTATAGAAACATTCATAGACATAAAAGAATGTGTAACACCAAGATCTACTAAAGCATATGCATCATGATCAAACATAGAAATCATGTCAATGACTGCAACTGGTGTGGCATCGGCCTCCCGCTGAGTGATTGCAAAAACTCGAGCCTATACATAAGGTCTACCTACCTGTCTTATAGGGTTTGCTCCCCTAACCCCTAAACCTCTGCTGGATGTAATGAAACTCAACCCTTCTAGTTTGAGAACCCAGGCCACCCTGACGGTAACCCCTTCTAACTTGTGGAGGTGCTAAAGATCCGACCATCCTCTCTGCGTTGACTAACTATAGACAATCTCTGATAAAGTGACCCTTCTAACCATAATGGAAGCAACCTGTCATATTCACCCATCACTCACCTATATGTCTTTTTCTACAAGTTATACACTTTGACACCAAGAACCTAATGTCGTGGGAGTCTCTAAGCCTAGAGGATGACCTAAAAGATCCCTTATTGGATGATCCTCCTCTACTAAACCTTCTGCCACCCATCCATCTTGACTTATTTTTCTTAGTTAAACAATGGTATGAAGTAGTTTATGCGTTATGCTTCAGTTCTGATCTTAAAATCTGACTAATTGTTGTTGTATTTCTTTACATTTTTATTGTAGCTTCAACTAATTCCCCGTAATGTGTCTGGGAAGCCAAAGATACATGGATCCATAATCTGGGACTCAAGCCTGTAGCAAACCTCTTGCACTTCTACTATTCACTATCAACAATAAATGGAACACTTCTGACAAGTTTCAAAAATCTCTTCTCATAATCTGTCACTAATATCGAACCCTGCTATAGATAGAAAAATTCCTATACCCTAACATCCTTATAAATGTGTGAGTAGAATTTGTTTGTGAATTCTCTCTAACACTCTACCCATGAAACCTAATATGAACGTCGTCTCTTAATGGCCTCCCACCAATCCTTAGCTTTGTCCTCAAGGAGGAAGGTGGAAGATAGAACTTTTTTCTCATCCGTGCATGCCACAACTTTTATATATTGTCATATCCTAATCTAACCTTATGAGTCAACTCTTAAGATCTCCACTCCAGTTAAAAATCTTTACGTTCAATTTACAGATGCCCTCAATGGAACATCCTGAAGCTTCCACATTCTAGCGTGGTTGTAGCATTGCCACCTATTCTGTATTAAAGTTCACTTCAACTAGTTCTACCGGCCCTAACTATTTAGAATGTGGCTAGTTTATTGAGCCACTAACTAAGTTTGACATATGGTCATCCTCCCATATTAGAGGTGCCTCATGTGTAGGAGCAGTTGGAATGGTTTCCTTAGGATGTTCACGGCCTCGTTTATGCATCGTGCTGTGTGTTTGAAAAAAATGCAAATGTGTAACACTTTCTGTTTATGAAACCATATGCTTGTAAATCAGAATATTATATTGGTCACCTTTTAAAACAATATATAGCCATTAAATCAAAAAGAAGGCAACTCATTTTTAAAAAATGGGCTTTGATACCAATACTGATAGGCCCCTATCCTAAAACAAGTAGGTGGCCTGCTCGGCACCCCATAGTGGCCTTACAATTGATATCTGATCCAATTGGAAAGCTCCTATGGAGCTAAGCCTATTGGCCTTTTTATCGAAAAGCTTTAACTTAACATTCATAAATATAAACAGTAGAGTATTTTTAATCATTTTATTAAAAATTTATGAGCACAACGACAGTATTTTGAAATCCCCAAAATTATCAAAATCCTTGCAAAAGTTCAAAACACTTCTGTAATCACTTCAAAATCTTAACTAGAAATTTTTAAACTTCAAGTTCATTCACAAGCAATCTCAACAATCACTTCAATAAACTTTTAAAAACTAAAACATATTCATGCATTTCATTTAAAATAATTTATATACATGCCTTCTTTACACAAAATACATTTCAGAACATGTTCATTGGTATGTAGCAATTCTCAAAAGCATTTGCAAGGTAAAAAAGCCTACACAATAGCACGTGACGAAGTTATCTACTAGAGAGGTGGAGTCCCTACTACTGAAGCCTTTGAGTGTGCACCTGAGAGATTTTTTTAAAAAACAGAGAGTAGAGTGTGAGCTAAACGAGCTCAGTAAGTGCTAACATTTTTATGCAAACCATATTTCACAATTTAAACGTCCCTAAAACAATTTCATTTCATTTTTTATGATGCAAGACCAATATAAAAAATATATGCTTTCTAAAATCAATTTCTCAAATTACTTTTAAAGTAAATTGTGGTGGCATCATTATTGTCATAAACTTCTTACACGACTTAGCCCACTGCTAACTTCTTTCCTATATGGTACCCTTAGGCATAAAGTTACGGAGCTGGTTCTATATCGCTTATCCGTGACTAGTTAACTACTAATTATGGAGCTGATTCGACACCGTTTACTCGCACTAAGTTAACCACTATATATCGATAGTTACAAAACTAGTTCTGCATCACTTACTTGTAACTAGTTATAAAGTTGGTTCTACATCACTTACCCATATTAGGTTAACTGTTATATACCAATAGTTACAGAGCTAGTTCTACATCACTTACCCGTAATTGGTTAACCACTAGTTATGAAGCTAGTTCTACATTGCTTACTCATACTAGGTTAACTACTATATACTAGTATAATAACATGTGTAAATCCTAATAGTGTACCATAGGCTAAAACTCAATTCATTTTTCTCAACCAATAACCTAATTTTAATGTAACTTCAAATCATATAAAATTCAACTTTCAAACTTCAATTTATATATTGCTAAAACATATGCTTATACTAGCAATATTTACTTGTAATGTATCATTTTATTAAAACTCATAATCATACAATATAAAGTCACATATCATCAATTCTTTTGCAAAGAACTCATTCACATAAAAAAATTAAAATACAATCATTGTTTTGCAAACTTATCGCCAAGCATACTCACGTGTTCCTTGCCTCTCCTTTACCTATGCAAAGCGCATTTTGCTTAAACATTTATTTCCAAATTAGGAAATAAGGCGTTTAAAACTATATATTCAATTTAATCGAATTCGAGATTAGTATTTAATTATGTAACATATGCGCTAATTGTATTTACTCTTACTTTGATAAGCTAACCTATTGGTCTCTGTTTCAAAGTATAACTTCGAAAGTTACTTAATACCATCCTTTACCCATCCCAACTTATCAATTTCTTCAAAACACTGTCTCACTCAATTAATTCTCTATAACCATAATCAACCTCAACAACCCACACCAACAACTACATTTCCTCTTAAGGTCAAATTGTCCTTGTATATATATTGTCCTTTCAATGTTTTTTCAAAATTTTCAACATACTTAACCTAAGGTGCATATCAAGCTTCATTCAAACACGTCATAAACCATTCAAACTTCATTACTTTCCACATACATACCATATACTAATTTTTTCAAATAATAACTTAATACTTCATTTAACAATTTCAATGTCATAAATACACTTAATGACCATCCTTAATCACATTAAAATGGTTATTACTTCATAATCATACTTTTATACCAAAAATGCCCTTAAGGCTAAACTTAACATATCTTACACGAAACTTTTCCAATTCAATTCCAGTTCAATTATTTTTCCTTTTTTTACTTCATTAGCATTAAAACCATGGTATGAACATCATGAAACATCAAAATAGGATTTTGGATCAAATAACATTAGAAAAACCAAGCCATAGACGATTCTTCCTATCTTGATTTTCTCGGTTTAATTTTATGTTTTCAACCCTTAAATGCTTCTAAACTTATTATCTACTCCATGGCAAGTCAAAAATCACCATTCATCTTAAATACATCCATCCTACACAAAAACCCACAAATTTAGAAATTTAAGCTAAGAAAATTTACCAACTTATCTTCCAATCTCTTAGGTATTTGATGAGCACCTTTACTTGATCAAGATCTCTTAAAATCTCCATCAAAACCTATAAAAAATGACAGTATCATTCTTCCTTTCTATCCTGGCCGACATTCTCCTTGGTGGTTCTTTTTTTCTTTTTTTGTTTTTGGTCTCTCACGGCGACGCCAATTCACTCTCACGGTTTTACAAAAAGAATAAAGCAATTTGTCTTAAGTTTTGGCTTTTTATACTCTTTAATGCTTTATGCATGTCACCTTCCTATTATACCACTCTAATGACTCATTAATCCACTAACTTTTATACCAAAAAGACCAAATTGTCCTTTATGAGTGTAATTCACCATCTAACCGAATTAAGCTCCAAAATTATTCTGTAACTGTCTTATTATCAAATTGACCATGAAATACTCTAATTTGGGTCAATATTGATTGGATGCTTGAAAAAATTTCAAATGGGTTTAAAATCATCAATACCCTTTATTTCCCAAAAAGGGCATTTAAGTCCTAAACCTTGGAACTCCCAAAACCCATCCAATCGGACTTATTTTCGATTCATTTCAGTTTCGATTCATTTCAGCATCATTAAACTATAATACTTATTCTGGATATTTTTCAGAGGTTAGATCCCCCAAAAATCACTATTCACTTAAATTTACTATTCATCCAAAAATACTATTCACTTGAAATAAAACTTTATATTCATTGAAAGGAAAGGTTTAGGGTTTTATAGTTTCCTTTATTTCCTAAAAGTTACAGAAAGATAATAACCACCAATATGCCAGTCTTAATAACCATGTAAATTTTACATATTTTAATTTTAGTGGCAACTCGGTCATGTTAAGTCCCAACACACACGTGTTATTAGTCATATTGTTTTTTATGAAGAACACGATCAATATACATGTCCATGCTCTAACATGTGTTTATCCTATCATAACACGTCTATTTTACATGCCTACGATAAAGCCTAGCATGCCTGTGATTTTTAAAATTAACCCTAAAATTGGCTAATGTATGGTAGATATGCACCTGTATTGTCGTCCTGTTGCATTATATTTGTTTAAAATTGTGTATTAGCCACATAGAAACCCTAATTTTCACTTTCTCTCTTCTTCCTTCCTTCTAGACGACATAGACCGTACATTATCTGATGACAAACCCATCCATTACCTATTTTTCTTGAATTTTCAAGTAATTAAAATAAGTTTTATGCATTGTTAATGATATTTTTTAGTTATGTTAATCAATTTTGAGAGAAATAGGTGTATTAATTAATTCTATGAGGTTTGTGGAGTAAATTGGGATAACCTATGATGATTAAACCATTAAAGGTTTTCTTTTGGTAATTTAAATATTGAATTTGAATTTTCTAAAGGTTTTTGAACTTGTTTTGGATGATTTATGGTGAAATTGGATACCTAAGAGCTATTGAATGCTTTAATATGAATTTAATTATGCAATGTGTATTTTTATGGGGGCTTTTGCACTGTTTTGATTAATTTATATGGTCAAATTGTATTTTTAAGGCCTTTTGAATTAATTAGTGTGTTGAGATGGATTAAATGCAATTTATTCAATTAATTAATAGTATGGAGTTTTATGTGATTAACTTGGTTGTTCATGTTTGTTAATGCCATTACACTCCATTTTTATGGAGTATATTAAGATTTATTTATTTATTTTAATTTTACATTATTATTTCGTAATTAATTAACCTTGGGATTACATTATAGTGTTCTATATTTTGCGATTTGATTAACATAGATTATTCCCTTTTATTTAGTGATGTTGTTTATTTTTACATTTTAAGGAATAATGGTTAAAAGGGAAAATATACCACACTGATGTTAGCAAAAGGAAGTGCCTAGGAAGAGGCAAAAAGGTGAGGGTACATCCCAAAAACCACTCAGATAGCCAGACCTGATAAATGCATAATTGATCATATTCATACTCAATATTTGATGTATTTTTGCTTGATATTTTATATTTTTGGTATAATTGGTACTTAATTTGCTCCAAGTATATTTGTAGGTCATAATTTCTTTCACGGACTTAAAAGAGAATAATTTAGATGAAAACATGTCATAAAACGAAGATTTGAAACTTAAAAGGGATACATGACCATGCATCAGGCCATGTACTTCTCTTAGGTTTACAGAATCACGAATTCTGGTGTTTTTAGTTATACACGATCTAATACACAATCGTGTAAGTCTAGAAACCCTAAATTTTTTATAAATTGATGTGTTCGGAGGCAAAATGGACAAGTAGACATTAGGAAGTATTCATAGAAGTGGAAAACAAAAAGAAATTCTTAAAAGATCCATCAGAATATAAGATTAAACCTCTAACTTGCAAGAGTATTCAATACAAACAGGGAGATTTAGAATTAAGAACTCAATGTTTTCTTTCTTTTTTCTTTTTGTTTGTGTTTGATTTCATTTCCAATCATGTATAACTAAATTCCTTTAGCGTCTAGGTTAGATGAACCCTATGTTTATACTTTAACATGTTTTGATTCTTTTGTTAATATAATTGCTTTGATTTATATATTATGATTTGATTACGAGTTTAATATGTGTTCTAATAGATCCAGAATATTAGATCATAATATGATTTCATAACGTAAACATTGAGAAATCCTTGTATGGATAAATCTACCATAATTGAAAGGAGTTGATTCCAACTTTAAGATAGGATGACATAAATCCTCCTAATTAGGGTCAAACCTAATAATGAGATTCATAAATCGATAAAGCAATCCTATAAACTTTAACCTGAGTAATTTGGTTAAATATCTTAGGATTAGTTGTTATTACACTCGAGGTCAGCTATTAGCTTACCATAGGAATCTCCATAGTCCAATAAATCAATAAAAAATTACATAATAAAAAGATAATTATTTAAGAGAATTTAGGGAGATTCGTAACCTAGACATTAATTTCTGATATCAATCTTTTTCTAACTAATTTCTTATTTCTCTGTTCAATATCCTTGGCTACTTTATTTTATTTTTTAGGTTTTATTTTATTTGGATTAAAAATCACATTCAAATTCATAGACTAGATAATAAGATAACAGTAATTACTAGTAATCATCATCTTTGTGGGATCGACCCTTATATACTGATACTAGCTATAACTACATCATGCACTTGCAGTTAATTCAAAATTGTCACACTAGAAAAAGTCAATTAGGAGCCAACATAAAAAAATATCGGTGATACATCCTATGCTGAATTTTGCAACATCAGTATACATCGATCACTATAAGAGATTAAGCTCTAAGCCATACACTAACAGTAGATGCATTGATTGGTAGTGCTTGATCATATTGGGCTTACTCTTGATATTTTAGACTTGATCAACATTAGTAAAGCTACTATGGTTTCACATTCATTAAATAGTCATACACTACTTGGTTCTTTTTTGGTCAGTTTGAGACCTTTACTTTCCATACTATCAATGTCATTAGTATATGCTTAGAGTAATGCTACGATCCTTTCACTTCTATTTCCTCCCACTCCTCCTCTTAGTTCTTAATGTGCCTTTCTTTGGTCCTTTATTAACTTAGTTATTATATCCAACATTCATTCCATTATTCTGAGTATATTTCATTTCAATGTTGATAACAAGTTTCACAATATTGATTATATTGACTATAATGCTTTCCTCATTTTCAGGTGTGAAATTGCTACCATAGGAACCTATTTTCACTTTCTCTTCTATTAGTTAGGTTAATCTCCTCCATTTTAACTTTTTAGGTTATTTTAGCATTAGTTTCGCTTGAGTTGGCTTTAGGTATTAGGTGGTTTGTTGCTTATTCTTATGCCTGAGGCTTCATACGATCTCTATTCATATTTTGTTAGTGATTTTCTCTATGGTACCTTTGATTTTTGTCTCCATGTACTCTTCCTAATAAACTCTTTCAAGCTTGTTTCTAGTTAGTTTCCATATTTTGTGAAGTTGTCTTATAGTAGGCTCGACGTCAATTTAAACTTCAATACACACTCTAACATAACTGAATATTCTCAGTTATGTTATAGCCTCATCCAAATAGATTGGTTTGCTTAACTAACTTGCAAGGTAGCTCAATCTTATCGTTAACCAAAATTCTAGAAGAATATTATGAAAGTTAATCCATATTGGGACATGCTTTAGCTTTTGCTTTTACCATACTAATACCAATTCTTTATTTTAGTAGAAATAGTAGTCTACTAGTAAAGTGGAAAGCGCCTAACTCCATAATTTTTTAGCATTAGTGATAAGTAGAAATTATAACATATTTTACACCCTATTTTATATTGTTTTAAAGTATTTATATAACATATTTGGGTTAAATTATTGCATTTTTTATTAATTATTCAAGTTATTTAATTTCATATTTTATTTCTAAAAGGGGTTTAAATTTTACTAAATATTTTCTTATGGTCATAGTGGACTTAAGGAAAGTAATCTACAAGAAAAAGTAACGTCATCCCATAATAAAGGTCGAAAACAAGCAAACAACTCAAAAAGAGAAATAGTTGAACATAAAATGCAAAAAAAATAGAGCAAAATGCAACAGCGTGACAGGAGCAAAATGCAGCAGCTAAAGAAAATAAAATTCAACAGCTAAAAGAAACAAATCTCAACATAGAGGAAAAAAAATAAAATGACACAACAGTAGAAAAATAAGAATATAACAGCCAAAAGAGGAAATCAAACGCAACAATAGAGAAGAGAACACACAACAATAGAAGAGAATGTTGTGTTTAATTCTGATTGTTTTTTCTTGCTTTCATATGTTGAAATTGGATGCGATTTAATTCAAATTTGATATGAATTAAGTGAAAACTAGTGTGGATGTTGCATGGATCTTAATTGGATTATTTTGTGAATGTGGCATGATGAATTGTGTATGAAAATGGGCATCATGCTATTTACCATGCCACAGTTGCAACATGGTAAGTCACGACCATAAGCATGTCATGGTTGTGACTTACCTGTTATGGTTGTGACCCCCCTTCACACATTTTTTCTCATAATTGTTTTAGTTATTACATGGTAGTTGCAGAGGTTGAGGGCACAAAACCCTAGACTTATGAGCATACTACAAAAAGGAAACATGGCAGAAAGTTAGAAGCAGAACCAAGCCTTCGACCATCTGGTGTGAACAAGCTAAAGCAGAAGGTGAGAGCTAATCCGGGAAGCTTGAGAGAGGTAGGAAACCACCGCACCTCATTCACCCGATCTCTATTTGCTTGCTCTGTTATTCATCTGTTGCAATGTTTCTTGTTTATTTACTGAACTTATTACTTTGTTAGCTTAACCAATTGTTACTTTGATATCTTTCCATAGTTCATTTAGTATTCATTATTTTATTGATTTAATACTTTTGTTGATAGTAACATGGGACTGAAGTGTATGGGTATGATGAACTGTGTTTATGCTATAATGGGTTGATCTCTTTTTCTTGAGAATTAATGTAGATATTTTAGTTAAATATGCCTGATTGAGCTACGAATTTGTTGTCTTAGTTATTTCTATGGTTTCTGAGCTGAATGGATGTAATAGAATGGCCAAACTTTACATCATTTTTAGTATTAAATGGAAGATTAAGAGGAGAAATTTAATATGGATTGAGAAACTATCGACGCTTAGGTTAAGAACTAGCTTAACCTAAAATATATTAACTTAAGTGGTAATTAGTATTCAGGCTTCCATAATTAATTCGAATGATAATTGGATGAATACGAAAGTTAGATTAGTTCATTATTCGAGTTTATTTAGAACCCGACTGTTAATTTTAGTAAGACAACTATCCAATCATTTCCTTTAATCATACATAGGAGATTAAATTAGTGAAATTAATTCTCAAGAGTCTTCCACTTTGATTAATATATTCGTCTTTGCTTCTAGTTGAATCGTTTAATTTTCAACTCAATTGTGTGATTTGCTTTAAAGTCTTTTACTCAACAAATTACGATAGAGTGTTTAGGATTGCATGTATTTTTGTTTTTGTTCAAAATTAATTTAAGCGAACCAATTTCATCTCTATGGGAGACAACCCTAGGTAATCACTACAACTACCTAGTATACTTGATAGTAGGATAGCCTAGCTATTTTTTAAAAATTTATTCGGGCATAACAAGTTTTTGGTGTCATTAACGAGGAGGTGTTTAGTGCTTTGAACTTGAATTAATTTTGATTGTTTTTATTTGCTTAAGTTATTTTGATTGTTTATGTTTGTTCATGCATGCATGTTTTATTATGTTATTTTGTTAACGTGTTTTGTAATTTTTGTATTAATTTAGTGCCTTCTGTAGTTAGTTTTTGCTAGGTAGCAGAACTTTAAGTAATGAATTCACTTGGTTTGTGTTGGAACAGAGATCTTTAGATATTGAACTCGTCCCTTTTATTAATAACATACATAAAAAACAAAGACCTTAAGGGGACTCTAAAGATGATCGTGAGGAACCCAAGCATAAAGATCAAGTGAATAACCACAAGATGGGTGAAAGGCAGTTGGTGATGAAGGAGTATGCTAGACTAGTTATTGGTATTGTGACATCGTGTATACGTCTAGAAGAGGCAGCTAGAAATTATGAATTGAAGGGCATCTATTACAACATGCTGCCCTCTTTTATGGGTTCCTAATGAAAACCTTTAAATTTCTTTTGGTAATTCTATACCACTCTCTAAACATTTCCTTTGGATAGCCTAAATAAGGATCAACTCAGGATGAGGTCCTTCCCATACACATTAAAGTATCAGGCTAAGGCGTGACTAATGACCCTTCCACCCAATTCATTGACTACATGGTAAGAGGTGTAGAACAAATTCATGGGAAAATTTTATTCACATTAAAAGACATCTGAGTTATGCACCAAGATAGCTACCTTCACTCAAATGAAGGGAGAGTCATTCCACAATGAGTGGGAATGCTTTAAGCTTTATTAATACAATATCAACCCCATAATTTTTTGCTTCATATGCTAAACCAATTCTTTTATGATGGGTTGACATAGTAGTGCTAGTACACGGTGGACAATGCAGCAGGAAAAGCTATAGGAGAGAGGGCAACCGAAGAAAAGTATGAAATCTTTGAAATGTTAGGGGCTAATTATTAATAAAAGAGTGTTAGGGGAAGAAGAGCTGGAGTTCATGAAGTGAGTTCAAATCAAAAATTGACTATGCAGTTAGCTGATTTGATGAGGCATGTGAAGATATTAACTACAAGGCTACCCCTAAAACATTCCAATTCAAAAGGTGTATGGTATCTGTGGAACTTTTGGTCATGGAGCTAATGTTTGTTCGTATTCATACAAACCTTTGGTAGATGGAGAAGAAAAAGTTAACTCACTTAATGATTTTCAACCAAGGGAGCGAAATGATCCATACTCGAACACCTACAACCCTGGTTGGAGAAACCACCCCAATTTCTCTTAAAAGACCAACAATCCATCAATGCAACCCCTACCACAACATCAAAATTTTCAAAGGCCAAACTTTTTCAAAGGGCAATCCTCAAATGACAACCTACAGAGAAAGCCTTTTTTGGAGGAAAGTCTGAATGCATTCATTCAGGTCATAACTCAAAATCAATAAATGAACAACAAGAGATTCAACTTTTTAGAAGCATCTATCAAGAGGATTAAGATTCAAGTGGGACAGTAACTTTCTACTCAAATGAATAACAATCAAAAGGGAAAGTTGCCTAGTCATTGAGCAAGCCTAAGCAATTACCATTATGAGAAGTGGTAAAGTGATTGACAATTATGTTGAGTTTCCTTCTGAGCTATCTAATCAAGAGAAGGAAAGCCTCACCAAAGAAGAAGATGAGCAGAATGAGAACAATAATGGGAGAATCTCTTTCAGTCACATTCAAAAGGGTAAACAACTTAAGCATGACACCAAGGAAAATGAAGGATAAAAAATGCATAAGGCGACAAATCCTTATAGACCACTAATTCCATATCCAAGCTACCTTAAGGAATTGAAACAAGATGAGTAGTTTTCCTATCTATATCGCATGTGTTATATAAGCTAGAATTCATTTGTTCTTTGAATAAATTATTAGTGGTTAGATGTATCAATTAGTTCATAATATGCTTTTAATTGGGATTGAGTTGGTTCAATTCTAGAAATTGAAGAGATACAAATAGGGGCTAGTTGATTAGTTTTCTAAGTTTAACCTTTTAAATAACTCGGATGATCCAAGTATATCAAATTGCGGCTAAACTAAAATTAAAACACTAATTTTCCACTTGTACATATTAGATTAAGTTAGAATAAATTTAGAAGTTGCTTATTTATTTTGATTATATTCAATTCAAAATTTGTAAACCCCCTTTTTTATATACATACATTTAATTCAGATTAATTCATAGGTTTTGAACTTGTCACCAATGCTTACATTAAAGTTTAAAATGGAAGAAAAAGAATTGATTCACAACAAAAATGAAGAATTTAGATAAAGAACGGTGACTTTTCTAAATGTTTTCCAAGTTGTGAAAAATATTCTAGATTTTTCTTAAGATGTGTTTTTGGGAAAGCAAATTAAATGTTTAAACATATACTTCTTGTTTTACCTATGATTTGAATTATACTATAAATTACTTAAGTTGTAAACTATCTAACCAAATTAGATTGAGATTGAAAGTAATTTAGAAGTTGTGATTTTTTTTAATTATCATGTTTTTCTTTATTTTAAGTTTTAAGATTACGTGTATGACATAATGGAATTCACTCGCATATAAATGGTGAATTAATAATTCAAGTGTTGATTAAATTTTATCATAAATTTTTTATTTTGAAGTAAGGAAAATTCATATTTCATTTTCTATGATTAATTCTTTCTATTTTGATTTTTACATTGATTTTTATTGAGTTATAGAATAATTTATCAGCTTTCTGAATATTAGTTGAATGATTTTTTTAAAATGTTTCATACATTCATTTTCTTAAGTTTTGATGTTGTATCTTACTAATGTGGTTTAAAAAGACATTATGTGTTAATGATGTTTATATTTTATTATGGAGTTTCTTTCATATACGCGAAAATATTAGGATGTAATTGTCTCTATTAAAAGTATTATAATAAGTAAATTAAATTAGTAAATTAACTTTCCTCACAGGATCGACTTTTATTTGCAATATGTTAATTTGTTTAATAAATTGAAATTAAAATAAGGATTTAATTTGTATATGCCTAATGACATGTATCAAATTTTGGTGTCGTTGCTAGGGAAAGTTTTATTTGCCTAGTTTATTTTTTATTTTTGAATCATAACTAACAATTCTTTTCTTTTAAAAAAAATTGGCAAAGAAGAGAGAAGTTGATTTTAATGAAATTAAAAATCAAGAAAAGAAAGGAAAAGAAATTACAGCTGCAAGAACTTAAGGAACTTAGGCTAGAGACGTTTCATAATAATAGGATCTATAAAGAAAAGACTAAAACTTTACAAGATATGAAGATAAACACGAAATCATTTACTATAGGATAAAAACTTCTTTTATTTAATTCTAAGATAAAATTGTTTCCTGATAAACTTCTATCTCGATGGTTAGGTCCTTTTTTTTTACTAACGTCTTTGAATATGGTGTAGTGGACATTAAAAGCATACAAACTGACAAAATTTTTAAGGTGAATAGGCATAAGCTGAAGTTGTTTTATGATCATGCTGAAGTAATTATGTTTGAAGAAATTTTGCTAGAGGAACCTTGACAATGGAAGAGGACATCGAGTCGGTGACATAAACCAAAAGCGCTACTTGGGAGATAACCCAAGACAACCAAAAAAAAATATTTGAATTTCTCTCTCTTTAATTCAATTTTTTATAAAGCCATTTATTTTCTTTAAATATCAATCAAATCCTAATATTTTTCTACTTTATCTTTTTTTCTTAGATATTCTTTGTTCTACATTTAGCTGTTACATTGAGGACAATGCAAAGTTTAAGTGTGGAGGGGAAAATATAAAGACATAACCTAGTTATTTTGTGCATTTTATGAAAATTAAAAATTGAAAAATAGAGTGAAATGACATCATTATATTTTATATGCAAGCATTTAGTTTTTATTACCATAATAACCTCCAAAAGAATTAATTAGATTAATTTTAACATTATGGTTAAAGGATTAGCAAATTGCATACATTATTTTCTTTAACATAGCAAGTTTTGAAATTCTGTTGTTTAATTTTAGGTTCACACTTAAAAGAAATAACCCTCATTTGATAAATTTAGTTTATAAGCAATTGGAAGTCCTATTCTGATTCTACATACATTGCATTAAGGTCAGAATTTTAATCAACTTAACAATGTCTAGCATCGTTTGTGATTTTCATTTACTTTTGATTACTAGAGAAATACTTGCCATGACCCTAAAAATTTAATTTCTTATGAAAATATTATTGTTTATTCAAGTGCTCCTTTGAGATCAAAAAGTGGTTATTGGGGAAACACTTAAGGACAAGGGACCAAGTGCTCCTTTGAAATCATAAGTAAGATGACAAGATGAACCAAGCACAAAGGGTAATGTGTCTATTATGTTAGGAGCTAGTAAAAAAACTTCAATTTATGTCAAACCAAGATGCTTTGTATTTAGAATTAATATACCGACATTGCTTATAGAGTAACTTTATTAAGATGAGGTGTGAATGTCTCTAAAGTATGAGGTTAAAGTTGAAATTTTGAAGATGTTTTAAAAGATGTTATGTTAATGATTAAACTGATTGCAAATATACTAAGATATATGATTTTTCGTAAATAAATGTTTTGATTTGTGTTCAGTTTCTCTTAATCTAATTTCTTCTGTATGAGGTATCATGGTAAACTAGATTCATATTTTGCATTATAGTGTTGTTTTGATCAAGGTTGACCAAAAGTTAAAGGTGGAGGGAATTTGATAAGTAGAAATTATAGCATATTTTAAACCCCTATTTTATATTATTTTATATTATTTACATAGCACATTTGGGTTAAATTAGTGCATTTTCTTATTAATTATTCAAGTTATTTAATTTCATATTTTATTTCTAAAAGGAGTTTGAATTTAGGCTTGGTGGACTTAAGGAAAGTAATCTAAAAGAAAATCTAACCATTAACACAGAAGGAAGGCCAAAAACAAACAAACAACCCACAAGAAAAATAAGTAGCCTAGCACAAAACGCATAAAAAAAAAGAGCAAAACGTAGTAGTTTGAGAGGAGTAAAACGCAACAGCCAAAGGAAATAAAACATAACACAGAGGAAAAGAATCAAAATGGCATATGATAAATGCATATTTGACTATTTTTTACACCCATTTTATTACATTTTGCTTGATATTTTATACTTTTGTTATATATTAGGTACTTAATTCACTCCAAATGTGTTTATAGACTATAATTGCATTAATGGACTTAAAGGAGAAGAATTTGGATGAAAATACAATATAAAACAAATATTTGAAGCATAGAAGGGATGCACGGCCGTGTAACAAGCTGTGCACTTCTCTTAGGTCATGTAAAATCTCAAATTCTAGATATTTTGGTGATGCAGGTTTGGTACACAGCCGTGCATCTCTCAGAACCCTAAAAATCACTATAAAATGATGTTTTCAAAGGCTTATCAAGAGGGTAGACTTTAAGAGGCTATTCTAGACATTAAGGCCATTCTCAAGGATCAATTTTGGTTTAGAGAAGCAAAAAACACGAAATCATCAAAAGAACCATCAGAACACAAGATCAAACCTCTACATCACAAAAATATTCAATAGAAGACAATTAGGGAGATTTAGAATTATGACCCATTTTTTTCAATTTGTTGTTCTTTCTATTTATGTTTGATTTCGTGTTCGATAATGTGTAACTAAACCTCTTGTAGTATTTAGGTTAGATGAACCATATGTTAATACTTTGATATGATTTGATTCTTTTATTAATGTAATTGATTTGATTGTTATATTGTCATCTAATTACATGTTTTACTATGTTCTAATCGACCTAGGAATATTATATCATAATCTAATTTCATTCATAGAGATTAAGAAATCTTATTGATGAATAAATATTCCATAATTGGAAGGAGATGATTGTAACCCTAGAGATAAGATGACATAAATCTTCCAGGCTATGGTCAAATCTAATAGAGGGATTCACAAATTGGTAAAGTAATCATATAAAAGGGTGGACGCAAGCCATTGATTATAAACCCAAGATAAGGGTAAACATAAAAGTTATATTAAGCGAACCACGTTAAAGAAGCGAGCTTGGGAGGCAAATTATGAATTAAGATAGGTTTTATGTAAACTTTATGTTATTTCTATTTTCATATATAGTATTTACTTTGTTTATTGTTATGTACTTATTTATTCTTTTATTTTTATCTCTTTTTCTTTATATTTTGCAAGGATGTTAGTTTTCTTACTAGATGGGTCAAAATCAGAAAATTGTCTTATTCAGGAAAGTACCAACTTAACCCTCTCACTTATTCATAAATGTTTATATTATATACATTAGGGACAATATACAATTTTAAGTGTGGGCAAGGGGTTAATGAATTATGCTATTTTCTTTAAACTCATTATAATCTTGATCATAAAATGTTATTAACTGATATTCTGAATTGATTGAAATTTTTCCATTAATACTATGTTTCATTGTTGAATATTGACTTGAATTGGTATAAAAAAGGATGAGAGTTAGAATAAAATTGCTTTTGTATATCATATTTTTAATAATCATTGAAATATTCAAGTTGAATGATATTGCATATTATTTACATACATAATACCCATCTTTTTCGTGGGCAAAGATAAAATTTTAAGCTCTTATTATTCTTTCATATGTGTTATCATATGTGGTAGAATAATTCTAGAACTTGTTGGTATTATGCATATTGAGACCATAATTGTTAAATTAGAAGCATTGACATTATGAAGGCCCTTAGATTCAATAATTAGTTTAAACCTATTTTTTTGAAGCTTACCACACCCTTAACTTTACATTTAGGAATAACCAAGTTAAACTTTATCCTTTTTTATTGATTAAACCCATATATTAAACTTTATCTTATTTTTCTTTGAAGACCTTTTTATTGTTTTAAACCTTAAAGGTTATTTACATCATTACTTGTTTGGGACTTGAAATTCTTAAAAGGTTGGTTATTTCTTTAGTTATGGTACTGAATGCTTAAATTATTGCGTTAAAAAAGCATAAAAAAGAAGGGAAAAAAAGAAAGAGAGAAAGAGAGAAAGAGAGAAAGTGGAAGAAAACCATAAGTATATAGTATCATTAGTTTTGTAATAAAAGGACCTATGTGTATTGTAAATAAGTTTCATGTAATGTTCCCTTTAATAAATTTCCTTCAAATAAACCTTTTTATTATCCCAATCATACCATACCTAAGCCCCATCACAACCTTTATAAAGACGTTTGTATTTTTGTTTTCAATTTATACGTAAATGGTTGAGATGTGATTTTATTACAAGCCTGTGGTAATAGTTCTATTATGCATTCACTGAGAATCATGATATTTTTCACCCTAAACACTTGTGTGTGTTAAGTGACATCTTAGTGAGGGTGTAAATATTAATTATGTTGTCTTCAATTAGATTATGATGTGATTACTATTAATATTGCTTAGAAAAGTTAATTTTAGGATAATTTGATTCTAATTGTATATTAATTTGATTCAATAGCATATGATAATATATAGTCTGAATGGATAGACTAAGATTGATGATGGATTGATGTTGTAAAATTTATACTTTTGAGTGTAGTTTACTTAAGAATAACCAAAAGGTTAAGTGGGATATTTTATAGATGCATATTTGACTATATTTTACACCCATATTTGATGCATTTTACTTTATATTTTATCCTTTTATTATATATTTGGTACTTAATTTGCTTCAAGTATGTTTACAGAGTATAATTACCTTCATGGACTTAAAAGAGAAGAATTTGGATGAAAACATAATATAAAACAAAGATTTGAAGCATAGAAGTTGCACGACCGTGCACTTGTCTCAAGCTATGTAGAATTGTGAACTCCAGAGATTTTGATGATCCACGGTTTGATCCACGGCAGTGCATTATCCCTTGCATCTCTTAGACCCTAAAAATTGTTATAAAAATGTTTTCAGAGGCTTATCAAGGGGGTAAACTTTAGGAGGCGATTACAGACTTGGAGGTCATATTTGATAATGCATGTCGAATGCATCACAAAATAACCTAACTTTGAACACTAAAATTTATAGTTGCAATGAGTCAAGATTTCATCCACAGGGAATGTATGTTTAATTTTTGCAATGAAAATAATTGATGGTCAAGATAAAAAGGGAGTTTTGATCACAATTGAGGAAATAAAGTAAAATTTAAACTGACGAAAGCAAATTAAATCGAGCGGTGACAAATGATAAAAATGATAAATGTGTTTAGAATATGTTTCTCAAATTAATCTTAGCCTACACACAATTAAACATATTTCATTGTTATAATGTTTTCACACCTCTCTTAGAACTATTAGTTGCAGATCAACAACAAATTCTATCAATCCTGGTTTTCTCTTAGGTCATGTTTAATTAAAACAAGTTCTTTAATTAAACCTAACTATTTAAGAAACTTAATTCTAGTTAAAATTTGACAATTTATTTATCTTATATCCAAATTAATAGAAAATGCAAACATAAATTGAAAGAAGAAGGGAACAAACAAAAAATTATCATCTTCAAGACAACCTAAATTAAACTAACAATTTCATTGTGTGATTACTATTGTTCCACCTTTAGATAAAATGTAAGGACAAATTTCTACGAAAATTCAAATATATGCAATTAAGTATCAAATAGGGAAATATCCATATGTAGGTAATTTACATTAGCAAAAAAAAAGAAAAGAAAAAAGGCAAGTAAATATTGAGCGTAAATAATAAAGGGACGAGTATTTTGGATGAACACAGTACATGTGAGTGGGAAGTGATATATACGTTTAGTCTTAACTTATATTGTACTTATAAATAAGCCTCTTTAGTTCCACTTTTATTTTAAATAA
>JAOQMP010000210.1:29640760-29657586 GCA_027563575.1 Erythroxylum pedicellare | reverse complement strand
TATTAAATATTAATTACTAAGAATAATTATGAAACTTTACATTTATTATTTAATTTTATAAATAATTTAAAATGGAAAAAGGGATAACAAATTCGTCAGCATCAAACTTTTTGGAATTCTTTTATTTTAGTGTCAAACCTCACCAAACTGATTAATCTTTCAGCAAATTGATTAATCTTTCAAATTTCGTTACACTTACGTCAAAACGTTAATTCTATCAAAGTTTTTGTTGACGTGGTTAACAGTGTCACTTTTAAGTTGAAATTTGGCTACGTGTGTGGCGATATGTTAAACTAGTTGACACCTTGCGAATTGACCTATAATCTAACTTAAACTATAACTGATAAGTCATGACCCACTTCCTTAAATCCAAACCCATAATGTGATCCAATAATGTTGTTGCATCATCTTCCACCTGGGTTAAACGGTCCATCGGCCGAAAGCTTATAAGCTCTACAAACAACCCTAAGTTTTGGTTAATTTCAATTGTTAAAGAGACATTAGTAATAGGAAGCCTAGAGCATTTAAAATGCCAGTGTGTTTGGGGTTGATATAGGAGAAGCGTATGGTTGTGGAATGCAATCCTCAAATTTAGATGTGATTTTCAAGTAGTACTAAGATCATACAATGGTTACTCACGTAATCTTTGAACATCTTCTGATAATTCAAGAAAATCCATATTTTTTTCATCCAGTGTACGAATGTTATCAAGCTTAATGAAGGAGCTAGAGGTGGATCACAAATCTACAGTAGATAGTTATGACTCTTAAGGCCTCTGCAGGTTTTTGATGTTTTTGGATTTTGGGAAAGTGGGTTATGAGTTTTAGGGTTAAGTTTGATTGTGGGTCAATCCACAAGATGGCCACTCATTTAATATATTATGATATAGATGTTCAAATGTCCGCTTAAAAATGATTATGTTAACCTCACGTTAGCAAAAACTTGACAGAGAACATTTTGACTTTAGTAAAATAAGTTTTAAAAGGTTTGACATTGAAGAATTTGTTTTCCCAAATTTTAGAATTATTTCATGAATATTTTAAACTTAAATATTTTTATTAAAATTTAAAATTTTAATTATAAAGGTTTAAAAATTATAATATAGTTCATGAAATTAATTTTATTTAACAAATAAAATTTTGCAATCTTTACTTATTAATTATTCATTTTTAATAAAATATAATAAATTTTAATTAATATTTGTTAAAATAATATAAGAAATTAATTAATCAATTCGCAAAATTAAATTATCATTAAATTTATTAATTAGTTTATACTTTATCAATAATAAAGTATTAATAATTAAGCAAGTTTTATTTTATTTAAAATTCAAAATCAAAAATTAATAAACAAAATTAAAAATTACAACAAACAAAAACAACGGTAGAACCAAATGTTCTTAATATACATTATAAGAGAAAGAGGAGAGAAGAAGCCAATTTTATATTGCAAACAAGTGTCAATTTATATCGAATAAGATTACTCGCGTTTACTTATATGGATATATTTGTAGATTTATGTATAAGATTGTACACTTGTACATATGAATTTTTTTAAAAAAAATTACGTATTTGTAAATGTTTTATAGAAGCTGTTGTTGCATAATGTAATAATAGCCAATCATCTATGAAACCTTAAAACCTTCCTTTTTGGATTTCTTCTTTCCCGTGTTTGGTCTCTCTCTGCCTTAGGACCATCCAGATGCTTTAATCTTATAGGGGCTCCCCCTTTGCAGAGGCCTTTTAAAGGCCAAAGTGTGTTAACATGAAAAATGGGGAAACTTTAGCACTAAAGGAATATTTTCCTACATTGTCCAGAGAAAGTTTTATACTAAATGATGCACATCTGGAAAAAAAAAAGACCAGAGGAGAGCATACAACCCATAGAGAAAGATGGTGCTTCACAGCCTATTGAAGCATAGAAAACAAAGGTTTTTTCTCACCATAAAACGGGAGCTCTTAAATACTATCACAATGTTTTTAAGGACGGTATCATCTGCCCCTCAATTGAGATGTTAAAAGCTGGTGCATAAGTCTGGTCATCTACTCTCATAAGATTCTTTTGGGGCAAGAGGTTAGCATTTGCTGTGGTTAACGCTTAGGCCAAAGCAAGATGGGCAAATAAAGGATTAAAGCAGGTAATGTTGTGAGAAAATGGGCCTTTCCTCTTCAAATTTGTTGATGAACATGGTCTAAATGACATCCTTGAACAAGGGCCCATGGCATATAGCTAAGGGACCAACCCTTGTTCATCTAACAACGGCGACCTGGAATGAAAATGGACAAAGGATCGGTAGACGCATTCCTTAGGTGGGTACATTTCCATATTCTGCCTTTGGAATTGTGGACAATAAAGGGTCTAAGTTACCTTGAAAGTTTGCTAGGCAAACCGATGAGTATGGACATATAAACTACAACCATAGAGCGAATTGGTTATGCCAAACTATACATGAAGATCCAGAGAAATACTACACTTCTGGACAGTATGCTTATAATGTGCCTATGAGAGAATGGTGAAATGGTGAAGAAGATTATTCTATTATCTTTCCCTTGGAGCCAAATTCCAAAAAGAAATGGAAGGCTACTGGGAAAACTTTTCAAATAAGATGGCATGAGGAACTGATGGATAATGGAAACTTAGGAAAGCAAATAGTTTGGGTGATATGTTAGTAAGAGGACACCAGTGTGGTTGATGTAGATCAAATTAAATATCTTGAAGAGAAAACTATGCCAAATAAGCGAGGCCAAATGGAAAAGGTGGACAATATTGAGAGCCAATCTGAATCAGGCTCCCTCACTCTTAGTGGTAAGCCTGTTGAACAAAAGAATGACAAAGATATCCAAGCCTCAAAGGAAAGGACAATAGGGTGAGTTAATAATGCAAAAGGGGATATTGTAGCATTACATCATATGCAGAATACAAAAATAGAAGAAGAGTTTCAAGTAGTTAACAATCAAACTGAAATAGCTAGGAGAAGGTATTCTAGGAAAAAAGGGAAGAACAAAAGCAACGGGGCATAGTCCCTAGAATTTCTATCTTAGTGTGGAATGTTAAGGGGTTCAATGACCCCTATAAAAGGTCTTTACTAAGGGCGCCAATCAAAGAGAAGCAGCATGTGCTAGTGTAATTGTTAGAAACTAGGATAAAAGACCTTTTGTTTCAAAACTAAAATTTTTTGGGAACCCATTGGAGGATTATTTCTAAGCACAGTTCATACTTTAATGGAAGATTTATTTTCTTTTATAATTTAGACCTATTATATGTCCATAAATAGGAAGAGAGTGATCAACGTCTGCACTTGATTTATCAATATAAATGTATGCCTCCTAAGTTTGATCTCAATTTGATTTACCCTGCTAATTTTACATTTCAAAGAAGAACTATGTGGCGAAATTTGAGTAGACTACATAATTCCATTAAGGAACCATGGCTTATGGTAGGAGACTTCAACTACAAACTGAGTTCCAAGGAGGTTAAAGGTAGGAAGTTTGCACTAGCTGACACTAGTGAACTTACTCACCTAATGGATATACTGGGAGATTTTTACATGTTCTAACAACCAATAGGGAATTATTCACATACGTTAAAAAAAATCGATAGAAGTCTTGTGAATCCTAAATGGCTTAACGCCTTTCTTTAATCTTCTGTACACTTTGGTGAAAACTTAATCTCAGACCATTCCTATATATTAATACAATGAATATCTGAAACAGAAGGCCTAGATCCCTATTTTGATTTTTAATAGGGTAACTTAGTTTGAAGGCTTCATGGATAAAAGTTGTTGGAAGCAAGAAGTGCAAGGTTACAAAGTATACCAACTAACGACCAAAGAGGGTCAAAGCTGCTACCAAAAATTTTACTTGAATCAGATCTCCAAATCTAACAACACTTAAGTAAAAAGTGCAACAAATGCAAGCAAAATGTTATAATTATCCCCATGACACATAATTGAGAGTAAGGAAAATGAAAGTGCTTCAAGAGTATCAGTAGGCAATACAACTACACAACAAACAAAAAATCTGATTGAATTGGCTTAAGGATGGTGATTCAAATATAAAACAATTTCATTCAACAATAATGGCCAAATGAAATTTGAATAGAATGGTTAGTTTGTAGGATAGTCAAGGTAACTTACAATCTGAATAGGGAGTGTTGCTAGATTTGGCTAGGAATTTCTTCACTCAATTGATGAGGCCTGTTATGGTTGATCAACCTACGGAGCATATGAAAAGAATTCTTTCAGGGTCTCTAAAGTAGGAACTCAAGGAAGCACTCATCTCTCTATTCATTAAGACAGAAGTCAAAAAGATATTATTTTGTTTACACCTTTCCAAAAGCTCCAAGCCTGGATGGTTTCTCAGTTTGGTTCTTTCAATTTACATGGGCATTACAGTTCTTCTCTTTACTGAAGTCGTATTGGAATTCTTCTCTTCAATTAAAATTCTTTAAGAAGTCAATAACACTTTTATTTTTCTAATTCCAAAGAAGAAACCTCCTCGGACTATTGGAGATTTTAGGCCAATCTTTTGTTGCAACATACTTTACAAAGTGATTGCAAAACTTTTGGCCAATAGGCTAAAAATTGTGCTTAGTGACATTATAAAAGTTAAAGGTGCTTTCATCATAGGGTGCAACATCAGAGATAATATCCTACTTTTGCAAGAACTACTAAAAGATTATTCATTTAGGAACACTTTAGAAGTTACATGTTGAAAATTGATTTATTTAAAACCTATGACACAATAGATTGGACTTTTATGAAGACATACCTGGTTGCCTTGGATTTTCCAGATATCTTTGTGAAATGGATCATGGAATGTGTTTAATCTTCTTCCTTGAGTGTCCTATTTAATGGCATTCCTTCCAAGCCTTTCAAGAATGTAAAGGGGTATTTGACAAAGGGATCTCCTATCCCTTTATCTCTTCAATGTTGCAATGGAAGGACTGTCCAAGCTCTTTTATTCACTTATTGCTGCCAATATGCAATTTAAATTTCACCATAATTTTTTAAAGTTAAGTTATCTCATCTTATATTTGTTAATGACCTCATGATATTCAATGCAGCAAATAGATTCTCCATCAATATCATAATGAAAGCTTTGAAACTATTCTTGAAGTGGTTGGGTTAGCATCAATATGCAAAAAAGTAGTATGTGTGTCTCAACTGATGTTGGCAACTCTATTGAACTCAGTAGAGCAATAGGGTTATGCATTCAATCTCCATCTTTCTGATATATTGGTGTGCTTATTTCTATTTCATAGTTGAAGTTCTCAAAGTGCATTCAACTTCTAGAAAACATCATATTTAAGATGAACTCTTAGCAGAATAGGCACTTATCCTATGCAGCTAGGATAACATTAATTATATCAGTCATGAGCAACCTGCACATTCACTAGACGATGCATCTTGCTCTTTTAAGAAACATTTTGAAAGACATTGATAGACTAAAGAAAGATTTTCTTTGGTCGGAGAAAGATGAAACAATTAAAAATGCAAAAGTAAGTTAGATGGAGATCTTAATACCTAAGAAAAATGGAGGGCTCAGCATCATTTCCACTTCAGCTATACAAAAAGTGTTAGTGAAAGCGAGTTAGAGATTGTTTTTGGATAAAAAAGCACTTTAATCCAAACGGATCCACAAATATCATCTTAAAACTTCTAATTTCTGGCAAATGGCTTAATCCAATCAATTCTCTTGGTCATTCAATCAAATGCTGAAGATAAGGCACCTTATCTACCCCTATATCAAACATAGAGTGAATGGAGGAGGAAACATCTAGATATGGTTTGATAATTGGCTTAAAGCTAGTCCATTTATAAGTAATTCAACTTTTGCACATTTAAGCAATCGTCTACATATGGAATCGAGAGTATCTGTTATAATTCAAGGTGGTGAATGGCATGGCAATTTCAGGGGATTCTCCACACTGAGTGAAATCCTTCCTTAGATAGGATATATAGATAAGGAAGATGCCATTTACAGGACTCCAAATCCATTGAGGCACTTCACAAACCTATCTTGTCATAGGATCTTCAGGAATGACATAATGGAGGCTCCATGGTACAATCTCATCTGAAAAAAACTCTTTAAATCCAAAAGCTTCCTTTATTACTTGGTTAACTATTAAAAACAAACTGAGGACCAAATGTAGGTGGTTTCAGTTGTCTAAAACTTCTTATGTTTTATGCTATAATGCTGACGAGGAACGAGACCATTTGTTCTTTGCTTGTGAATATACTAAAGCCATAAGGAGCAAGATTCAATATATGTTGGATGTGATAAACCTTACATTCGAATGGGAGCACACTTTAAGGTTATTCATCAACTTCTCTAAACCTGACCAAAAGAATACAGTCCTCTATAAAGTGGCATTCATTACTTCCATATACATGATATGGAAAGAAAGGAACTGTCGTCTTTATTAGCAAAGGGAACTTGATAAGTACCAACTAGCTGATAACATTATAAACTGGATTAGAGCAGCCTTTGTCTTTGTAGCTAACAATGTCAGCCATCTCCTTGAGTATGAAAACCAAATGGCAGATATAATTCCTATATCTTGTACTACAATTAGATAGAGCTAGGTAGCTGCAACTAGTAAGAATTTGAAATATTGTAATAGGTTCTGCTATAGTAATCAAACCATTCTTTCATTTTTCAAAAAAAATGTTGATAATTAAGAGAAAATTAGAAAAGTAATTGATAACTAAGATTTGTTTTATACAAAAATTTTATAATTTTATAAGTAGAGTATTGAAGCTTGTATTTGTATGTATCTAAGTTGGCATTGTTTTTGTATATTTTGCAGGATTTTTCAAAATAATAACAATATATTATTTAGCATATGAACACTATTATCTTCTATTAAAGATGTTAATGATATTTAAGTGAGAAGAAATAAACCGTGCCATTTTTTTTGTAGCTGAGGAGAAGTCAACAACTTATTCAATTATGTTATAATTAGGAAATTTTGAAAAGAAAATTAAGATGTATGAACTTATTAACATATATATATAAATACTGAATTCTAAACATTATATGTTTACAAAATTTTATCACATTATGAAATTAATATTATTAAGAAAATAACAAATACAAAATAGATTTACTTCTTTCAATAACAAAAGTTTCATTCAACTTACTTCATTTTAATATGATAAGATTAAAAATATAGAATAGACTAGAAAAGAGAATATAATTATTAGTGATAATAATAATCATTGTAATATTTACTTAAAACTACGTTATACACCCTTTCTAATGAGATATATATGTTTAAAGTTTCCTTATCTTTGATGGAACATACGCCGTAAAATTTAGGCGTCGCTTATCAACAACTAAAGAATACTACTTTAGTTTAGTGTCTTAAACGTTTTACTTAGACAGAGGAAAACAATGTGGACATGACTAATTGTACTAATAAGCTTGTTTTATTATTATTATTAAATAAAATCAGCCGCGGACACGTACACCTCTCCAATAACAATCGCCCACGATGGCCACAGCTCAAGCTCAAATTTCATTGGTCGGAGCCAACATTGCCTTACATAGGATTGGTCCACGTCAACATGTGTGATGTATGTAATAACAAAAGAGAAGTACGTCTTTATTCCCCAAAATCCAACTCTATAAAATAGCTCCTGAAGAGGAAGTGCAAGAAGATAAAAGCGCACACACACACTCACGTATCTATTTACCTAAGAAGCTCTTGTAAGCAGTCAAGCCAAGCCAAGTTCAAAACTTTGCTCGCGATGGTTGGCTCGCGAAGAGCACGCGTTTTCGTTGTGGCGGCAATTGTCCTCTTTGGTGGGTATTCGCTTTCTCGCATCCGGATCTGATTATGTATTTTCGTTTACAAGTTAATTAAATGGTGGTTTTCCGTGTGATGTTGTGGATCTGACTTCTGAAAGTGTTAGATTTGATAGATTCATTGACGATTTGGATGTGTATGCAGGTTTTATTGTATTTTAGTTCTATTCACGTGAAACATTTGAAGTTATTTAGAATTTAGTTTCATCTTTGGCTTGTGATAAAGTGAAAGAAACTAGTCGTTGTCTAGTTATGATAATGAAGTTAAGATTGTTGTAATGACCAAATGTGATTAACAGTGAGAGTTGTTAGTATAATAATAGATCAAACTTTGAGGATATTTTAGTGGTAAGCGGTTATAGTCAACTCACTTTCTTGGAAGCGGATATGTAATCCATGTTTCGGAGAAGTGGTTGCATACATATTGAATGCTTTGATGTTAAATTGCTTATAATGCTGTGAAAATTTTGTGGGAAATCTGTACTGAGATATTGAAATTTGTGTAGGATGTCTCTTTGCGATTTCCATTGCTAAAGAAGAAGCCACCAAGCTCGGAACGGTTATTGGAATAGATCTTGGTACAACTTATTCTTGCGTTGGTGTCTACAAGAGTGGACATGTAGAAATCATAGCCAATGACCAAGGAAATCGTATTACCCCATCATGGGTTGCCTTCACCGATTCCGAGAGGCTTATCGGTGAGGCTGCGAAGAATCAAGCAGCTGTTAATCCTGAAAGAACTATCTTTGATGTGAAGAGGCTTATTGGAAGAAAGTAATGCGTCTTACTAGTTCCTTTTAGCTATGTTTTTGTACATTTGACAAAGGGATATGCTGACTTAGGTTTGTGCTTCCACAGGTTTGAGGACAAGGAGGTGCAAAGGGACATGAAACTTGTTCCATACAAGATTGTGAATAAGGATGGAAAGCCTTATATTCAAGTTAAGATTAAGGATGGGGAGACAAAGGTCTTTAGTCCTGAAGAGATCAGTGCCATGGTTCTAACAAAAATGAAGGAAACAGCTGAAGCATACCTTGGGAAGAAAATCAAGGATGCCGTGGTCACTGTTCCTGGTTAGTTATTGTTTCTGTATTTTTCCAATGACTTCTTTACGTATATTTCAAGTGTCATCAATTCATTGATTTTCTCATTAAGTCTTCCTGTTCATGCTGCAGCATACTTCAATGATGCCCAGAGGCAGGCCACTAAGGATGCTGGTGTTATCGCTGGACTTAATGTGGCAAGAATTATCAACGAGCCAACCGCTGCTGCCATTGCTTATGGTTTAGACAAGAAAGGTGGCGAGAAGAATATTCTTGTTTTTGATCTTGGTGGTGGTACTTTTGATGTGAGTATCTTGACTATTGACAACGGTGTTTTTGAAGTCCTCTCCACTAACGGTGACACACATTTGGGAGGTGAGAAAGCATCTGCTTTTTCTAGCCACTCAACTTGTAATTTGGACATGTTTTATGGTGCCCTTATAATACATCTTCTTGTGCAGGTGAGGATTTTGATCAGAGGGTTATGGAGTATTTCATCAAATTGATCAAGAAGAAACATGGAAAGGATATCAGCAAGGACAACAGGGCTCTTGGAAAGCTTCGAAGGGAATGTGAACGTGCCAAGAGAGCTCTCAGTAGTCAGCATCAGGTCCGTGTGGAGATTGAATCACTTTTCGATGGCATTGACTTCTCTGAACCACTCACCAGGGCTCGCTTTGAAGAATTGAACAACGATTTATTCAGAAAAACAATGGGACCTGTTAAGAAGGCCATGGAAGATGCTGGTTTGGAAAAGAACCAGATTGATGAGATTGTTCTTGTTGGTGGAAGCACTAGAATTCCGAAGGTTCAACAGCTCCTGAAGGATTACTTTGACGGGAAAGAGCCTAGCAAGGGTGTAAACCCAGACGAGGCTGTTGCATATGGTGCTGCCGTACAGGGAGGCATCTTGAGTGGAGAGGGTGGTGATGAGACTAAAGGTTTTATATTTCTGTTCGCTTTAGTTTCAGAAATAATAACGTTGCAGAATGATGTCTTTTCTGTTGAACTATAATTGAGGCTTCCTGTGGCATATTTCATTGCAGATATCCTTCTTCTGGATGTGGCTCCCCTCACATTGGGTATCGAAACAGTTGGTGGAGTAATGACTAAGTTGATCCCTAGGAACACTGTCATCCCAACCAAGAAGTCTCAAGTTTTCACCACTTACCAGGATCAGCAGACTACTGTCTCCATTCAGGTGTGGATTATTGTATATATTTACAAAAATTTGAAGATGAAAATGATGCTGAGATTCTAATTGAGTTAATTTGGATATGGTATTAGGTATTTGAAGGTGAAAGGAGTCTTACAAAAGATTGCAGACTACTAGGGAAATTTGATCTCTCTGGCATTCCTCCTGCCCCGAGGTCTGCCTCTATTATTTATTTTCTTGACATAAACCCCTGTACTCAGACACGAAATTGACTTTTTCTTTTCGTGTATTTATTGCAACAGGGGAACCCCTCAAATTGAAGTAACATTTGAAGTTGATGCAAATGGTATCCTGAATGTCAAGGCCGAAGACAAGGGAACTGGGAAATCTGAGAAGATCACAATCACAAATGACAAGGGCCGCCTGAGCCAAGAAGAAATTGAGCGCATGGTCCGTGAAGCAGAGGAGTTTGCAGAGGAGGACAAAAAGGTAAAGGAGAGAATTGATGCTCGCAACAGTTTGGAGACGTATATCTATAACATGAAGAACCAGGTGAATGACAAGGACAAGCTTGCTGACAAGCTTGAGTCTGATGAAAAGGAAAAGGTTGAAACTGCCGTGAAGGAGGCCCTTGAATGGCTGGACGACAATCAGAATGCTGAGAAAGAGGACTATGAAGAAAAGCTGAAGGAGGTGGAAGCTGTCTGCAATCCAATTATTACCGCAGTGTACCAGAGGTCTGGTGGAGCCCCAGGTGGTGGATCGGCTGAGGACGATGATTCACATGATGAGCTCTAAGAGATTTGACTTCTGATGGAAAGCAGTAGCGTGAGAAATCAGATCAGAGGACGTAGGGTAGTCTGAGGTTGAGGGATCAACACTGTAATTTTCTTTTTTCTTCTGATGGTGGAAGTTTGAGGGGAGAAGACTTCCCTTACTTGCCATGATTTTGTTTCTCTCCTTTTTTGGATGTTAAAATAGTATATATTTGACTTCTTTTATTGCTTTCTACTTCAACTTATACATTTGACAAGATCTTTTATTGCTTTTATATTTTGTTAACTAAAAGACTTTAGAGTTATTTTATGAAGAGTTTTAAGGATGATCCATATCTTTAATTGAAAACATTGAAAAAAAAAAAAGAATAAAAGATTTTATATGCAGGACCACAACACAAATAGAAGAAGAAATTGGGTGCCAATTTTCATGTAGAACATTTGTCTTAGATATTATCATAAAGTTTAGTTTATGTCCTTCAACCAATTGAATGTAAATTAATTTATGATATTTTTTTAATTAATGAAAAAAATTTATGTATTAATTTAATTACATTTTATATTTTAATACAAAAGGTAAAATCTTTTGAATAATTAATGTGTAATCGAAATTATGATGAGATTATAATTGTGAGATTCAATTTACATTTACGTATTGTTCCTAAATGTTCTTAGTTGCAGTTTCATTAAGACGAGACATTGTTGAAATAGTAAAATGAGAACACATTATGTTTCTTTCTTAAAAAAATAGTAATTTATCTCATAAATTAAAGTATGAAAATACTTAAACCAATAGATGGGTGATTATTAAATAATAAGTCACTGAACTGACCCGATTATGAGAATTCTAAATAGAATATTACTTATATATCTGTAGATTTCATGATAATGATGGTTTTATAATTAATCTTTATAATAATGGATTACCAAGGTATCTCGTGTAAAAATTACTGTGTTTTGATATTACTTATGAATCGTCCTAGGATAATTCAGTCGTAGTAATTGGATACAGTATAAACCATACAAAGATAGTTGAGTAAGTTAATAAAAGATTCGTCACACTAAAGTAATTAAAGAAAATGTTCTATTCTTGATTAGTCGTAATTTATAGAATTCTCAGTCTAATTGAAACATTGGATGACGAAAAGATTAAGTTATACATCATAACTATGCATGAACAACTTAAGTTAACCACTTTGATATTCCTGATATTTGGGTGGTCATGATATGTTGCTAGATGTCAATCTTGATCTATGATTATAAATTGTTTAATTAGAGAATTAAAGATAAATTTAAAAAATTTAATTTATTTGATTCTAATTGTGAATTATAATTATAATTTATAATCATTGTTAATATATTAGAAACCTAATGAATCACACATCAAAGAGTAATTTGTAAAAGAAAATTCAATTTAATTAAATTGGACTTAATTATAAAGTTTGAGAAACTTTAAAAATCAAATAAGAGATATTTGGTTTTATTAAAATTAAATTAATTTGAATTTGAATTTGAATTTGATTATAATTATAATTATAATTATAATTAAAGAATCTAATTTTAATGAAAATTAAAAATCCAAATGATTTTTCTATTAATAGGAAGAACATTTAGAAGCTAGCACTTCTATTCTTCTTCTCAAAAAAGTCTTGAGAAATTGCTTAGTGAATACCATTAGAGGCTGGATGTTTGAATAGCTTGTGGTTGATAAATCAAAAAAATTTCACAGGATTGAACACGAACAAGGTACAATTTCTTATTCGTATTCAAGTTTTACTCAAGTTTATTCAATTATCAGGATCTACTCAGAATCTGTTAAAAAAAATTGTTTTTCCATTGTGCCCATGATTTGATCACGGTTAGATTCTAACAGTAGTATTAGAGTCTCCTTTAATTGTTTATTTTGAATTAGAGGCTTGATTGTTATTAATGTTGTTAAAAATTTAAGGTTTAAAGATTTTGACTATGTTTATGCTACTGTATTGTGACTATTCTTGTCTGTTCTGAATTTTAATTAATTGACAAGAATGAGGTTTATGCGTTACGAGGCATCTTGTTTTTATGTTATGGAAACTTGCTTATGCATGATTTGAAAAACTTCTGTGTTTTCTACCTCTATTTTGTTTCTGGAAACTATTTCCATGACTGCTTTTATTTTGCTTGTGGAATATCGTAGAATGCTCACATATGAATTGTTCAGAATATGCATATATTTTAGCCTCTTAAACTTATTTCTAGGTCCCGCCATCACTGTCTAATTTTATGCTTTTGAGATTGCATTTGATGCCCAAATATGCATTATAAAACAAATTGTTTTGTGTCTGTTCACGTGTGTTCCTTATTTATGCTACTGTGTTTATCTATCCTTGAGATTTACTGCTTGCATTTGGCTTCTATTTTATTAAATTTTGTGATTAAACTCACTAGTGGTTTGAAAGCCACCGATGGAGTGTCTCATTTCGCCGCAGGTGATGGTTAAATGGCGATGTTGCTACTGGTAAGATCACGATGGGCAATTAAACACCCATGGATGACGCAGCAGACGAAGCGATGGGAAGCGACAATGGAGACTAGTTGGCGGCAGGGAGGCGGCAATGAGAAGAAAAACAGAGAAGCAGTTAAAGAGTCATCAGTTGGACTCCTGACAGTTGTAAACCCGGCAGTTGGAGCGACGTGGGTTGGAGAGTCGCAAATGTTACTAGACAGGTCAAAAAAACTTAGGAAGCAGTTAGAAGATAGTGGGAGACGATGGGCGTATGTGCAACATGCGCCCACCCCCTTTTGGAGCATGTCTGTAGCAGACGTGACTGGCGCGTGCAGTGCTCCCTATTGACCCATTGTCCAAACAACGTCCCCTCCATTTTTAATGAATTTTAATGTTTTAAAAACCTTAATTTCAATTAAATTAGTTTAATGGAGATTAAATTAGTTTATACTCCTAATAAAATTGAAAAGGTATTTTTTGAAAATTGTTTTCAAAGGGAATTTTTATTAGGAAAGGTTTTGGAATTTAGTTTAATTTTTCAAGAGTCGAATTATTAAATTAAAATAGTTATCAAATCAATAATTAGAATCAAGCAAAGGTTTTAAATAATTTCTTTCATAATTTGATTATGTTTGAGATTATAAATATAATAAGATTATATTATTTTAATGAGATCTAAAATTGTTGAAATTTTAAATCCATCAATTAAATATTAAGTACACGTTAGGAACGTGATAGTTGCCTTCCATTAGTTAAGAATAAAATCAGAATTCTATTTATTGCTTGGCTCGTTGAGTAAACTCAAGGTCATTTTAATCCGTATATGTTTTATCTCAAATCAATGAGTTCTACTTAACTAAATTTATATGATTTAGATATGTAAACTCATAATTGTATAGATTTATAGGTAGGGATAGAAATAACATATATGATATATTTGGGCAAAGAATTGTCACCTAAGAGATCTAGTAGTCACATGAGATGTAAGTGATAAAATTGTTATCTACCTAATTTAAACTTAGTTGATTTGTTCAGCAAACTCAAGATCAATTATTTTTAAATGGGATCCTAGCATATTAGGAAATTATTTGATAATTTCTCGATTTAATCGTGAGGGCTATTAATTTGATTAAAATAGTGGGAGTAATTAAATAATTTTAAAGTCTTTATTTTTTTGATTTTGGATATAAACTAATACTTGCTCTTTTATGCTTTTCAGTTATCGAATCTGAAGATGAGTACTAATTTGATATTAAGGAGCATTATAGATGCTAATAAGCTAACTGGATCTAACTTTTCGGATTAGTTTCAAAACTTGAGAATGGTTCTCAGGCAAGAGAAGAAGCTTTACGTTCTTGACACTCCTCTATCACACTAGAACTCTGTTCAACTATTGAGCCAGCTACATGTGTGATATTGGCTATCATGTCTCCTAAGTTTCAGAGGCAACATGAGAACATGGATGCTCCTACTATGATTTTACAACTCAAGGAGTTGTTTGATGCACAAAGTAGGGTAGAGAGATATCAAATCTCCAGGGCATTGTTTCAACGCAAGATGACAAAAGGATCTTTAGTCAACCTGCATATGCTAAAGATGATTGGGTATATTCAAAAATTAGCCCAGTTAAGTTTTCTCATGGGCCACGAGTTAAGAGTTTATCTGCTGTTGTAGTGTCTAAGTTTAATCTTTTAACAATTTTTCCTGAACTTTAATATGAACCAGAAGGATATGAAAATATCAGAACTATTGAACATGCTCAAGATTGCGAAAGGGTGCCTTAAAAAGGAACCCAGTTCTTTACTTGATATGGATTCTTCTAAGAGCAAAAAAAAGGGCTCTAAAAAGAATAACAACAAGAAACAGAAGGCTTCTACTAATGTAGTAAAGGCCAATGGAGGTGTTAAGAAGAAAAGCAGTGACAAGGGCCTATGTCCACTAGTGCTAGAGGTAGATACTCGTATTTCATTACATTCATAAATGATCATTCTAGATATGGTTATGTATACTTAAGGAAATAAAAGTCTGAATCTTTTGAAAAATTCAAAGAATTTAGACTTGAGGTTGATAAACAAACTGGTAAAAGTATTAAAACAATTAGATCAAATGAAGGTGGTGAATACTTAGATCATGAGTTTCTTAGTTACTTAAAAGAGAATAGGATTTCCTCACAATGGACTCCCCTTGCAACTCCAAAACATAATGGAGTTTCTAAGAGGAGAAATCATACGTTATTAGATATGGTACATTTCATGATGATTCTTGCAATCCTTCCCGCCTCTATTTGGGGATATGCCATTGAAACCGCTACATACCTACTAAATTGAGTTCCATCTAAATTGCTTAAAAAGAAACCATATGAGATATGGTTTAGTAGAAGACCTAGTTTGTCACATTTAAAGATTTAAGGATGTGACTCTTATATCAAGAGAAAATTGCAAATTTGTGGAGTATTCGAAAGAGAGTTTTGGATATCAATTTTATCATCCTGTTAAGCAAAAGATGTTTGACTCAAGATATGCTACATTTTTAGAAAGAGAATTTATTCTCAAAGAAAGTAGTGGGAGTGAGGTAGAACTTAGTGAAGTTCAAGAGCCACAACTTCAAGTCGAAACAAAACAAAAACCTCAAACTGATACATATGATGTACAACTGAGAGTTGAAGAGACACATATATTAGATCTACATATTAAACAAGGAAAGGATATGTATTGCTCATATATAATGAGCCTACTAATTTCAAAGAAGTGATGTCTGACATTGATTCTTTAAAATGGCAAGAAGCCATGAGATCTGAAATGGAATCCATGTATACTAACCAAATTTGGACTTTGGTGGATGCACCTGATAGTATTGTACCTATTGGATGTAAGTGGGTTTTTAAGAGAAGATATGGATGGTAATGCACATATGTATAAAGTTAGGTTAGTGGATAAAGGTTAAAAAAAACAATGAGTTGATTTTGATGAAACCTTTTTGACAGTAGCTATGCTAAAATCCATAAGGATCTCGTTGGCAATAGAAGCATATTTGATCATAAAGTCTGGTAGATGGATGTTAAAACAACATTTCTCAATAGGAATTTGTAGAAGGATGTGTATATGACACAACCTGAAGGTTTTGAATCCAAAAGATTTCCTAATCAAGTATACAAGTTGTAAAAGTCCGTTTATGGACTTAAGCAAGTGTCATGGAGTTGGAACATCCGTTTTGATGAAACAATCAAAAGAGTTTGATTTTATCAAAAATATGGATGAACTATGTGTCTATAAGAAGGAGAGTGGGAGTGCAGTTGTTTTCTTAATTCTATATGTCGATGACATATTGCTAATTGGAAATGACATACCTATGCTTCAGTCCGTAAAGATTTGGTTATCCAAGAACTTCTCCATGAAGGATATGGGGAGAAGCAACCTATATTATGGGAATAAAGATCTATAGAAATAGATCAAAGAGGTTGCTTGGATTGTCCAAATCCATGTACATAAATAAAGTGCTAAAGAGGTTAACGTAGATAATTCCAATAGGGGATTCTTGCCCATGTAGCATTGGATT
>JAOQMP010000210.1:29603848-29626025 GCA_027563575.1 Erythroxylum pedicellare | reverse complement strand
TATTTACTATGCATGTGCATATATGAATGCATGCATATGTCGCTACACATTTAAACACTCCTAAACATGGCAATTTACCAATATACCCTTCCTATTGGTGAGGGGATGCTACACTCTACCTTTCTGTAGAGTGATAACCTCTGGTAAATTTTTGTTCCTATGTTCTATTTTATGATTCCTTTATAGGAACCTATAGAGGTGCCTATCCAATATCTCTCTTCAAAGGCGTAATTTGTGCATATGGTTTGTTCAACTCTAGACCATCACCCATTTTTTATAGCTTAGAGACAAAGAATGCCTTCCTTCTATAAATCCCAAATTCCCAAAATTTCTCGGCCTTTGTCTTTCTATGAGTTTGTATACCAAATACAATAAGGATATCTTTAGTTTTCTAATATCTTTGAAGTTTAGGTTGTTAGACCAACTCAACTTTTCTAAGAACTTCTCTAAAAGACCTTATTGGTTGAAAATTTGTAGGACTTTTGAATCTTCTCATCTAACTGTTTACCGAAAACTCTTTCTTCTTTATACCAACTAAATGGTTTTTGTAGTGGGTGTTGATAACATTTTAAAACCTGATCCTTTTATTATGGCTAGTATATCTACTTTATATACCTCCCTTATCCTTGAAATCGATAATTTGAACTTACTTAAAAATCCCCCCTATTGTCCATCTTTTAGACTATTTAGTGGGAGTCCCCTTTGAATTAGGCACTATTAATGACAAATTCCTTTAGGAAATCTTTGAGCATGATCATATTTTAAAGTGTAAAATCTCTACAACAAGTATTGATGATATAGAGGCCTACCATCTTTAGCAGCAGAGGAGCCACCAAACTTTGGTTCCTTGTTTAGATTTTTCCATCCTCTAAGGTACTCCTTCTAGGTAAAGATTATTTAATTTTGATTTCTACCACTAAATTTTTTATTGCAAATTTCAACATTCTAGATGTCGAGGGAAGAGAAGAGAGAAAAACTACTTCTTAGAAAGAAGCAATAACAACTACAATCCCTATCATTAAGAGGAAATTTAAAGAGCAGTATTTGTTTGCTTCAAGCTATAAAATGGCCAAGACACTAGTTCCTAAGAGATTTGCTTGAAAGGCAACCCATTCAACTAACAAGCTACCTAAAGAAATTAAAATTATTGAATCTGTAATTAAAGACACCTTCTTCCACTCAGAAGAACGACATCAATGACGGTATCTAGCTTTTCCTAACTTCTTTTTTCTTCATTCCTACCATGATTTCATACTTTTTACTTTTCTTTCACAAATGACCTAGCGTCAAACCTACCGCCTCTTACCCTTTTCCCTTGAACTAAAATCTGGAAGAGATAAAAGTTATCTTAAACCAAAGACTATTAAAGTCACTTTGGTAGAGGTAAAGTAGGAATTCCTTTCATTTTTTCAAAATCCTCCAAACTCTTGTCAAATTCTTCTATGTGTTGTAGGCTAAAGACGTTTTGATAGCAACAAAATCCTTATAAGAACTATTCAATCTAAGAATCTTAGAAACTTCTCCTAAGACTCTCTCAAGTGTTGTGCCAATAGTTAGTTTTGAGGAGTTAAGAGGTCTATAAAGCTCACAACACAACAAGAACTCCAATCTTTGATTGAAATTCAATGTAGCTCCTTCCTAAGTAAAATTTCCTACATTGGTTTTGTAACCCAATCGTCTATTATTGGAGGAATTTTGAGTAAAACTATAAGGTTTTATCTTCTTTCTAGAATTCTTATCATGACCAAATTACCTATTCCAAAAAATTAAGCCCTTTACAAAAATTTTGAATGGAATATGATATGAAAGAAATTAAAGGTAAAAACCTCTTGGACAAAATTCATGACCTAGTGAGTGAATTAAACTCTTAAGAGGATCAACCTACTGAGTATCAAAAAGTTATTATTAAGGACAAACAAAATACTTTAAAGTAGGACAATAAGTGGTTTAACTCATAATTCAATAAGGTCAAATAGATAGTTAAAGAGTTGAGGAAGTTATTAATGATATAAAAGGAAGAAGTCAACCTCTAGAAACCATAAGTTTAACATGCTAAGGAAGATTAAGTTTTTTGTATCAAATAATGAGAGATTCGATCTTTTAAATTGGATCAACTTTAAATTTATTTATGTTTTACAAACTATTTGTGGCATATTAGTTGGCCTAAATGATTTGAATTTTTATTACTTGGATGATTATTATGGTTTCCTCATTATTTGACTCGGAAAATTTTACTCTGATTCCTTTATTCATAAACTCTCCTATAAAGTAGGTATAAGTTTTCAAATATTTTCCATTAACAAAGCATTTTTTAGATTTGCCTTCTAAACTAGATAACTAATAGGCATTACCTTTTAAAACCCTATAAATTTGAAATAGCCCCTGCCAATTAAAGGACCACTTACCTCATTCTCTGTCTTTCATTCTAGATGACATAATCAACTTTGATACCATATCCCCTTCCAGAAATTTCCATTTATGAACTCTTTTATTGTAGAATTTTACCACCTTCTCTTTTTGCAAAATTACATTATTTAAAGCATGAATACAAACTTCGTCTAATTCTTAATTCCATCATCATTTCATTTGGATACTCAAGTGTCTTCAAAGCATTCTACTTAGCTACTCTTAAAGATGGGATCATTACTTCTATAGGGAGAATAACATTATGACCATAAGTCAAAATGAACAGACGAACTCCTATAGTAGTGTGTTTAGAAGCTCAATATACCTTTAAGGTCTCAAATAAAATCCTAAGATAATCTTTACTAGTATAGCATCTTTTCTAGGATTTCAATGACTACTTTATTTGACACTTTAGCTTATCCATTAGCCAGAGCATAGGAGTTAAATTGAACAATTGTATGATATAGTTTGCAGCAAAATCATTGACTTCTTGGCCACTAAACATAGTTCCCTGTTCACTTATTATTAATTATGGAATCCTAAATTGATAAATAATTTTTACTTAATGAACTACATTACGTTAGTCTGTTCAGCCTTCTTCAAAGGTTGATCCACCACCCATTTCGTAAAATAATTCATTGCCAATAAAACAAAATTATGACCATTAGAAGAGGGTTTGTATATTTTTACCAATAAGATCAATAGTACACCTATAAATGTCCTTTACTTAATTATATAGTGTAACTCAGAGGTAGGAATTTCTTATATCCTCACATATTTTTATCATTGATGATAGCCTTTGGCATATGATATACAATCTTTCAATGTTGAAGGCTATTAGTAACATGATGTTTTATAAGCTACTTCATCTTTATACTAAATTGGCATGCTCTACATACCCCCTTATAAAATTGTTTCATTACTATTAGTGCTTTTGGAATCCCTAGGTATCTTAAAATAAGTTCATCATTTCCCAACTGAAATAAGAGTCCTTTAATCAATACAAAGTTAAATTCTTGTAGTTTAAATCTAAGAGGCACCTTCTGACTAGGGTTCTCCAAAAAGTTCTTGATTTCCTCTTTCCAATTTTAAGTGATTTCTTTATCAACGTAAAAAAATCCATGGGAAATCCTTCTTCTATAGATAGTTAGATGAGAATTTTTTTGTATAACAATATATTTATATACCATCTCCCTAAATATTCTTAACCTATATGTGATTTAAGAAAGTTCATTCCCTCCCCTAACCCCCCCCCCCCTCCCAACCAATTTTCTCGTTAAGGAATATGTTGGAATTCTACTTGATTAAAGAATTCTAATAATTGAATTGTAACAATATAATAAGGTGACAAAGTCAAACTTAAGCAGTTATATTCTCCTATAACCTATTGTAATACTAGCTAAGAATCTCGCAAACTTCACTAGCTCCAAGATGTACCAGAAGTTCTAGTCTAATTATTAGGCACTCATATTGAGTCTGAATATTAGTGTATAGGAAGTCTATCTTAAGAGAAACTGGCTTCTCTGTATTAAAACAATCAAATTTTAATTTCAATGGCTTCTTTTCATCGATAAGTAGTAAATGTTCCATATTCTCTCAAACTTCTATCATCATATAGCTTGCTAAGAAATAGGTCAATGCTTGACCCTTCACTGACTTCTGAAGGTAATAAATCAAGTTAAAGTCTATAGGAGTCATAAGTCATTTTCTAATATTCCTCAAGAATATTGGTTTATTCAATGTGTATTTCATTAAGTTGGTTTGTAAAACCACATAAACTTTATTTTAAAGAAAATAATGCCTTAATTTTGAGTAAGCAAAATATAACACCAAATATAGTTTCAAAATAGGAGCGTACTTCTTTTCCTTTGGCATCAGAAATCTACTCAAATAAATAGCTTGCTTTTGGCTACCTCATTATTCTAGGCTAGTAAACACCCAATAGATGGAAATGTATAAGTTGAAAGATTCCCTTCTACAACGAATCAATACTGGATGTTTGGTTAGGTATTCCTTGATCTTATAAAAATGCCATCTAATGCCTTTCTTCCTAATGGAATTCATCACAATTTTTATTCTTCAAGAGATCTAAGAATTCTTTCATGTTACTAGCCAAATTAGCAAGGAACCTTCTAACATAGTTTACCTAGCTTAAAAACCTTTGGAGTTTTGTTTTATTTTGAGAAGGTTTTGCTTCAAGAATGGATTTTTCTTTTCTTTTTTAGTCTAATTCGAGCCCTCTATTATAGACCAAGGAACCTAAGAAATTTCCTACTTTTACTCTAAAAAGGCACTTCAATGGATTTAATTTCAATTTGTGCTTTCTCATCCTTTGAAAGGCTTCCCTTAAATTCTAGATGTGGATTGCACCCATTTTTTATTTAAGAATAATATCATCTATAAACTTTCAATGTACAGCCTCTTAAATCATGGAAGATAGCATTCATAGCTCTCTGATAAGTGACTCCTACATTCTTTAAGACAAAAGTCATTATAACCCTTCAAATGTTCTGATTGCTTTAGGACATCTAAAAGCTTTTTTTGCTATAAAAATATAATCATATTGATCTAGGACATCTAGAAGTTGTTTATGAAATATCACCCTTAACTATAAAATTATAATCATAACTAGAAAAAAAAACTCCATAAAAGAAAATAAGGAATGCCTAGTTGTTGCATCGATTAAACAATTTGCAATTAGCATCATATACACATCTTTAGGAGTGGCTATATTTATATCCCTAAAATCAACATAGACTTTTAACTTATCATTATTCTTTACTAAAAGTACATCTTTACTAGCCACTCAGTATATATGACTAGTCTAATGAAACCATCCTTACATAACTTTTTAATCTCTTCTTTAATATTTAAATCAACTTCTTTGGACCATCATTTGGGAGGTAGGTATTAAAGACGAAATTATGATTTTATAGGAAGTTTGTGTTCTACCATCCTTCTACTTAACCCTAGAATCTCTGTATAGACTTAAGCAAAAAAATCCTTAAATTCCTTCAAAAGCTTAACTGATTGCATTCTTATTTTTGGATTAAGATTCCTGCTAACAAGCACCTGTGAAATTCTCTTAAATTACACAAATTTACTTCCTTATGCGGTTCTTGATTTTGGATCACAAAGTCATCAATATTTTTAAGAGCAAATTTCAAATCCTACACATCATCCTCTTCTTCTACTTATAATCCTTCTTCTTTAAAAATTAGCTTGACATTTTCACACCTTTCTAATTCTTTAAAATTCTCGATGATTTGCTACATTCAAAATTTGATTTTCACGGTTGTAGCTACCATTACTTCCTTCTGTGAAAATATACTCATCTGGCTCCTCTATAATTGGAAACTTCATTGACCTACTAATAGGAATGATGGTAGCTTTTTACCAACATTCTAATTATGTTCTCATCCTCCTTTTCAAACACTCTTCATATGATAACTTTTGAACTTAAATTGACTTCACTTGATCTTCTTATAATTTTGCCTCTACAATGTTTACCTTAGAATAGAAAAGTTGAGAATCCACCTAGAAAATTTCTAACTTATTGCCTTTCCATAAAAGTAGAAGCTATTGAAGAGATGGATGGATACAAAAGATAGAACAAAATTTAATAATCAACATATGTCTCAATAATGAAAAAAAAGTGGTAAAATAAGACTTTCCCTATACTGTGATGTTCGTAAGAAGAATTTCCCATGCTTTATTAGTCTCATCTGTAACATCCCATCACCGATGGGGAATGCTTTGTTGGTAAAATTGATATGATGCCATGTGGAATGAATGTAGTGATCACACGTAGCTCACCCTTATCATAGGATATGTATCGGAATGACCTACGGGCGTCCCGATGCATACCCAACAGTAAGGAGGTGCTACATCATCAATAAACGCAACAATAGATACCTCAATTAGGATCAAATCTCCATCTTCTTTGCCTAAAACTCCCATCATTTTAGTCTACAGATTATTCATTGTTGACCCATTATCAACAAAAAGTCTTGATGTTAGTATACCATTAATAAGGGATTTAATGTACCAAGATCTTATATATTGAGTCACCCTATTAGTTAGCTATTCTAGCACTATCTTCTCTAGAATTCTTGGTCCCATAATCAACATAAATATTTTGCATCTCCTTTTTTAGTTAAAGCTTCCACTTTCTTCCCAAGAGTTTTACTAAAAGAGTTAGGGAGCCTTATGGAAGAGACAATATATGTCAACTAAATAGGAATTTCCCTAAGTGTGAAGAACTTACTAGAGTCTTCATATCGACTTTTAAACTAGGACGACTTCCTATTAAATCTAGGATTGTATTTTCTTTTTTCTTACTCTAACTTTTGTCAGTGACTTGTACACATTCTTTTTTGTTATGTGGGTCAAAAGTACTCTCCTCAAAAGGAGTAGGTCATGTAGAGGGTGACTTCCTCGGGGTCAATTTCTCCAACAATAATGTCTTGCTTCTTCCAAACCTAGCGAAAAATTTCTACCATTGAAATCTCCTCTTTTGATTTTTGGTTAATGGGATTGGATTCTTAGGATGCCTCACTGATTGCCACTACTGAGATGATGGCACCCAAGGTGGTACTACAAATCAAGGTAGTTTGCTTTAAAAGCTTGGAATTTAAGGATCATAATTTTCCCTAAAGATTTGAGTGAACTCTTTTTATGATTTGTCTTACAATCTATATTTTTATGGATTTTGGGAATCTATTGATTCTTATTCTTAGCACTAGCATTCAAACCATAGTTAGGAATTAAAACACTAGTACATGAATTTGTAGCCAATGCCAATTGATCTTCCACAATCTTTAGCTTCCTCTTGACATCCAAAAAAGACGATTAAACTCAGTTGCACTAATAGTTGCAATTGATGAGAATAGAACTTCATATATCAACATAGTTTGAGCATATTCAACAAATAGCATAAGTACCTTACTGATGTGATCTTAAATTATATTTTTTAATCTCAGCATGTTTTCATTGGGTGACTCCATTTATTACGGTACTTTCATTAGTCCCTACCTCTAATTTCTTCCTTGTAAGGAATTATGTGCTCTGGCAGTAAAGTAACGAATTTTTTCTATTAAAAAATTCAAAGATTTCCTCTATTTTGGAGGTGTCAAAAGTATATACAATTTAACTGGTGCTTGTATTTTCTTTTTGACTTTAAGAGATTTTTACTTTAGAAAGGGGCAAACACATGTTCTAAAGATATTAACTTCAACCATTGTCAAATCATATAAAATTGTTTCTATAAAATAAGAACCAAATGAACTCTTTTTTATGTCCTTTTTCCATAAGAAATTCTCATATTTAGATCATTTTACAATCAATTCTTAGAAAACATGAATTTTGATACCTTAAAATTTTTTTGAAGTTTAATATCAAGGCCCCTTTGAGCTAACTTCATATACTCGGTCTTTGGGAGTGCAACTTGACATCTTCTCATCTTCTTGAATTGAGTGTTGAATATATTTCCATTCTCACTACTTTTCCAAGTAATTCTAGACAATTCAACTATAATAACTTTAGGATGAGTCTAAAAAATAGAATAAGAAATAGTCTCTCTATTCAGCCCACAGAAAGAAAAAATTCCTAGACAACAAAGTATGCCAGCAGAAAGTTGTGCTTGTTAATAAATTTGGGAACAGTCTAAGTTTGAAATTATTGAAACTTCTGTAACTATCCAATTCACCACACTGAATGGTGAATCTAGAAATGTGTTTGATGTTTGATTGGCCATTTTTCCCAAAAATATATTAAATTCAAGAATTTTATAGCCAAAGGGATAAGGATTCTCTTAGTTAACATGTTTTAGATAAGGCTAGCTAAATTTTGGTGGCCAAGCTGCCTTAAGTCAAGCGTATATAGTTATTGAACAACTTCTCTAATTGCTTTCATATCAACTTGTAGTCTCATTTGAGGAGGTGGAGGAGGAATAATAGCACTATGGTTTACAGCCAAAAGGTTTCCCCTCAAGTCGTAATTTTGTTCGTTACCTTCATTTTCAAAATCAAATTCCTATTTAGCAAAAGCTTGAGGCCTGGCAACCTGTTGAATATTTCCAGGATTAATGCACACAAGTGCAACAAGAACATCCTCTCTTTTATAAGGTGATAGGTGTAGATTGCATTGTATTTTAGTAGGTAATTTGAGTGTGTTTAGTGATTAATTTAATTGTTTAGTGTGTGCTTAGGTGAAGAATTGTGTTAGTTCATAAATATTTTTGTTTTAAGTAATTTTTGGGTGGGAACATGTATTTGAGCTTCAATTTTATATATATGAGGTGTCGTGATGAGTTTGTTAGTGTTTCAGGCCATTCGGAGGAGGCTCAAAGCAACAATGCAACGATTGTGGGGAATCAGCCACGATTATGACAGAGAGCAGACAAACTTGCCACGATCATGCATTAAGGGCCACAATCATGGCCTGCATGTAAACAAACGCAGGGTCACTTCCGAATTCAAGTTTTTTAGGGACATTTCAAACCTCAAAAAGACACTAGGGTTACCTTAATTGGAGAAGAATATAAAAGCATTAGGAGGTAACCCTATAAGGAGTTCTACAATAAGCCTACATTTGGAAACCCTAAATAGAGAGAGAAAGAAAAGAGAGAAAAGAAGAAGAGTAAGAAGAGGAGGGTTCCAATGTCGAAGCTTCCCGGAATAGGTGATCTCCCGATGCCACTGCTGTCCTGAATCGTCCAATCTAAGTTTCATTTCCTCCCCATTTCCCTTTTTATTCATTTAATGTGTAAGATTGAGATGGGTGGTTGTATGGTTATGGATTTCAAGTTGTTAATGATGTTCTAACTTTTCCTGTGGGATTTTGCTTATATTTAACGTTAATATAGTTTAATTGTGTTTATTTCGTTTGGGTGTTGTGATTGATTAATGTATTTGCATGTTTTGGTAACAAATCGACAGGGTGAGCCTAATAAAAATGATTAGATCATATTAGTGAAAGTTAGGCGATCTAATTGACCACTTAATCAATCTAGTTAGTAATTCCATGGAAGAGATCCCATGCGAGACTTGATTTTTTGTTAGAGAGGTTTAGAACTAATTAGAATTGTGGGTAATTTGTGCATTGAGAGATTGCAAATCCATAATTTGATTAGGGTTTACAATTTAGGGAATGGTTATAACTCGAGAGAGAGTAATCAACCCTATGATCGCCAAGAAATGTCACCCCATAAATACATAAATGGCTAGATTAGCATTAATGAGATGTATAATCCCCTCTCTCATAACTTGATTAATTCTCTTGACAGATTTCCATTGTTATATAATTTGTTCGTTGCTAGTTAATTTAATTTAGTTTATTATTCGAATTTGAGTCTTAAACAAAGTACAACTTGAATTAAGTGATGCCTAATCATAATATCTATGGGATGATATCCTCTTTTTACTACAAGCATCGACTCGTATACATGCGGTTTTTAGCGTAAAACAAGTAGTTTATTTTTGCAACCAATATGAGGAGGAGCATATCTTTCTTCCATTAGAGATGAAGTTAGAGGTAGACTACACTCGCCAACTCCCATTGCTTTTGGTGCAGGATGCCCCCCGAGACCTTCAAAGATCTGCCTTGCTAGATAGGGAGAATTCTACTCAATGACCTATACTAAAGTGACAAAAAATTTATTCACCTTCTTTATCAATATTTTGATTGCTTTAATCATAGAGACCAAGTTATACTTCAATTCTAGAATCTCATTTATATAAACAACATTATTTCTTATTGATAGTTACAACGATTTTGAATTCTCTTCAGTTGCAAACCTAGTTGAAGGCGATGATGTCTTTTAAAGATTTTCAATAATTTGGGATACAAATTCTTCATTATCTATGACAACATAGACATCTTCCTCTAGGGCTGGAGGCATAACAATTTATTCCATTCCTCACACTTGGCATAGTGGTCCCACCAAGCGAGACAAATTGTTGGTCGCTAATACGATTAACCTAAAATTTGAGTGTATCAGGAGGGAATTCTCCTAACTTTGTGTCTGACTTCTTATTGACGATATAGGTGGAATCTAGAAAACTTAGAAAATAAAATTCTAAGCTACCAAAATACTAAAGAATGTTGAAATAATATTTGAACTAAAGAGATGATTTGATTTCAACAAGGAAAAAAATAGAAAGAGAAATTGAAATAATGATAAGGTCTATGTTTTTTCTTGTGTTTTCGTGATTGCCTAACGTCCATTTTATTTTCTTGTTGGTATATCATATACTTCTTCCCATATGTAACTCCTTTAAGCAATTCTCTTTTAACTAGTCAACTTTCAACCATCGTCCAATATTGAGCCACGTTCTAATTAACTGCCTTTCAATCATTTCCCATGTTTTTAACCGTCCTTCCACTTTCTGAACTTCTTTACCACTTCCCATGTTTAGGAATTCTACAGAAAACTAAGTTTCAGGGTTTCTAGTACTTAAGACTTTTCACTTTTGGTCAAATAGGTTGAATTTTTCTCATACTATCAACACAATTAAATTACTAAAAAGATCTAACTCTTATTATAAGTAGGCTTAGGCTCTAAAGGAATTAATATTTCTTAGCAACTCTTTTTACACCACTTATAAAGTTTTCTTAATATGTTCAGATGGATATTATTAGAGAATGAATACGTATGCAGCTAAGCTGGTTGCAAATGAATTAGTTTAAGAAATAATTTGGAGGAAACTTAAAGAAAATGATATTACTACACAATAAGATATGAATTTATGATTCATGTTTTATGTGGTTCGTGCACTAATTATTTTATAAAATTTAAGGGATTTTGACATTTAGAAAACCAAACAAAAAAATATATATCATTTTTGTTTTATGGCATGCAACATCAGATTTTGCTCTAATTTTCTTATATTTTTTTATCCTCAACATTTATATTAAAATACAAATTGGACTTTAATATTTAAAATTTTTTGAAAAATAACTCTAATATTTTTTAGATCGTACATATTCGATCTCAAAATGAATACATGAGACACTATAGTAAAAGTGCGTGGGGTTTGTTATTGGCATACATATTGGAGGGGCTTTACGAAAGTGAGTATGTGTCAATTGCAGATTGGGAAATTTTTCCGTCTAACTCCATTTTGTTTTATTGTGTGGACCAAAATCAGATGAAGGTTTGCCATTTCCGTTTGTTGTTTTGCTTCCAAGTTATTGTTCTTTTGTTGGCATTTGGATCAACACGCAAGGAAGGAAAATAGGACAATTAACTAATAGTAGGTGGTGGTGGGACTGACTAGCTGAGCTTAAAATTGGATATTTTTTTAAAAAAATCGAATTTTGATTAAATTAAAAGTTGAATGTGCGAGGGTTATATTGAATACTTACAAACATTAGGGTTTGATTTGTGTATTGATGTAAACATTCAAATTCAAGAAGAATAAGTCTTCAAGAGACATAATTTGTAGGAAAGCATTTATAATAAAAAGCTTCTTAATAAATGGTCAACCAAGTTTTATAGAGTGGTATCGAATCACATTCACTGAAATTGGCTAAAAGCATAACATTATATATAACATCTTGAATTCAGACAACCTCATTAGATCTATCAAACGGCTAATACTAAGTACCCACAATAAAATTTTAAATTTCTTTTATAACGTATTATTATCAAACCATACCAACCTTGGAAGGTCACATACAGCTCTTAACGAAAACAATAAATTTACATAAAAGTAATTAACATAAATAAGCAATAATGAAAAGAATTTTAGTTTGCCCATGAATTCTAGGCATCAGTCGGACACCATCCTTCTTGGTGAAATAACTTGATCTACATGTTAGTTTCTGTTTTTTATAACCTATGAATTCTATAAAGAAAGAAAAAGTTTTGTGTATAAGCAGTATACTTAAAAAGCTTAGAAAATAATTAAAGGCCAGCTTTGGGATCATCGCAGCCTGCTGCTACAACCCCCATCCCTCCTGGATTTAGGGAAGCACCAACCTTCTCCTCACTCGTTTCTTTGAAGGCGACTTTGTCACCATCCAACTCCTTAACAAGTTCATCAATCTTGCGGAACTGATAGGGCCATCTTGAATTGTAGAGGAATTGACGAAGGTCAAACCTGTTGTCCTCTGGTGAATAGCTCTGCATACAGACGGATGATTTAGTATTTGTGCGTTATTGATAATGATAATACAATATTAGTGACAATGAAATAGGTCCTTATGAAGCTGCTCTAGACATTGAATTAATTACCTCAGCATGATATGAAGGTGTTAAGACTGTCATCTTGTGTCGATTAATGGAATAATACTTGAAGAAGTGTCTCACTTTATCAGCCACCTCAGACGGAGATAGTTTTGAACCCCATTTATAGCAGAGGTTCTGCAATGATTTCCCATGTTCACGAGAGATTGAATTTAAACGTATCAAGTAATTCATGAAAAAAAGATGTAATCAAAATTTTCAAAAGCTTACTTTAAACATTGAGACCGGGCCACAGCGGAAAATTTTACGTAGTCTTCCGTAAACTGATAGCTCCTCGTATGTCATTCCCATGTCCACTTCATCAAGCTGTTCTTTTGGCAAAATTTAGAACTATATCACATATAACTTGCACATAAGCACGCACAATGTTTATGAAGGCTTTATGTAAGCTATAAGTAAGAAGCGAATAACATTTCAATAAAACTTCATGCAATTTCAATATGTTCTCCTAACTTCCAGGTTCTATGTTTTTTCTTCTGGCCAAGGGAAAAAAAAAAAAACCATATATCCAGTATCTTCTGGTCTTTACTTATTTCCATCAGCTTCTTAACAGACTGACTATTTTACTTTGTTACTTCAACTTCAGCTGGAAGATAGAAATGGAAATATCTGAGAGAAAAGAAAGAAGTTTTACAAGCATTGAAACCCTTCCACCTCCTGTTTATAAATCAGGATATCTCTATAAAGCTCACATTGGATCCCTAAGACTGAAGACATGTTTCCAAGTTTAAGATGAAAGATTTCTAGATCAAAGAACCAAAACAGATAAACATTACTACATGAAAGGAGACCAAAATATAGGAGGAAAAAACTTGCAACCACAACCACGGATCCAATATATATTAGATATTGCATGGAAATTCTGGAAACCTTGATCTCCAGAAAGTTTCAGAAAATTGGAGATGAATAGAGGAAAGAGGAAGATTCTAATAAGGAAAAAAAAAATTACAAGAAGGAAGTGTTGATATGAGAATGTGTCTTGCACAGTATTTGTGGACGTAGCTAAGCAGGGGAATAACCAGAAACACAATATAAAAGGACAATAAAAAGCTCCAATAAAAAGAAAAATGCAATGAAGAGCACAAACTAAAAAGACCAAGAGTGAGAAATGAAATATCAAACACAAATGTAAAGCAACAAAAATAAAGAGAAAAATAGTAAAGTTGGTGATAAACGTGGAGAGCTAGAACAGTACCTGGCTGTAGTTGGAACGAATTGGCTCCAATTCCGCAGTTGGAGGAGCTGCTTCAACTTCTGCCAAGGATAAGTAACCAAGATGGATGGCAGCCCATCGAAGAAATGATCGAAGGTCCTGCTTACTAATACTTCCAATTGGATTGATATCTGCTGAGCTACAATCATACTGCAGAAAAGGTGAAAGTTCAAATTGTAGCACGGAAATGGCATACAAATTAAGGTCACATGAACATGATAACGCTAAATGAGCTACAATACAGCCTTGAAAGGGACAAATTTATGGGTTTTGTACGATGGATACAGAGATAAGTGACTGCTATAAGTAAATGCTACAATACAACCTTGAAAGGGACAAATTTATGGGTTTTGTATGATGGATACAGAGATAAGTGACTGCTATAAGTAAATGCTACAATACAGCCTTGAAAGGGACAAATTTATGGGTTTTGTTCACAACAGAGATAAGTGACTGCTATAAGTAAATGCTATGTGCTTCCATTCAGTACCTTAGTTAAATAACCACGCAAACCTTCATCAACATTTGAGCTACCCAAAACAAGATAAAATCCAGGTTTGCTATGAACCCAAGGCAAAAGTGAGGCTAACGTAAATGCTAAAACCATTCTTATGCGAGCTTGGATATTCTGCAACCCCAGGTTTTCAACATTAGAACCCCCATCTACCTGGAAAAGAAATCAGCATTATAATACAGTAGAAAGTATGCAATGATTAAAGTGAAGCCAGTCATGGATACAGAGTTAAACAAACCAAACATACAAGTCAAATCTGCAGTCCTGTAACTTTTCAAAAGCTTGGTCATTCTAAAATTGATTTTAGAAAATCTAAATTACCAGCTTATGGAGAATATACAAAAGTAAAGAAAATTTAGCTCAAGCCACCACAGAATGCCAGAAGCAAACATCCGACAGGATATCAGACATACAAATATGTAACAAATACAAAACTAGGCCAGTTGAATCACAAGAATGGTACCTTGTAACGTGGTCGCCTGCCTGTAACTGTTTCAAATAAGGACAACAAGGCTGAGACCACGGAATCTATGCAGATGTCAACATGCCAGGAACCAATCTCATCTGATAACACCTTTGCTCGTGTTTTCGTGGCTTCAGAACTGCAAAAACAAACCCACACAATAAGAGAAAGGGATAGAGGGGAAAGGGAGGCAGAGAGAAATTAGAGGAGGGGAACAGAGGGGCTAGGGAAAGAGAAACTGAAAATTTAACAGTAAAACCAAGTCTAGTAGTGTCCAGAAAGCCCCCAAACAAAAAGCATCAACAAATAATAAAATAAATCCCAATCTCTGGATTGGCCTTGATAAAAAATCCAAATATTCATTTTTCTTTCATTAATATTGTAAATAGTCAAGAAAAGAAGTAAAATAAGTAATCAAAAGATAGTTGTGAAAGATGGCTACTGGAATAGATGCAAGTCAAATTGTAAACAATTCAGTCAGCTAACATGGAAGATCAAACATATAATCCTCCTTGCAGCATCATTGGGCATGCTCAATAACAACACCAGTTACACGTTAATAAGCTTTATATTAGGTCTGGCAACAAGGCTTGTTATTTTTCCAGGTGCAGGATATAATTGACATTCTTGTCCACATGTATCAACCTGTTTTCAGAACCCATATATACAGTGTAAAATATGCGCTTGGCAAATTCTTTGCTGTCAGTAGGAAATTGTCCATTAGCATAATGTCCTATTCTTATTGCATCAGCTTTCACTTGTTCATCCCCATTTGCAATCTCTGCATACAATGAACAAAACAACAAAATCATTAAATCTAAAACTCAGGAACAAGAGGAAGAACTTTCCTTCCATACTTGCACATGTAAATTTATAATTACCAACTACTTGGTATCAATAAAGTGACGACTACATAGTAGTATTCTATCCCAATGATGAACATCATATTGGTAAATAATTTTCTTGCTTTATCACTACCGAAGTTGTCCTCCCCATTAAATTCAGCTAATAGCATTGGATAGTCTAATGGTATGCTAATACTCCAGACAGTTGAGAAGGTTTCTCATTCCTTTTAGCTGTTCATCGATACATTTGCAATGGTCATGAATACTCCAGTTGTATCAAAAGTGCTAAATTGAGAAAGAAAAGAAAAAAGATCATCCCACTTGGTCAATAGGCACCAATAGAGGATGCTCCATATTGTTACAAAAGTTGGATGGTTATAAGATACTGGACTGTAGTTTCTATTCATCAAAACTTGCATTATTTAGAACAGAAACAGAAAAGACATGACACTAGAAGAAGAAATCAATACAAATTTGGTAGAACTTGACCTTTTACAACAAGCTGGCACATACAACCAACTATAGCAGCTACAGAGGAGCTATCTGCTCCACCTGAAAGAGGAAGCAAAAATCCAGAAGCTCCACTTCTTCTTAAATAGTCCCACAACCAGCAACCCGGACCAAAAGCTATCTCTTCTTCAGGAGAGTGATAACTTATCTACAAAGTTCAAAACATGCTTAATTAGCAACATGAAATGGTGGAAGTCGCAATGAGCATTATTTAATAATTATTAACAATAGTATTGAGTGGCTATGAAACTATGACAATTCAAGATAAAAAGAAACTAAAATATGACAGCAATGCTGAAACAATGAATCCTTCATAGTCAATCAGATGTCTACTAAAACCTGCAAGATCCAATATTTAAGTCAAACTCAACAAAAACTTGCTCAGACTCAGATGCAGCTGATTATCATTTTTTTCTACTCTAATGCGAGCATGACTAACCAATCAGTGAATCCATTGCATCTGCCCAATGGACTAACTACAAGAGCTAAGACTAAAAATCTTAAAGAGGCTTTAAATGAGCTAATTCAAGACACACATGCGCTGATCAAGCTCCAAGAAGCATGTCAAAGGCCAAGCACTAGTTAACATAATCCAAGACAAGGGAAAAGATTTTGGATGCATATGTCCATGACATTAGGCCTAATTTTGTGGATCATGTCTTATTTAGTATTCTAGTCTTTGCACTTTGCTTTTTATGTTTTATGTCAATCCTATATAAAGGGGATGTTTCTAATCAATAAAGAAAATTTTGAAATTATAAAATATTGAGTCTTGAGTGCTTTTATCCTTCACTCTTCATCGAACTTCAGAATTTAACAAAGAATTTGTTTCTTGTGACGGGCAAAAAAACTTTACATACTTGGTTCTTCATTCTTCATAATCAAAAATCTGATTTAACTTTTCTGGTAAGATTTCAATCTTATTCGTGGATTCTCTGGTTTTTATTCTTAGGTGGTTTAATACTACACTCAAATGAATCTTGCAACTAAAATATGTAGTTATCCTTACCACAAGGTCTTGTAAAGCTAAAAACATATCCCTGCTGCTGCCTACTTAAAAAGTTATCAAAACATTAGATGTAAGACTTAGCTAGGTTCTTAAAAAAGATCCCCCTTTTAACAGATCGGTGCCAAGTATCCTGAAGCATGAACTACATCCATTTAAAAAATGCATCCAAAATTATTTGAATCCATAGGAATTGCCAATAGATATGTGAGAATTAGGGTAGGTAATCCTAAGCTATCAAATGAGATTTTCGAAGAGCAAACCTTTATGGGGTTTGAAAGAGACATTTTCAAGTTAAAAGGTTGACAGAGATAAACTGGTGCCGCTACTGGTGGTACTCTAGCTGTGCAACTTGCTTGTTCTTGAAAACTACTTATTGATCCCCGTAAACTAGCAACCTGTCAATGAGATAGATGTAAAATATACAGAGCTAAAGCAGATTATAGACAAAATATTATAAGGACACCTGGAGACCATGCTCTTTCCCCCAAAGAGGATAAGAAAAATAGTAGTTCTGAATACCACAAAATTGCATCAAGGATTGCATAATCGTCACATCAAGTTTGCGCTTACAATACCAAGGACACTCTCAAAGGATGTAATTAGTATAGCATACCGCATCCAAATCCACCTCAGCAACCACAACCTCAACATCCTTCAACGAAAACTGTGAACCTTGAGCAACCACCTCCCCATTTACTAAAATGCAAGAGCATCCATCTACATAAAAGAAAAAATGAAGGCCAATACTTATACCAGTATTACCACCATAACATACAGAAACTGTGCAAAGGACACTGAAGAATCAATTGGGAAACATGAAAATGGTGTACAACCACAAGAAAACAAGGTTAGTTAAGAGACTGCTACAAGATATTAATCATAAACAAAAGCACCAGCATTCAGTTTAAATATGCTTAGCCACAGAAGAAATTGCCTACCATAATAAAGACGACCACCATCACACCCTTGGTGATTACTGTACATGTAAACCCCTCCACGAGTATGTGTGGCACCTATAAAAGCTCGAAGACGGAGATCAAGCTTTCTCAACTGATGGTGGCTTCCACTTGCATTTAGAAAGACTTCCACTCCATTAACTGCAAGTTCAGCATGAGGAGGGTTTGAAGTGAAAAGTTCTTCACAAACTTCAGCAGCAATGGCCCTAAATAAGGATAAAACAGTAACATTTCCATCCTGATAAACTGCTGTAATATGAGGAAACAAAGCAAATTGTCCATACATCCATAGACAATCCTATGCGAGCATGCACCAAATACTTAAGTTTATCACAACATTAACACACAAAACACAACCATATTCTATTTGAACATTATTTTAATTGTTGATAATCAAAGAAATAGGAACTGAACTGCTTACGTGTCTAAAAATTGAACATATCCATAACCAAAAGGCACTGAAGTCTGTGATATAGCCTCTGAAATTTCAGGTGGGAGCAAGAAATCAACAAGCTGATCCTTTTGTTTCCATGAAGTAAACCAGCGTAGCTCCCTGTAGTTGCCATCATTAGCAAGCCACATCTTTGGGCGTATCATGACGATTTTCCGGTTCATACAACTTGGCAATTATAACGTTCCGATCCTTTGATAACAGGCAATCCAAAGCTGCACAACAGTCCATCTGTCCAATCACCAAGCAGGATGTCTTTCAAGCACTCCCATCTGTCATCCAATTAATAGCAAAATGATCAGACATGTGAGCATTGCATTTTCTAAATTTCAGAACAGAAATACATATACGTGAATATTTATCTGTCTGAAGATTATAACTGAGAAAACGTACGCATGACTGAAAGTGTCAAGCTCAAGGAAATGATCCTCACAACCATAACCAGTGATTTCAAGCTCAGGACCAAGTCTAATAACAGCACCTGCCTGCTTAGCCTTAGCTATTGAGTCCTTTATATTCTTCAAATTGCAGTCAAAATCCATTGCCCACTGGTTTAAGTTACAGGTTGCCACTTTCAACAGCCTCATTTTCACAAATCCTACAGAAAAAAATAAAAAAATGACATCTATAATTATACCTACAATGTTAAAAGTGACAATGGAAAGGCTAAGCCTTGACTAAGAAAAACAGAGGAACTTCATTGTTGCATTTTCGAACAACCTCAGATTCTAACAATGAGTGCATAGCCGTATACAGGGAAAGGGTAAAGAAACAAAAAAATGGGTTGAATAGAGCAAAACATGATTTTGAAAATAATTATAGTAAAATATTGAAAAAAAAAACTATTTCTCCAATCAAAAATTTGATGTTATTGAAAATTTGACAGTTGTCAATTATCTGCTACAAAAGTTTAGTGTTCCAAGGAAATATAGGCGCCAAATGTCATATGTATTAGTGTTTGTAAAGTTTCTCAAACATACCCAACAAATTTTTATATCGTTCTAATCAAGAACTAATGTATTAAGGATTAAATTGTAAAGTTGGAATTCACGAACTAGATAACAAGAACAAGTAATTACATTTAAGTAAACAACCAAATTCACATACTTGAATCCAACTTACAATTTTGGGACCATTTGAAGTTTAGAGCTATTCTATACCCCTACCCTTAATTAATTTCTTATACAGACTTTTTAAGAGTTTGATTTTTTGAATAGTTTTGTAGCTCTATAGGCCTAAAGCTTTTTGCATCAATTCTATCAAATTTTTAAGCTCCCTTTTCACCAACTTTGCACTCTTTTTACCCAAGTGACAAATAAAATTTTCACACAAAATCACAAAGTTGGCAAGTAACATATGCATACTGAAACTTCTATTATTTTTTGAAGTCTCTAATCAGAGTGAACAAAACCAAAGAGGCTTGATGCACAATGCAAGTCCGTGAGGCCTACTCGTTTTATCAGTTTGACTTATTTTATTATTTATTATTGCTTAACTAAAGGTGATTCCTTTATATTTTAACCGTAAATTCATCAAAACACAAGACTTTAAAAAAATTATGTGACATATTCAGCTTCCAATAAAAAAGATAAGTAAACCAATATTTATATAAACATTATAAAAAACTCAATACATTTAAAGGTTAGAGAACATACTCTTAAGTTTTGATTATGTCTGAAAGTTATTTTATATGTTTTCCCACCCTAGTGGCCACCTGAAATGATAGGTAGATAGTCATAATCAGCATATGTCAATCATTACAGAGATACGCAATTCTAGTGGGAACTACATTGTCGAAATCAGAGAAAGCATGAGAAAATCAAAATTGCTGCTTTTATTTTTTAAAAGCTAACAGCCAAATGAGTACAAGAAGACTATAACTTTCACTTGAAACTTAGATAAGAAAGGGTCACTTGAGCGAATGAGTTTGATTATCCAAAAGCATATCAAACATTGACAGTTTTCAAACAAACCTGAAGGTAGTAAAGGAGAGCTGACTTACCATTTAAAGGTGTAATTTCATGTATTATGTCAAAAAGAAGTTCCGAGTTATTGCTTTTGTTTACTGAGAAATTCTACTTTTCCACTAAATGCAAGACTACAAATAATGAATCTAGGATCAACTAGTTTTTGGGGCAACAGTAGATAAAAAAGATTTTGATGATCTTCCGCTTTACCGAACAAGTTAGCCATTCCAAATTCCGAACTTCAAGAGATTTTCATGCAGGGGAAAGTGGAGGTAGAAGATCTTGGAAATAAGTTGACTAAGGCATCTTATTGGAAATCTAATCATTAGCATATAGCCATGATAATTAACCTTTGGACCCAAAGACATGGCTGAATTAAGCATATTTGGAATCTAACTTTGGTCTAGGACCTAGGTGTAACCTCACTCGTCCAAGGTTGACCATTGGGCTTTGATGGCAAACTTAAAAAAACGACCTACAGATGATAACCAATTTGTTTTGTCAAGATCAGGATCGAAAGCTAAGTAAACAAAGGCTTAAAATATTAGGGCCTAGGATACTATTGAAGGAAGATGTTCAAATGAATGCAAAGAGTTAACATCATCAATGCCAGCCAGAAACTGATTTCACAAAAATACACCATCACTGCTAATATTAAACATTCATTTATTAACGTCATATTTATTAAAAATGCAAACAGATCTAAAACAGGAAATGTGTTTGTCCAAATGATATTTTCAATATTAATTTGACGTTGAAGTAATAAGGTTGGCACCAACTAAGAGAGAACTTAAATCTAAAATGGAACAGTATGAGGATAGTGTTCAGGACAAAAGATATATGTGTGACAGTTACATCTAACTTTTGGCAAAACCAGATTGAAAAAAAAAGAGGACTTTGGATTAACAACCTATAGTCAAATACCCATGGCTTAACACAATAACCGAGAGTACAGTGGACTGGCATATATGAAGAACACAGACAAAAATTTTGACATCAGAACAATAGCCAAGAATGGGAAAGGAGTGGAGTGTATTTCATCCAACAAGCAGCCGAAAGTCAGTGCCATACAAAAAAGGAATAAACAAAAACTAGAACTTGACCAGCAGGCAAGCAGCACATCATTTTAACAATAGAAAATGGAACTCTCCTTTTATTACCAAAAGTGTCAAAGAAATAACAGCTACACGATGAAGGGATTCCACATCCTTCAACAACAACAACAATACCTAGTATAAATCCTGCTAACACGCAGAACCTAAAAAGGTTCAATAATACGTAACCTTACCCCTAACTAGTAAAGAGGTTGTTTCCAAATGACCCACGGAAGAAAAATCAAGAAAAAAAAAGAAAGCAAATAAATAAATACAATAATAGTAATAATGATAATAAAAATAAAATAAATAAATATTTAGTAAATACAATATGAAATAAGTAATAGTCAATATGCAAAAAGAATAAATAAATAGAAATACTGATAGAAATACAAATAATAGTAATAAATAAATATTTATAATTATTATTATAATACAAATACCAATAACTAGAAGGAATTCTAATTAAATAGCGGACAAGCATATTCAAAAGAACATGA
>JAOQMP010000210.1:29581286-29592915 GCA_027563575.1 Erythroxylum pedicellare | reverse complement strand
TCGAAATTTCGTATAATAAAATTAATAATAATAATAATAATAATAATAATAATGAGTTTAATAATATAATTAAGAATAAAAAATTTACTTATGTGAGGGAAAGGGTATTCTTGAAAATTGCTTGTGTTTTGGTTTGGAGATGGAGACGAGAAATTTTTGTACCACAGTCATGGCAGGTACAAAAAATTTCTGCTTCCGTACTCCGGAGATGGAACAAAAATAAATAAAGACAGCAAACAAATACTACGAAGTACGAGACTTTTACATCTGTGTCTACTATCTCTATGGAGATAGTAATTAAACACTACCTTGGTGACCGAGCTCTCGCTGATGGCATATTCCTAGTGGAATTTGGTGTGAACCATTGCAAGAGAGTCTCAACTTCATGCTGCTAACATGGCGAACAGACTAAGCAGCAGTCAGGGAAAAATAAGTGGACCCAAGAGATAGCATAGGACCGAGTCCACTGAAGATATTATAGCAATGAACGGTGCTAGGCTGAGGGTAGCAGTCTTCAGCTGCGTGCAATCACCAACAAAAGGAAGACCAATTCATTAATATTAATATTAATATTAATAAAAATGTTATTATATCAAATTTATATTATTTTGATTTCATAAGATACGATTAAAACAAAGTAAAAAATTGTATAATATAATATATTGAAAACTGTTTTATATAAATTTTAAGAAAATAGAAATAATTTCATAATTTTAAAAAATATTTGAAATGATATCTGATATTGATATTATTACTCTACTAAACCAACATTCGGAACATTATTTCTATTTAATTGAGCCTTAAACCCTACTCGTCAAGCCAAATTCCCCAAACCCCTTCATCGCCATCACCATCACCATCATCACTGCCATTTCTTCCACATTCACCACCAATGGCGAGACTAATTCCCGAAACCGCACGAAAGATCTTCAAACCGGAGACTATTCGCTCCGCCGCAAAACAGTCGACGGGATGCCTAGTCGTCCCTGTCCGCCTCCGCCGTGCCATTAAAAGATATCTCCGTGGTGGGTGGCGCATACGATGCCCATATTTACCCACCCATCTTAAAATTTTTTCCAATACTGAAAACATTTTCAATGCAGAGAACGAAGGCCCCCATATGAAGAGGAAGGTGTTGAGATTGTCACAGTCGTTCAGCGAAATTAAGGACGTTAACTTGATGCTTACAGAGTCCACTTCAAAGGAGCTTGTAGAGGATCCGCTTAAGTCTACGGATAGTTCTAAACGTTGGAAAATCAAGAGTGCTTATGGTGATATTGGCCTCCTGTACAGTGATGATGAGACTATTGCTTATGTGGCTTCTCGAATGCCGTCTATCTTCTCTGCTTGCTACAGAGTGCTTAGTGAAGTACATTTCCTACGTTTTTCCTATTTGAGTTGTATTCTGATGTGGGCTTGAGTTATTTTCCGTGAGTTATTTCAACTTTTGTAACATCCTTTTTCTTTAAAGGTTCAGAGAAGAATACCCGATTTTTCCCCAGCTAAGGTATTAGATTTTGGTGCTGGGACGGGTTCAGCTTTCTGGTGAGGCTTTCTTTTCTCAATCTGTTTAGTGACGAGTGAACAAAAGGCTCTCCAATTTGTTTATATGTTCCGTTAATTGTTGTAGGGCAATGCGAGAAGTCTGGCCAAAGTCCATAGAAAATGTGAATTTGGTGGAACCATCCCAATCGATGCAGCGTGCTGGGAGGAGCCTTATACAAGGTAATTGTGGCCTACTTTAGCACTGCTTTTATATTTCAATGAAGCGATTTCATAGGACGGAATACAATGTTGAGGGCACGATCTAGTAACTCTTGAGCTTATCTTTCCAAACAAAGCAATTGGCATTGATAACTAAGTAGTAGGATGCGGAACTGATTCTTTTTCTTTCTTCCCCCTATTGATTCTTTCCCAATCATTGTGCTGCTCCCCCAGTTGGAAACATTATCCTTGTTGTCCAAATCCTCATTAGTGGTGAATGCACTATAAAGGTGGATGACCTGGGGGAGCAGTCTCGGGATGTCAGGAATTGGTTCTTTTATGAGTGCGTTTAAATGCTTTTATTGCATGTGCTGTTACAAAATACTCATTTAGTTGTTCTGCCCAAATTGTAGCAAGTGGTGGTAAATTCGGGGTATATAGTTGTAAGAATTTGTTCTAATTTCTCAATCTAGCATCCTAGACTGTCCTACTTCTTTAGACTTTTACTTATTTCAAGCATTTGATTCTTTCTTTATGTCACTTTAAAAAGGCTTAGTTGAGCTACTCTGATGCCATTTTATGATTGTTTAGGTATGAAGAAATTACCAGTTATTCACAGTTATGATAGTATTCAAGCGCTGAGTAAAAGAATCAACAAATCTGATAGAGAACATGACCTTGTAATTGCTGTAAGTTGTGTTCTGTCAATGTTCTTCACTTATAATTTCCTTGAATGTTTGTTATGATTGAGATTGGACAAGTGCCAAGAAGGACATTTTATGCTTGTTGTAACAGTCTGTAATGAGGTGCCTGTACAGGATTTGTTTTGGGGAATCTTTGTCTTTTACCTAATTTATCTCTAATTTTTGATGCCATGAAGTCTTATGTTCTTGGAGAGATACCATCACTGAAGGACCGAGTTACTGTGGTGCGTCAACTGTGGAATCTTACACGGGATGTTTTGGTATAATTTCTTCCTTTTCATATCAATAATTTTTTATAATTATTTTTGTTTGTGTGCAAGATGGGTGATAAAGAAGAGTTGTATGCCTGGGAATCTTGTATTATTAGGCAATTATGAGCATTATAAGAAATTTGATGCTTTTCTGTACCTAATGTATTTTGCATCATTCCTGGGAAGGGGAAGAAGAGAAGGCTTTCGACTGAGAATGAAAGCATATTAGACTATTGTATTTGTATTAAAATTTTGTGTTAGTTTTTCCTTATTATATCTGTTTTGTGATTCTGAAAACTATGCTGCAGAACAGGTTATAATTGAACCTGGAACACCTCATGGATCTAACATTATATCTCAGATGCGATCTCATGTATTATGGCTAGAGAAAAGGGTAAGTAAAACAATACTTTTGTTTAATCATAGTATTTCTTATATAGGAAACACGTTGCCTTGTTCATATACATAGCTGTACTGACTCTTTTCCAGAAATGTCGAAAATCTAAAGGGAAAAACAATGAGGCATGTAAAGACTTTGTGTCGACCAAAAGTGGTGCTTTTATAATTGCTCCTGTAAGTACAATTTTATTTGCACATTGAGGTTATAAATTTTGGAAGCTTCTTTACCTTTGATTTCTCGTTTCCACTTTTTCCCCTAACATCTTGGTCAGTGTTCTCATGATGGTCATTGTCCTCTGGAGAAAACTGGAAAATACTGCCATTTTGCTCAACGGTTCCAAAGAACATCATCTCAGCATGCATATAAGGTTTCTTTTTAATTCCTGTCATGACTATTTGCCTGAATTTTCACATTTATAGGAATTTTTGATCTATGCAAAGAGTGATGTTGCCGAGAGTTACCCATGAACATTAAGTTAGTTTAGTCCATATAACACTTTCTTTGTGGAAATGATGAATTCCTATTGGGCCAGCTGATGTGTATCAGACTAGCTATTTGTACTCTTTAATGAAAAGTCAATGTGATATCTGTAGAAGAATTTGTAACCAAATAAGGCTGCACTATTTATCCCTTATGGATTATTTTCACCAGAATATATCTGATTTCCCATGTGTTTTGTACTTGCACTTATCCCATGCTGTCCTGTATGAATGTGAAACATATTGCAGGTTATCCTTTCACATGGTTTTGGATTCATCTAAAGATTGAAAACTTATCATTCTGCAATCAGACTTTTGAAAGTTACTGCATGCATATGTCTGTTGTAGGGATAAGTCTATGATAAGTTTTAAAGCTTCTTTATTTCACAAATTAATAACAAAACTTTTGCATGTGGACAATTGGGTTTTAGTGTAATATAAATTAAACAAATGGTACTTGTTTACAAAGAGTAAAACTACATAATGGTTTGAGGTGGCAACTTGCATCCCTGCCACACCTAAACCAGATATTTTGTCATGGAATAATTTTGTAAATCTGTTCTCACCTTGTTTCTTTAAATAAGATCAAGTATTCAATTGGGAAAAATATAAAGTTTTTAAGACTGATGTGTAAACGTGCGGAATGGTTGCATTGTGCTTGAAGCTATTCATGTTTAAAAGGGACACCATGTTTTTCACCATGATTGGTTGTAATAGTGGTGATCATCATTCATATTACATACATCTTCTGTTTTGCAGCGTACAGGTCGTGGGCCTTTACGTGGTTTTGAGGATGAGAAATTTAGTTTTATTGCATTCAGGCAAGGACAACGACCTCGGTCAGTTACCTGAATCTTATCTGTTGGCTTACTCATTATTAAATTGGCAAATTTTAGGAAAATCTTGTGGAGCGTTCACCATTGAGGTCCTGATAGATCTAAAACATAAAATTGTTGTTGCAAGTAGATTACAAGTTTTGGATGTAATGAGCATCTCTTTATCGATATATTCTCCATATCTATTGTTGCATTATGTTTTTAGGAAGGGTAAAAGGCACCTAACCTCCCCTAGTTTTGGATGCCATGAGCACCTCTTTATTATTATATTCTCCCTATCCCCTGTTGCATTTTGTTCTCTATGGTTTCATGAATTCTAATAGAATTTCCTGTGGTTAAAAATCTTCTGGGAGTCTTGTATTCTGTAAAAAAATCCAAATTAAACATTTTTATGATCCTCCTCTGTTAAATGTTGCAGATGTGGTAAATTATGAACACGTAGCAATGCTGCATCAGTATAATGAGACCCATTTTGTGAATGAAATAATAAGACTCTTATCCAACGCCAACCTGAACTGTCCTACCCATTTTCTTCTAAAACTTATTTACCCCAGATCCATTTTACACCCCCTTCGTCCTCATGATAGACATTATTTCCTCAAGCCTTTCCATCTTCAATTTTTTTTTTTTTCATCGAAACTACCCATTCTGCAGTTGTAAACCCAGCAAAAAAAGCTGGATTCTCAAAGGGAGTTTCAGCTGATAGCATCCCATCAGCACTAGTCAGAGTCTCTTCCAAACACTGCTAAACGTCATCCATGTGCCACATGTTCCCATTAGCAAGAACTGGGATTCTTAAAGCATTTTCCTTAGCTGTGATGACCTTCCAGTTAGCTCGAATCTTTCCCATCTTTCCAATCTCTTGTTCGGCCATGAATAGCTAAAAGCAAGCAACTATCTTCCTCTACCATTTTGTTGTAAGCAACTGAATCCTCCAATTTTGGAAAGACTCCTACTTTGCATGAAATGGTGGCATTAAGATTTGGACCTAGTTTTTTTTAACTAAAGCTTTCACGAATGCAAAGTTATTCATTTGGAAAGCTGCATAATTGTCAAGTCCCAGTCTGTTGTCCTTATCGCACCATGATGGATGTTTCGGAAATCAAGTTTATGAAAATAGGGGGAAAGAAGGAAGGGTGAAAAATAGGGTTGCACAAAATAAGTTTCGGATGAAAATTGGGAGGGCATGTGAATTTGAATATTTTATTTGTAAATAATATTTAACATAGAAAAATAATAAGAAGTGTTTATCTTAAAATTTTCAAAAAATGCAGGGATTTTTGAACTATAGGGATTAGGGAGGGAGTTTTAGTAGAATTCATGAAATGATGAAAATGGATATTTATTAATTGGGAATGATATGTTGATGTTTGATATGAGCAGGGAACCATGGCCTCTTGATGGTGTGAATTTGGAGACTCTCAGGGAACAACGGGGTAAACAAAATCTGGAAGATACTGAAATTGACTATGGTATTTGAACTTTTAAGACTCTTGAAGTAATTATTTTGTAATTATATGTTAAGTGCCCAACAGACTCAGTCGCATATCCATTATATATTTCTGCAAAGTTTGTGGCACTACTAAGTCGTCAAATTATCTACTATGTCTGTTTGTCAGAGGATGTGGTTAACGAAGTGGAAGCTGAGGTTGTTCCTCATGAAGCTGAAGCAGAAGAAGCAGAAGAAGAAGAAGAAGAAGAAGAAGAAGAAGAAGTGAATTCAGTTAACTATGATTCTGATGTGACCGAACCTGACACCATTGACCTTTACGAAGAGAGTGAAGAAAAACGACAAGAACAAACAGGCGATGCTGATCTGGGCGGAGGGTGGGGAAGGATACTATTCATGCCCGTTCGGAGAGGCAGACAAGTTACTTTGGATGTTTGCCGATCTGTTAATCGGGAAAGCTCCGAGGGGACATTGGAACGTATAGTTGTAACGCGTAGTAAAAATCCTGCATTGCATCAACTGGGTCGAAAATCTTTGTGGGGTGACTTGTGGCCCTTTTGAGGCTTACCCAGTTTATGTATATCACATCACAGCAATGCTAATCGTAAGCATATTGAGGTTAATGCTTTTGGACACGCCCACGAATGTAATTTTGAATACTTGTGGTTCACTTGTTAAGCTAAGCAGTTTGGTTAGGTAAGTTTAAAACTCTCTCCAAGTTTTTCAATTACTCTAAGCAAGAAGTATACCTATCATTTTCTTCAATTTCCCGTAGAATCAGTCTATCAGGTTAATTAACCCCCGTCGTTTTATTTCTCACGTAAAGAACACACCTAGTACGCATGCATTCATGGGTATATTTCATGAGATACTGCACTTAGGGATGACAATCAGGCCTAGGTCTGCCCTCACCGACCCTCGGGCAGTGCATGGATTAGGTTTGTCCAGGTTCGGACCGGTTTGTGGTTCAATTGAATGTGACAAAATGATATCATTTTATAAAAAATGATATCATTTTATAACATCGTTTTTTGAAATTTTTTAAAAAAATTATAAAATGGGCTAAGTTGGACAACGATCTGATCTATTAATAGTAGAAATACGTAACAAACTTATTTTTATGGTTCGTTGACTCTTAAACCAATCAATTTGGATTGCTAGATCATTCAATTTAATTATTTTCTCTCATAATTTTTTAAAAAGAAAAATGCATAATCTTAATTCTCAAGTTATTGACTAACGTTATGCTTTATAGTAGAACTAGCATATATAAACTGCAATAGATTGGGTCAGTCTTGGACTCAACACTAAGCCGACACGACTCATTCCTCTTAAAATAGGGTTTGAACAATTCAATTTAATTCATACGGTTCAGGGTTTGACCTAACAATGTCTTTGGACTCTTTTCAAACTCCGATTTTTACTCTCTATTGTCTCTCCTCCGTTTTGCTCCATCAGGTCTCCGTCAATCACAAAATATAAGATCCAAAACTCCCACAAACAATTAAACAATTATCGATGATGATTAGTAAACAATCTTATTAAATGAAAAAATTATTATTTATTATTGATCAACAACAAATGCAAAAAAATTAGTGCCTATAACTTGTCTTGCTTAGATCCGAAGTCCTATAACTTAAGTCTTTGCATTTTTAGAAGTATAAATAATACCTAATGATTAATCATCGGAAATTCCATAGATAAGAGTTCTGAGGTCAAGATTACAATTTGCAAGAGAATGCAGTGTTATTATTATTAAATGTTGTCATTAGTTACTTACTAAAGTGAACGTCATATTGCCATATGTCAAGAAGCAGCAGCAACTTCTCAACAAGCTCTTGTGGTCAACTCAAATGGGAATCGCTCCATATAACATATGTAAACATAAGTCCTAGAAAACAAAATAGAAAAACCCAAGCATGTCTACCTAGCCAAGCCAAATACGAACTGACGAGCAACACTTAATGTCTGTAGCTAACTACAGTTTTAAACTTTATCAAATAATTTTAAATTAGATTCAAACATGAGGTTGGAAATGATTAGATTTTTGAACTTTTCACAAAAAGTGATTGACGCTCTCTTAAAAGCTTCATGATAGGTTTTCCCTTTGTTTGTTCGTCTTTCGTACTAAAGACACCGTCTCTATCCCTCCCACTCTCTCCCTTTCTCGTGATTGTTCTTTCTCCTTGTTTGCTTTCCTTCCGAGTTCTGTTCTCTTCTTCAAGCTTGCAGGTGATGGTCCGTTAATGAGTTTTACATAACTTGTCCTTTAATATTTATTAATACACATATTAAGGTGTATCTTTAAATTTTATTTTAATATATATAAAAAATATTTTAATATATTTGATCAGTCACGACGCTTCAATCTTCTAACATGAAATATTGGATCTAGTAATAGGTTATGTTTTTGGAAGAATCAGAGAGCCTGCGAAGACCTAATAGCTCATAGATGGCAACATCTATGTACGATCATAATCTCAACCTACCTAATTATGTTCATATATGGACGTTGCTGGCTTCTTCTCCTATTTTTACTTTATAACATCATTTCCTTTATCCAATTAAGGTTTTTGAAGAGAAAATAATGGATATTATTTGGTGCATTCCCAATTTTTATTTTACATTTTTCATCTCCAAATTGAATAATCAAAGCATATGAGGATCATTCTAAATATGTTCATATCATCCTTATTGTTAAATATGACTTTGCTTGCCCATTCAACTAGATTACCTTAGTTGTTAGTCAGATAGAAATGCTTGTTTTTGAAGGTTTGCTGCATATTAGCGATCAAAGATTATATGAGATATTTTCATCCTCTAAATTGCGTAATTTATATTTCAAATTAATGCTTCTTTGATTTTATCTTTAGTTTTTAGCCTCTTTTGGTTATAAGTCACATAATAGATGATTTCTTTTTGGGATATTCGATTTCATACTTGTGCTCTATAATCAGGTCTATGCAAGATATGTTGGTGTGGTGACCTGATTTATGTTTAATCAATTTGATCTTATATCTACACTGCCTGTATTTGGCATATAGTTTGGCAAGTTATCTCTGACGAGTAGAAAGTCTCTTAGGTTGCATTGCCAATGATTACATCGCACTATCTCCTACAACATTCTCAGTTAGCATAAACTTAAAAGGATTGAGTTTCAATTAGCTTACATAGGAGACCTAATTTACATTAGTTTTCATACAAAAATCTGATATCATTCTTGTTGCCTATAATTAGTTTAAACTCCATTATGAGAAGATACTTTAACCTTAACATTTAATTTAGACTTTAAGAATTGTGGAGTTTTCCTTTTAGGTTCTAAAAGCTAGCAAACTTTAAGTGACGAAAGTGTGTCCATCTAGGTCAAATAGACTCGTGCCATGCAAATTTATCCAAAGAGGGATCCTTCTATTTTTAATATAATGTGAAAGCAATCTAGGCTACCATTTTTCAAGAAAAATAAGCCTAATATTGAACTGCCATGAACCGTTGTCCATCACTCTTAAGGTATCATATTATGATGCAAATTTAAAGATAAATTTATATTCATCTAATATGACAACATTAATTTAGACATTTTCCATGTTTTGCATGCCTAAGTAGGAAGAGGAGGAAAAGTTGGTCTTCTATCTACAGAAAAAATCAACCAAAGAAGATTTTCGTATCACCAATCCATCCTTAAGAACCTGAACTATGGGAACAACAACTAGTTGACCATTTTTGATCTTAGGACGATGGAAATGGAGTGAATTAGAGCCTTGTGAATCATTCAACACCTCAACTTTAGATGATTTGGGAGATTGGGGTTTTATGGTAGCATAAGGTAGGTGATTTAGTGAATCTAGTGGAGAAGATGAAGTGGGGTATAGGGGGATTGTTAGGCCCAGGTTTCAGTACTTATTACAAGTTTACATTACGATAGGATTGGGTTAAGATCATGAGAGAAGAAGGCTGGAAGCTCAAAATTGTAATGAGAAAGTTAAAAACCCGTATTTTACCCAATTTGGAGAGTTCCATCGGTCACCCTCGTGCACTCCTAACGTTACACTCAAACTTATAAAAATCATATCTCTTAATTATGATGTCTAACAATTACAAACTTTATACCATTGGAAAGCTAAGAGAATAGGCTACAACTTTCATGAAGGCAACTTTGTCCAATTCTACCTAGATTAATACATTTTATTCACGGACGTTAGAGTCACTACTCCTGTCCAAGGTAGTACTGCAGCTATGTTCCCCCTTTTTCTTCTTTTGCCTATTACGAGCTTTTACAATTTTTGAAAAGAAAAGGCTCGAATCCAACCAAACACTAAATGTACATACATGACTCTCAGCATAAAAATTTATTTTAAGTTTATCCTGGGCCATCTAACAACATATTATTCCATCTCTAACAACAATTAACAACTCAACGAAGAAGATAGCTATGAATATGTACAAAGGGAACTTCAACTCTCAATCTCATTACTTAATCAAAGAGGAGTTTTAGCATAGCTTTAATTACATATCAACAGCCACATCAATAACTTAATACAAAATATAAATGAATGCTCATGTTTGATATGCTTATAAAGCTACTCAACAATATAGTCAGACGAACTTAGTTACAAAAGATAGCTATCTTGGAGTTTACCGAAGCCTTGCAAGGATCATTAACCTTCTCATTTTGCACTTGAGGAGTGAAAAAAATAGGTTAGGCTGTGAAGCTTAGTGGCTAATGTATTTATTGCCATTGGTAATGAGCACATAATCAAGCATATATAGATAACAATTCAATCATCAACAATTCTAGCTCACAGACTCTAGTTAAAGATGATATCACGTAACACATATCATGTATATTTAATCATCCAAAACATAACATTCAATTGTGTATCATGCTTGACAAATCAAAACGGAATGCACAAACATAATGGTTTGAGAGTTCTATGGATCGAAATGGTGAAACTGAAGTTTACACCATAAACTAAATGAGTCCGTTTCTTAGGAGCTCATGTGCCATAAGCGGGAAGCTAGGAGAAGGCTTTAAGTCAACGTGCACGTTACGAATGAAATGGTATCTCTCTTGCCCATTCACAAGCAAACATTTATGATCAATTCATTTCATCACATGTTCAAACTTTCATGCTTCTTATATTATTCCCTCTCTTGATTATACAAAATATTGTATATTTCAAAACATAACATGATAATGAATCATAATCATTTTTCTAATAATCAAAAAATTCAATTCACGCAATTAAGCACATAAGCAAGCAAGAAATTTGGCCATCATCAAAATAACTATAAACATATTGCCTACCTAATTTGCCTATAAATCCAAACTTAAGTTTGCCTTTCCTCTTGCTCTTGCATGGGATTTTTTTGGTTTCCTTAAACCAAACCAATTTTCATTGAAATCAATATTCTAATAGAAAATCCATAAAGCTTCAATAATCTAAAATATAAAATAAATAAAAATTAAGCTTAGACTTAATCGACCCATAGTTTATCTAGGCTAGAAAAACTAAGACCTAGTTTAAAATCCATAAAAATCAAGTTGGGTGTCTTGGTTCCCTCTTCTTCATCCCTTTACTTCCAACACAAAACTCATTTCTATACTTCCTTTTCAACCAAAGCAAGAAGAAAAGATGATGGAGATTACCTAAACAAGTTGATTCCTCTTCCTTCTTCTTCCTTCTCCTTCTCCACATTTTTCTTTTTCTTTCTTTCCTAGCTTCCATGTTTTCTCTTTTTTGTCTACTAACTTCTTTAGTCTATTATGCCTATTATACTCTATCTTAATTCTAAAGTTTCTATCAA
>JAOQMP010000210.1:29567291-29581186 GCA_027563575.1 Erythroxylum pedicellare | reverse complement strand
AGGTATTCACCATCTTTTTTCTTTTTATTGTTTTTGTATACCACATCATTCTTATATTGTCTCATTTGCATGCGGGTCTACCGGAAACAGCCTCTTTACTATGTTGGGGTAAGGCTGCGTACTATCAGACCTCCCCAGACCCTGCTTCATTGCGGGATTTCAGACTGGGTGATGATGATGATGATGATGTTGTAACATCTTTCAAAGCCTAACATGATAATAAATCATAATGCATTTTTTAATAATCACATTAATTCAAAATCAAGTAATTAAGCATACACACACAACTAAGAAATCAGCTCATCATGCACAATAACTATAAACATATTACTTACCTAATAGCATGTAAATCCAAACTCAAGATTGCTTTTCCTTTTACTCTTGCATTGGATTTTCTTGGTTTCCTTCAAACAAACAAAATTTTCATTCAAACCAATATACAAATAGAAAATCCATAAAGCTTTAATAATCAAAAATAAAATTGATCTTAGACTTAGTCTACCCTACCTAGGCTAGAATAACTAAGATCTAGCTAAAAATTCATGAAAATCAAAAATGGGTTTCTTGGTTCTCTTCTTTCTCCCTTTATTTCCAGCACAAGAAATTCATTTCTCTAGTTCATTTTCTACCAAAGCAAGAAGAAAAGATGAAGCTTACCTAAGTCTTAGTTGAATCCTCTTCCTTCTGCTTCTTTCTCTTTTCTTCTTTCTACGTTTTTTCTGTCTTTCTTCCTAGTTTCTCCAACACACTTCACGCACTCTTCACTTCTCCTCTCCTCTTTCTATGTTTTTTTCTTTCTTTCCTAGCTTCTCCAACACATTTCTTTTCTCATTTATTCAAGACCATATTTTTTTTGTCCTTCCAAGTTTACCCTTCCACATTTAATGTAATGACTACTTATTCCATTAGTCTCTTATGCCTATTACACACGAATTAATTCTAACATTTCTATTTAATAATTATAATTTCTATTCATGCTTGGTAAATTAATGGAATAAATTCTAAAAATAAATTAATAAATAAATTAATAAATTAATAAATAAATTTGGGGTCCAACAGGGATGGTGGAAAAGTCTAAGTGTTTTTAGAGGGTTTTGGTTAGAAATTACAGTGATATTGATTTATATGGAAGCAAAAGACTTAATTAGGAGCAGGAGTCCTTGATTGTTACTAAAAACAATAAATGAAAAGAGCGGGAAAGGAAGTGTAAAAGTATAGTAGAGATCAACAAAATTGAGATAACATACAGAGGATCTAGAGATGGAGAGGGCTATAAAGGAGACATGACTAAGAGGAAGAAATAAAAGATTAAAGTATCAAGCAAAATAGAATGCAATAGCAGAAGCAGAGAAAGTAGGAGGTTAAAATATTTGAGTAAAATAGGTCTTAAGGGGATAGAGGAAATGATGGGGAATTGTAACTCCATGGCAGATTGAAGTATCCTATATTAAAGAAACCCAGAAAACCTTGAGACACCATGCTTCAACAATTTGTTATAGCCTTTTTCATTTTGATAACCTCAACAAAGTTAAATGAAAAAGAGATGACCTGTAAAATCTTGAAAATATCTATCAATATCAATAACTATTGAAACTCCATACAAAAGTTTACCGGCTTCTACAAAGAATTTAAACAAGCTACTAAAACCCATTAGGTTAATCTCTACCAGCTATTTAACCCAAAACATCATTCTTTTTAAAGATTAAAAATAACCTTTGTATAATCTTTCTTGACAAAAAAGAACCATCCTCCTTAAATACAATAATATAATGCCTAAATCAAATATTATAACTCAAAATATCTCACTTTGTCACTTGATAGCTCTACAGAGGCTCATTCACACAAATATGAAATAATGATGCTCAAATGATTGAAAAACACTTAGAAATGTGTATAAAATACACCCAAATGTTTCTTGATACTAAAACTAATGAGAAACATCTATTTATAGTGTTTGGAGACCCCTGCTAACCATTGGAGCCAAGAACTAACCATTATAAGAGCTACTTGCAGCATATTAGTTGACTATAACATATTAGTCAACTAGTATGCACTAAAGGCACTAGATTCACTAATCCTTGAGACACCTATCGATTAGTAGGTCAATCAATATGATACATTGGTCAAATAATACGTTAACCAACGTTACAAAACACTCACGTTATGTCAACTTTTAACTATATTAACCTATATTGGTCAACCACTAACTTGTATTAGTTAAACAACCACCTTAAAAATATGATTTTAAGAACTTCAAATGCTTAAACTCAATTTGATTAATACAATTATGATTTAAGAGCTTCATAAAATGTTACCTAAAGTTTGTTTTAAAGATTAGTAGACTTTTGTATTAAGACCAAAAGTTTCAATACCTCTTAATGAATGGAAAGACTCATATAATAAAGTGAAATGAAATGTTTATACATAGTAAGCCTTTTAGAACATCAAAAATAAATGAGAATACAATTAATATTGAAAACCATAGAATGACTTAGATAAGCCTTGATCTTATTTTATTCTTGGTTTGATCTTCATTTTGACGGTTATAATCGTTAACTTCTCTTTATCAACATCATAAGGTATCTTCTTGAGTTTATGACTTTTATCTTATTCTTATATTTCCATTCTGGTAGTAATTGTGTTTTGTTAACATCAAAACATCGATTCAAACTTCCCTTGGTTCAACAGAAAGGAAATCAAGTTGAAGCGTCAATTATAGATCATAACGGATAGTTGATGCTAGCTTATAGGGAGAGATAGGTGTCAATGTGCAAACAATACAAGAAATTATATGAAGAAATAACATAATTGTTTCCAGTATAGGAAGTATGTCTAACGTCGGTCTTATAAGTGCACAACTTCTTGAAGAAGTAGAATAAAATTAACGTCAGTATTAAAGTATATTCTAAGCCAATTTCATCCTGGAACCCAATAGTAGAATAACCAAACTCAAGCTTTTCACCATTGTCACAATAACTATAGCTTGAATGCATGCATGTATATAGATAGGTTTAGAATGTCAGGATATTTTTTTTACTTATATGTTCTTTCAAATATCTTTTTTTAAAGTTTTTTGAATTAATAATATTAAATATTTGAATGCAACTTGGATTTGATTATTTATAAGCCTCCATAAATGTTTATGTGGTGAAAATTTTGAATACAATTGAGTCTGTCATGATAGGGAATTTTTAATTTAACTATCCAAGTGTTTACAAAATTTTTCGGATCTTTTTGTTACTTTTTCTCTTGTTACACAATATTATTCTAAATGTGGTCAAGAAATAGATGAATTGCATTGATTTTTTAATTTTTAATTTTTAATTTTTAATTTTTAATTTTCGGGTTGTTGTTTAAGTTCTTATTAGTAGCTTTAGGTTGAAGGCATAAGTTTATGTATGATTCTGTATTAAGATTGATTGGAAAAATTAGTGCATAATATGATAATAAGCAAATGCAATGCACATATTGACTTTTTAAATGTTAGGAAATTGAATTTGTAAATAATTATAGTTTGATTTGACTTGAGTGACCTTATGAGGAATTTGAGCGTTCATATGAAATTTTATTTGCTTTTTATATGGATATCTTCTTTGATATTGAATTTCTAGTACTTAACTTCAATCTTGATTAGATTATATGTAATATTTATGCAAGTATTAAAATGAAAAACACACATAGGATTTAAGTTTGAGCCAAATGGCCAACCTTTATATATCAATCTATTAGTGAGACGTAATATAAAAATTTTAAGTTTTTTCTCAATAACATTTCCTAAGAACCTTGAGCCTAAAAAGAAAAACAAGTATTTAGTCCTTAATTCATGTTTAGTAGAGTTTTTACTTGTATATTCATATTTTTGAAAATGGGATACAAGAAAATAATCGTGGGAGAATTAGTAAAGTGTGTGAAAGGGGTAACATGGGAAGAGGATCTAATGAAAAAGAGAGAAAAGAAAAAAAATAAAAAGAGAAAAAAGAAAATAAAGTGTTAAATCTTGATTGGTGTAAATTCTTATATTTCAAAAGTATGAAGGAAAAGGGACAAGGGTGAGAGTATGAAGAATTAATTAATTGATATGTTTTGTTGATTTATTTGCTATCATTATACTAATTATTAATATTGTTGATCTACCTATTCTTTTTCCTTTGTAACCTCCATAATTAAGAGTGGGAATAGGGGTTCGAACCTGATTAGGCTTAGGTGGACCAAATCCCATTCAAATTCGAGTCAAGCCTATCTAATTTCTTTTTTAATTTAAAATTTTAAAACAAAGTTATTTTACTTAAAATTTTCACCCTAGGTTGAGCTTAGGCAGCCTAAGCCTAGACTTGATGTGAAGTTTAATCAACTTAGTTCAAACCCTTTGACTTTCAGATAAGTGAGGTTGAGCAAAAATTGCCATCCTTATACTTAATCATTTAATCCCATTACAACCCTATTTTAAGTCTTTTTAATTTTTGCTGCACATATCTATTTTTTAGAGGATATTAAATGACTTTCAAGTAGGGATGACATTAGGCTAAGTTGGGCTTATGCTGAAAATTTTTAGAAAGGACCAAGCTTAAGAGTCACAACTTAAACACGATCCTAATTAGGCATGCCTAAAGCTCGATCTCGCTTGGGCCAAGCATAATTATTTTCTTTTTAATTTAATTTTGAAAGTGATTGGGTTGTTTGATATGTGTAAGTTTTAATTATTAACCTCGATAATCTGTAAGCACACGGTTTATTTGCATAATACCTAAGTAAGTTTTAATTATTAACCTCGATAATCCGCAAGTGTACGATTCATTCACGTAGTACCTAAGGTGTCGATCTCACGAGGAGAGATAATTTAATTCTAGAATCTAAGGCCAGAAAAATTCACATAATTCAAAATGTAACAGAAATAAAATGAGAATTCAATTCAACCAAGAAAATAAATTCAAAAATCAATCTCACAAATATTAATAATTTAGCAGTTGCAACACACACTCAAGAATCAACCTAAAGGAATTACCAATTGAGAGAAAGGGAAATTTACCTATTCTTAACGTTAACCTAATTGATTATGAATTACCAGATTATTAGTTCTAGATGATCCTAGAGTTGATTACTCTCGTGTTATAATCATTAACCCTAAATTATAAACTCAAATCAGATTATGGAAGTTGTAATTTCTCAATTAACAACCTATCCAAAACTCTAATTAGATCTGAAGTTGTCTAATAAACTATTGAAAACTTATGCAAGATCTCTCTTCACACAATTTACCTTTAATTTAATTCTCATTCTATTAAATCACCTAACTCTCGTTAGCCAATCTAATTATTTTTCATTCGATTCATCCTCTTAGTTTATTATCGAATTATGCATGTCCATAATTAAATCATAATAAATCCAAATAACATATAAATAATAAGATTTCATTACATCACCGAAGGTGAGTTTATAACATCATCAACATCCAAAAATCAAGTCTTCAAACTGTTATTCCCAATTCTATATAATAATAAAAATGGAAAATAAATAGGAAATAATCTGAACAGATGACGAGAGGTAGCAACGTCAGGGAACTCCTTATCCGAGAAGTACGTCAAGTCAACTTCTTCTCAACTTCCCTCTTCCTTCTTCTCTTTCTCAATCTCTCGACGAATTCTCTCTAGGGTTTCTTAAAAAGTGGCTAATGCAAAAGCTCTTTGTGCCTCTTTGTCTTATTCTTTAAATACCTTTTTTCTTTTGAGCAACCCTAAGGTTTTTCGGGGTCCAAAAGGTCTGAAAATCTCTCAAAACTTGACATTTTTTAGTGTCTGCACCTCTACCCGACATAGTCTATGACTGTGGCCTTGCAGGCCACGATCATAGGCCACATCCGAGCCTTATGTTGTGATCGCAGCAAGCAGGCCATGATTGTGAGCCATGTCTTAGGCTTCTGTCACGATCCGTTGTTTCAGTCCGAGTGTCTCTGAAACTTCTCCGTTCTTCGATGTTGAACCTGAAATACTAATAAACTCATCAAGGTACCTAAAAAATATAATAATTAAACTCAAAGACTTGTATTAACCCATAAAACATAAATAATCAACACACTAATATAATTATAACCTAAACACATAATAAACAATTAAATTAACAATTAAATACATATCAAATTATGCCCTAAAACACGATGCATTTTATACTTCAGAAAGTCACATTGTTTTACTCTACGAGATGTTGTTTTCATTTGACACATTTTGGATTCATGTCAGGCTATGTTGTAGAGCCTGAGCCTAAACTCTACTTACAGCTCAAAATTTGAAAAATAAGCATGAATATGACCTAACATTCGATCAACTTAGGCTTAATCGGGTTGAAAACAGGAACATATTTCATCCCCTCATTTCTAGCTTATGATAAGTTCACTTTCATAAGAAAATGATGAGAGTAACTTACCATAATTTCAAACATTTACATGAATGAGGAACATTTTATGAGGATGTATCAAATTTGCTTTGTCTCATTTGTTTTACAATTTTCTTATAAAATATTATGTGTTTGAGTTTTGTAATTTAACTAAGACTTGAATTTATACATCTTGTTATTTAATTATGAAGCTAATGGGACACCTAGGGGTTTAAAGCTTATGAAAAATGTTAAATGTCACTATACACCCTCAAAAGTAGAATTGTTCTTATTTTAGAATTTAGAATAGTAGTTAGGGTTTATCAGTTATTAACTGCTTAAGAATAAGAAATGGGATAAGTATGGAAGAATTTGATAAGTCTATATTTTACTTGTTAATTAGGATTACACCACTTGATATTTAACACTTTCTATAACATGTTTTATATGGATTTTAAAATATTTTTCTATATTTTGTTCATTATTTTATAGGTGATGAATTTGAGGTAAATAGGGAATCTAGTGCAATTTTCTCTAAAATTATCTAATTAATGAGATTTTAGAGACATTTAGATAACAAGAGAAGGGAAAATAACTTCATAAAAGACGCAAGAAGCTAATTCTAACACGAAGATGTCGAAAAATAAAGAAGTGGTGGAACAAGGCATAGCGATACATTAAACTTGTTAAGACAATAGGTGTTTGTCTTTCATAAAGGCTTGAGAAACTGAAAAGCAGAAGAAGACTGGTATCATATTTGACCTTAGACTAGTGTCAAATTTGTTTTGATTTTATAAAGAGAAAAATAGTTCAAAATCTAGTTGTAACTTGGTTAAGCATTGGTTATTTGTAGCTTCGTGATGGTTTAGAGTTCCAAAAGAGGATTGATGTTTGCATAGTTTTGTTCTTCATAGCATAGAAGGAAGATTTGGAGCAAAGATTTGAGGAGTTAGTGACATCTTCCCTTATTCTTTTCCTCTACTCTTTTCCTATGTTAGGAATTATTTGTTTATGTGTTGTTTTTATTATATCTGGTGTCTAAAAACCTAAGTGGTTAGAGATGTAGCTGGTAATAATTATTCAATTATTTATACATGATTTGACTATCTAACTTATTTATTCTATTTTTTCTTAATGTTGTATTTTTTATTAACCATCACAATCTTAGGGATTATATGAAGGACTAATAGGTGAAGTAGAATCTATGCACTAAGAGAATAGATAATTTAGCATTAGAGAATGATATTATCATAGATTAGTGATACAATTAACTATGCTTAATAAGTTTAATTAGGTTAAATTATACATCGAGAGGTGGTAGTTATCCAATTAGATATAACTATGCACCTTGATGGGGGGCATAGATACCTTAAGTTAATTGTTATTTAACTTAAATAATCAATCTTATATGATAATTATAATTACCTATAAATAAACCCCAAATCCATAACATTTGACTTATTTATCTTTTCTCTTAGTTTATTTCTCTTATTTCATTAATTTAGTAATTAAATTCTTTAATTTATTTAGTTTATTTGTTGAAGTAAGAATAATAGATTTAGTGACTAATTATCAACAGGACCAATACTCTAGAATCACTCTAATTTAATAAAATATATATAATTAACTTTGTATGCCTATAGATATAGAGTTAGATCAATGGGCTCACTAGGACCTACTCCAATTTCTGCATATGCCCCTTTACATCTCTTTATTGATGTTAAAGTTAGGTTGGTTAATTTCAATGAATAGAGATTCATGAATTTATGTTAAATGAACTTTGATTCATGAAATGACTCAAATGGGTTCATATTAATTATAAGTTAAGGAGGAACTGACCAACGTAAGGAGTACACGTTGGAAATTTACAAGTGAATTGTCCCATATAAAAAAGAAATATATGGGTGAAGGGAGTTATATATAAAAATAATGCTTATAACTTATTAAGGGATTTTTCCTTTGATGTTCTAATTATATTGACATTTAAGTTAGGTTTAATATGCTTTCTCTAGGATCTACTTGTTTCCCTTCTACTCTTATCACTTACTCCTCTACTATGGCTTTGAGTTTCTTACACGTTTTTGTCTACTTTTCTTGTTCTTGTTCCTATTCTCATTTTTTGAGTCCTTGTTATCTTTATTAGCTCCAGTTTTTCTCCTCCTTTATGTTACTGCCTGTTGATTATCTGCTCATTTCCAACTGAGGGGTACTTCAATCTTTTTAGCCTTACTATGTCTTGCATTAACCCTTCATTTCCTATTTTGGTAATTATTTTTCAAATTTCTCATTAGTTAAAAGATGTTTCTTTCCTTCCATATCATTAAATCATCCTACAACTCTACTTTAAACCCTTATCCCCTAATAGTGAGTTTTCCCTTTCCCTTAGCTTCATCTAGAGCTCATTGAAGCTAGAAATAGGTCTTGGGGGATTAGGCTAACCTTTCACTCCACTTTTACCCCCTGGTGTAAAGGATGATTAATGTATTGTTTCTCTAGACCTTAAAGTGCTTAAGGTAAGAGCATGTACTTGAGTATCCTCCATTATTAGTTTCTTCTTGGGACTTAGACCTTTTTTTTCACCATTTCCAGTTGGGACAAGAAAAGTTAGACTAGAAAATGTTTACAAGAAGTTGTTTTATCTAAGGATAACTTAGTCTTATTTACATTCTCCTCAAAGGCTGAAGCTCAAAAAATCATTGAAGAGGCCCCCTGGCAATTTCTCTCAACTTTCAATGTTCTTGTAATTTTAGCAATATAATATTAATACGAATATGATTACATATGGGAGCATCCCTCTGTGGGTCAATTTACATAACATCCCTTTGGAATATTGGACTGTAAAAGGTTTGAGCTTGATAGCTAACTTCATAAAGAAGCCCCAGTGTATGGATAAACACACTGCCTTGAGAAAAAAGATTGATTTTGCAAAGAGCAATAGTGTTGATTTGGAAAAGGAACTTCCAAACTGTATTCCTCTAATACAATTAGCTGAAAATAACGTTCTCTTTAAGCACCTAATCATGGTCATTTACTAGCGGAAGCTCTTTATAAAAATGTAAGGAAAACGGTGGACAACTATAGGTAAATTCCTTAAGGGAGGTGATTATAGTGAGTTAATGGATTTGGAGGATAATGATGCTGAATTATTAGAGGCTAAACAAGATGAAAACATAGTCCCTGCTATTGGCCTGGTGAATAAATCTAAAGCTATAATGAACTTCAAAGCCATTTATAAGATGTAATAAGGTTCTAGTTGTAAGGCTTAACGGAGATAGAAGTGTGCAAGATTTTGATCCTATTCCTACCTTAGATATTGGTAAAAAAATATGCATGATCTTTATCCAGTCTCAACTCTAGTTGGTAAAAGCTCAATGGTTAATGATACTATAAATGTTAATAAAAATCTAAAAGAGTTAGCAAGGGAAAGGGCTCCAAAGGTGAAAATTCTCTTTATAAATAAATGTTTATAGATTATAATATATATGTTTTGAATTTCCCTCAAAATATTTTAGCATTAAGGGATTTGTCTATAAAGAAAGACTTGTTTTCTTGGGATTGTTGGAAACCAAGATAAGGAAGGAAAACGTGAAAAAATTGAGCATTTTAGAGCCTCATTGGCATTTTATCTCTGACCATCATTTTCATTATTATGGTAGAATTATTCCTACTTTTAACTCAAAATTGATCAAGGTTGAGGAACTAAACAATAGTGATCAAGTTATGGATGTTTTGATTTACTTTTTAAATAAAAACATTATGGTGTTTTCCTTGGCAGTCTATGACTCTAATTTTTGTTTTCAAAGGCAGCAACTTTGGTACAATTTGATTCAAGCTTAAGGAAATGTTATGGAACTTGGATGATCTATGGGGATATTAACTCCACCTTATACTAGTCTAATGTAGATGGTCGAGCTAGTTTGAAAAGGCACTCTAATGATCTGAAGGAATCTATAAAGAACTTAGGGGTTACTGATCTGAGCTATGATGATTATAAATTCATATAGAGTAATAAGCAAAATTCCAATTGTTACTTGAGCAAAAAGTTGGACAAAGCAATGATTAATCTAAACTAGATTACGAGCTTTCCTGAAAGCAAAGCTAGCTTAATGGAACCATCCTTCTTTGACCATTTTCCTATCAAAATTAGTGATTTGTTCCTAAACGTGCATAGGAATTTTCCTTTTATATTTAATAATTTCCTTGTCTTTAATGATGAATTTCAAGAAGCTGTTGCTGAAGGATTGGAAGTTAAAATTTATAGCACTAGGTTGTTTGTATGTGTACAAAAAATGATGTGCATCAAAGTGGAGTTGAAGTTTCTTATCTAAAAAAGAGTTCATGGTACTAGGCAATTAGTGTCATGTGCTAGAGAAAGGTTTGTGGGAGTTTAAAATTTTTTTCCCTAATAATCCTAGTTGCAATGAGCTGTTAGTGGAGGAAAGGATATCACTTAAGAAGTATCTGAATAAGGTTGAGGACTATGCTTCTTTATTAAGGCAAAGCATTAAAAACAATTGGCTTCAAGATGGGCACAAGATTACAAGCTTTTTCTTTAGATCTATAGTGGTAGAAAGAAGTAATAATAGGATATGCTCAATTGTTTCTTATAAAGGTTCTCTCATCTCTAAATAAAAAAAGTTGATGATGGAAGCAGCAAAGTTCTTTAAAAGTCTTATTGGATCTTCATTTTTCAGTAATTCTTTTGCTTTGAATGTCCAATCTTTTATAAGTACCAGCATAAACTGCATTAATGCAATGTCTCTTATCACTTGTTGATGAAGCTAAAATTAAAAGAATTTTTTTTCAAATGAATGGTCAAAAAGCTCCTGATCTTGATGGAATGAATTGTTTTTTTTACAAAATTAATGGGATTAGGTGGGACACTTGGTGACAACAACTATGTTAGAGTTTAAGTTGAATAAGAAATCACTATGCCTTATTTCTAAATCCTTCAATCCATTAAATTTGGGTGATTTTTGTACTATTTCTTGTATTAACTATCTCTACAAAATTATTACAATGATTATGACAAACAATCTTCATTTTGTTATTAGTGCAAATCAAGGGGCCTTTTTATAGGGCAAGCAAATAAAGGATAACATCCTTATTGCTCAAGAGCTTTAAAGGGGTATGCTAGGAAAATTTCTCTATATAATTATGCAATTAAAATTTATTTCGATATATCCTTTGATATTATTAAAATGGGAGATTGTGTTGCATTTGCTTAAAGCTTATGGTTTCCCTACAACTTTCAAGAAAGGAAATAAGTCTTGTATGACCTCTCCTTCTTTCAGTGTGTTAGTGAATGGAATTCCATTCGAATTCTTTAAGGATGAAAGGGGTCTCCGGCAGGTATACCCTTTATCTCCATACCTATTCATACTCAATATGGAAGCTTTAACCTAACTAATCAAACAAGAGACTTTGAAGGCTGGCAAGTTTAAGTTCCTTAGTAATTGTAGGAAGAATGAGTTATTTAGCTTATGTTTTATTGATGATTTATTACTTTTCTCCAAAGCTAGATTAGTTTTACATTAAGGTTTCATGAATTCATTAAAGATCTTTAAGGAAGCTTTTAGATTGTATATCGATCTCCATAACATTCATCTTATTATTTGTGCCGGTGTTCTTAATAATTGGAATATCCATTAAACCCTTAACCCCCTCCCCCCACCCCTTTTGATGTACCTTGGATTACCTCTAGCTTCAAGAAGGTTGCAATTCAAAGAATGTATGTTTTTAATAGAAAAAATTAAAAAATATTAGACTGTTAGGTGAAAAGGGCTTTATCTTTTGGAGGAAAATTGCAGCTGATCAAAATAGTTATTAACTTTATGGATATTTTTGCTTATATTTTCTTGTCAAAGGGATTAATAAAAACAATTGAAGGAATGATGAGAAAGTTCTTGTGGGGCAAAGCCAATGAAGGTAGATACAATGCCAAAGTTAAATGGTATAAAGTTTACAAGCCATTAGAAGAAGGTGGTTTGGGAATCAATTATGTGAGAAATACCAACATAATCACAACGACAAAGAGATTGTGGATGGTATAACTGGATAAGGAGTCACTTTGGATGTAACGGATGCATAGCTATATATTAAAATGGAATAGTCAATGGGCTCTCAAACTAAAGAAACCCATTCCTACTTTATTGCTTAAATTGTTGAGGACGAGGGGTATTATAGAATAAAACATTTGTTGCGAAGTTAGGAGTGGATTAGCAGCTTCATGGTGTGATGATTAGACTAGTCATAGGGCTTTGGTTAGAAATCAACAAGTTGTTTAGATTACGAGTGACATTCCCTCTCAAGCTACAGTCTGTACTTATATAAGGGATGGTGAATGGTATGGTTTCCATAGTAGCCTACATCACCTGCTTCCCAGCTACTCCTCTAATATAGGCTTACAGGAGGGCTACAATTGGAAAAGCAACTCAAAGGGTCTTCTTTCTAATAAAAATTGTAAGGACTGGCTTATTCCTAAGGGCTGTTGTTGCATGGTCTAAGTTGGTGTGGAACAAATATCTCAAGCCAAGTACGCCCTTCCTTGTATGGTTAGGTGGTAAAAGTAGAACTAACACATAGGACATGTTATATTATCTTCAAAATTGTAATTCTTATGTTCTTTTCCAAGCTACAAGTGAATCCTTGTCCCATTTATTCTTTAAATGTAACTTATCTAGAGTTATATTTAGTTCAATTAGAGAACTGTGTGATTGGCAAACTAATGAATGTGCGCTTCCTAATGTTCTACTATAGCCACAGAATAAGCATGATCTGTCTAAAGATTCCCTTGTGGTGTATTTGGTCTATCACTTAGATATGATCCTTTTTTTATTTGCTAAATCTCTACCAAAAAAACTCTTCACATAACGAGTGCAATATAGTGCTGGTGAAATTGAAAAGCACTTATTCACTATAACGTATATAGCCATTCCTTATTTATAGATATAAAGCTGCTTTAGAAACAAACAAAACCAATGAAAATGATCAATACCTTTGTGTTTAAAATAATGAATTAGGCCCCTGAGGTTTTACATAAATTCGAAAGTTAGACTTTCTGTATCAGAGAATACTATACTTTCAAAATTCGACATAAGCGGGGACTAATTTTCACACAACTTCTTTGATTATTTTATACAATTTAGTAGATGCCAATAGTCACACGTTGTTTTCGCTAATTCGCTTTTTGGTAATGTTTCATCAGCGTCCTTTTAACCAGATATCATTTTCCTCAAGTGAAAAGACATGCCATACTCGATGCTTTATGGCCTTTGACCAGTTCTGCTAATGTTAGGGTTTGGAGCAAATTAAGAAAGGGGCCACCATTATTAGATATTACCTGATTATTTAATATAAGTAATTGTTGGAATTATGCCCATGACCCAATCGTTATGTAATAGATTGAACAATATAGTTTTGTAATTATTAACTTTGTTTAATAACATGGCTAATATTTTTATCATATTAAGTTTATTGTTTTTTATTCTAATATGATAAGTCCTTGATTAAATTTATACACTTGCCAT
>JAOQMP010000210.1:29536188-29546726 GCA_027563575.1 Erythroxylum pedicellare | reverse complement strand
ATTAAAATATTGTAATTAAAATATTATTAATTAGTTACAATATAATTAATTAAAATATAATTAATTAATTAATTAAAATATAATATAATTAATTATAATAAAATTTTATTTCTTAGTATTTTTACAAACCAACCACTATCTATGGTAATGACAATCATTCCTTCCTCTTAACCAACCATCATAATTATAATGATAATATTCATTCTCATTCCTTACTATATTCATTCCCATTTCTATTATCATTCCCCTGTACGAACTAACCGCTCCCTAAAGTTTTATACATTGACTTGTTGTGTACTGTAGATCGAATAGTTCAATTAGATTCCTTCCCTTTTCTTTCCTTTAATCTAGAGAAAAATCTATTAGAATTAATTTCGTAGAAATAGCTCTTATAAGTTGGGAGAACGGGTAGCTACTTGGACTTACTAGATTGGAAAATCATCTGCAGATTTAGCAATTGCATTACGTTGCACTCCACCACACCTTATTTGAATTTGAAACACACCAACCTCGGCTCTAGCTAGGATTACGAATTGAAGATTATTCAGGAAATCATAAGATAAGATAATTCTAGGAGAATTTTAATTTGGCCCATCCTCATCTACTTGATCCAATAACTGTTGGGATCAACAGCCACAAACACACAACAATAATAAATTTAGAGAAAAGAAAATTAAATATCACAATATCTTTTTATGTTTAATAATGTGTCCACGTATTAGGAATTTTATTCTCACTTGTATTATAGTCTACAATGACAAAATCCCAGAGCTCTTTATATACTGAAAACCTACAATAGAATATGAAAATGAAATTCTATCTAGACTAGCTAGGTAACTAATTAACTTTTCATATCTCCTATTAATTCATGCTAGAAATAAAATACTACTCCTAGCAATACAAGAAAACTAAATATTCTCATCTGTATCCATATCTCAACAATTTCCTACTTAGAGACTGATGTTTTAACTAAAAAAACAACATCTTGCTTATACACCTCGAACAACTTTTAAGAACCTTACCTGACAATGCCTCCATCATCAATTATAAAGGCTAATTGAGCTCTTACATAATCTCAATTTTCCAGCATCAATACACTTAGTGAGCATGTCTATTGGATCCCTCGAACCAAGAGTCTTCTCTAAATGCAACATTCCTTCTTTAAGCAAATTGCAAGTGAAGTGATACTTATCCCATATATGTTTGGTCCAAGAATGGAACACTAGGTTCTTCACAAGCTATAAAGCACTTTAGCTGTCACTGTAGAGTACATTGTCATGTTTTTTCCTACATGTCTCCTCCGTAAAAATTTCAACTAAATTGTCTCCTTGCTAGCTTTAGATATAGTCACATACTTTACCTTTATAGCTGACATAGAAACACACTTTTGGAGTTTAGACATCTAAGTTATGGTTGATTGATCTATTATAGTGAAGATATAACCCGAAATATTCTTGCTAGTGTCGATTCCTACTAAGATTATCATGAATGAACCCTTCCAATTTCACTTTGCCCTTGTCAAAGCAAAGTGCCATACTTAAAGTACCCTCTTATTACCTCAATAGTCATTTTATAGCTTCATGATGCACTTTTCCTAGATTTAATATAAACCTGTTCACAAAATACTATTGCATATCTTATGTCTGTTTTAGTACAGACTATAACATACATCAGGCCACTAATTGCATAAGCATATGGTACCTTTAACATATATTCTCACTCTTCTGTAGTTTTAGGAGACTGCTACTTAGACAATTTGAGATGACTTCTCAACGAAGTGTTCTTAAGCTTAGTATTGTCATGATGAAATCTACTCATCACCTTCTTAGTATGTTACTCATAAGACAACTTCAATATTCCAACTGACATATCTCAAAAAATTCTTATGCAAAATATCTACTTTACAGTAACCAAATTCTTCATCTTAAATATTTTAGCCAGTTTCCTCTTTAAATTATCAATCTTCTTAATTCAAGAACCTACAATCAACATATCATCTACATATATAAGTAAAATAATATAACCATCATTAAACTTCTGAAAGTAGCAATAATGATCCATATTACTTTTTTTAAACCCATTGTTGTACAAGAAGGCATCAAACTTTTTATGTCACTGTCTTAGAGTTTGTTTCAACATGTACAAAGTCTTATTCAACTTGCACACCAAATGCTCCTTGCTTAGAACTAAGTAGCCTTCTGGTTTCTATATATATATAGCCTCCTCTAGATCACCATGTAAAAACATTATTCTCACATCCATTTGTTCCAAATATAAAGCTTCAGTAGCAACAATACTCAACAAAATTCTAATAGTTGTTAGTTTTACAATAAGAGAAAATATGTCAATTTAATCAATTCATTTTTTTTCTGTGACTACCTTAACCACCAATCTCGCCTTAAATCTCATGTTATAGTCTAGTTCTACTTTAATTCTATAGACCCACTTATGGAGTAGTGCTTTCTTCCTCGTAGGTAATTCAGTTAATTCTCAGATGTTATTCTTCTCTAGGGCAATCATCTCCTTATCTATACCTTACTCCTACTTGATAGAATCACCCACCTTCATAGCCTCTTTAAAGGATTCTAGTTCACTAGTTTCAAATAGCAACAAAAATAATGAGAAAGAGAATACGAATATGGCACTATAGGCACCCTTGTCGACCTTCAATGTCGATTAAGGTGGAAGTAGCTATGTCCCTTCAATAATATTTTCTTAACTTTTGTGTAACCTTGTTGCAATATCATCCTCTATAATTTTCTATAACTCCACCCTTTTAGGCTTTTCTCCCATTCACATGTATAGTCAGAATATACACCATTCATTTCTTTGTACAAGATATTCTCATTGAAAGATATGTCACAGTGTCCTAATATTTTCCTCTTTTCCTAGCCACAACTCTTTTAGAATCTTAACATGTAAAGAAACTAAAGTCCTCTATTTATTAGGTATGTTGCTATACTAATTGCTTTTACCCAGAACATTTTTAGTAAGCCCACAAGAACCCTCATACTCTTCTCTCACTCATTCAACATTTAGCTCATCTTTTCAAGTACCTTATTGTATCTAACCTTTTTATGAACTATCTTGGTCAATCTGATCTTGTTGTCAACACAAAACTTCTTAAATTGTACTTTATCATATTTCCTTTCACTATTATACCTTAAGAATTCTATATTTTTCCTAGTTTGATTATCAAACTTAACCTAAAATGTTAAATAAATCAGATATATTTTTATAAAGTAAACACGTTCCTTTCTATTATGGTCATTAATGAAGGTTACATAGTATCTCGAGCCTCCAAGAGACGTAACAGTTGAAGGTTCCCACATATTTGTGTATATTAGTTCAATTTCTCTGCCTTTGGACTTCTTCCCAACTTTAAGAAACTGACTTTATTCTACTTTTCATAGGCACATCTCTACAGAAACCTAGATCAGCTGATTTTAAACTCAAAAGACCCTTTGAAGTTAGAATCTTTATACTTTTCTTGCTCACTTGGCCAAGTCTATCATGCCATAGCTTTGAACTATTAGCATTACTTATAGCGACTATGCTTGAACACCCTATAGTAGTGTATAATATCCTTGTTTTCTTCCCCTATGCTACAACCCTAGCAGTTGTTGCGACTTTCAATGTCGTCCTATGCCCAATGCTATCCAGTTGATCCAGTAAAATCAAAACTTTCTTTAGATCTGGAATATACCTAACATCCTATAGTTCCCTCTCGACCCTACCAAAAGTATTGATTATCCCCTATCCTTATAATTTCTAACAACTTATCATCATCAAGATAAACCTTCCTTAATTTTTTAGATTTAAATTTATGGAACAACTCTCTACATGGAGAAGAATAAAATGATGTTTTAGAGTCTAGAAACTAAGACTCAATGGGGCAGTTAACACTTAGAACTAAAGTGCCCTTGATTTCCTCTTCCAAATCCATATAATCATTATTCCTTTGGTGTTAATTATTTTTCTTCAACTTTGGACGATCTCTCTTAAGATGAGCTTTATCACTATAATTTTAGTTGAGAATATTACCTCAGGTTTTCGACTTTCACTTGCCTTTAGATTTTGATATATTGTGGTTGTTATTCCTTCCCATTACATGAGTGCTCCAGGCATTCCTATAGGATTCTTCTAATTCCCTCTTATGAATACTCTCATTGAGAATCATATTCTGAACATTAAATAATTTTAATTTTCCTTTACAATGGAAAGTACTAATTGCATAATTTGGCTAACTTAATATTTTTTGTCCATAATATGTAAATAACCACATCACAAATTAATTATCAATTAATATTTCATATGGACTAAAACACCCAACTCATAACCTCTTTCTTGCATTGAGTTAGGTGTTTTAGTCCAAATGGAAGATTAGTTGATAATTAATTTTCCGCATAGATGCATACATGTCATGAATAAAAAAGATTATGTTAGCCAAATCAACGAAATACTAATAAAGCTAATGTTTTGAACTGAGTTGTTAAGGCTATAAAAGGTAGGTCATTTAATTGAAAATTTTAAAGTTATGGCACTAAATTGAAAATTTTCCAAAAGGTTAGGCACTTTAAAATAATTAAAATAATAGGGTATAAATAAAAATATATATTAAAATATATAAAAAATTAAATAATATTATATAAATCTCAAAATAAACGATAAGATGTGTTTGTGGGAATTATGGAAATTATGTGCAAAACATAAAGGTAAATGACACTAAAAAATAGACTCATTAATTAATTTGAAAATTTTACCTAAAAAATTATTCTTTTGAAAAGCTTCAAATTTGGGTTTATCAAAAAGCTGTATTTTAGCTTTCTAAAGAGTCATTTCTGTGAAAAAATTGCTTTTGAATTTTACAGTTAAACACTCAATTTTTTTAAACAACAGCTTTTACGGTAAAAAAAAAGTATTTATTCATCCTCCAAAAGCTGAACCAAATAGGCACGAATTCAGACAACTATGATGATATTGTTATAATATCATTCTTTTCAAAAGAATACGGTGACCTTTAAACTAACTTACCCCATGATCGAGATGATGAAAACGGCTAGCAGTAAGTCCAGTGATATTCTGTTGGACTGTTATTGAAGTCATGACCCATACGGGAACAGCAAGTGAAGGGAGCATCATCTCAGACTCTTACGTACTTGGAATGAGTTCCCGCATAATTACAGTATTGGCAAGAATCGGATTATTGGCTTTCTAATGAATGTCTGGTATACAGCTTGTCGTTGTAAACGAGTTTTCGTTAAGGAAATTAAGAAAAATGAAATACAAAGCAGCACATTTTCTTTCTCCACAAATATAACTAGAAATTAAGAAAAATGAAATACAAGGCAGCACATTTTCTTTCTCCACAAATATAACTATGCATCAATTGACAAACTCCACCTTCTTCCGCTTTGTTTCTTAGCTCCTCAACTTATTTAGCAGAACATCAATCATAGCAGTTCCGTCCAAGACCTGAATGTTCAAGATGTCCCAGAAAGTCACAGGGTGACACCAATGCAGATTGTTTGATTATTCTTTAACAAAGGAATCCTCCATTACAAACATCACTAAGTTGATTTATTTAATCCATCACACTGGTTGGCTATTTGATGTAGAAGCTCCAAAAGAAACAAAAATATTTCAGCCCTTGTTATACGAGTATTTGCCTGCAAAACGTACTAGACCATCACTAATTAAGCATGATAACAATTTCTTATGTCCAAAATATTCAATAGTGTCTTGCATACCTCAACGATGAAGCGAGCCCATATTTTATCCTCTCTCTTTGCCATGACTCCCTTCCATATATTCAAACCAAAGCCCCTGATTGCATCTGCTATCTCATGAAAAAGACCCCTATCCTCACACAGCATCTGCAGCAAATGGTTACACATAATAGTGGATTCATATACCCATCAAGGCTAGAAGAAATAATTCTCGAATTCCCTATTCATATCTCTATAAGAATTAGTCCAGCTGGACCAAGATCTTCAACTATAATGGGGCATGCCATGGTTTGATCACCAATTTCTAACGCCCACATAGCACCACCACTACTTCTAATGTTTCCTTTCGTCGAAGTTATGTTTTCCCGGCCAAAAAGCTATAGAAAAGAGCATTTCATAGGACCACTATATATAAGCTTGCTTACTAGTCTGCAAAAAAGGAAGTAAGAGACAAGCTCCTTACTTTTACCTCATCTGTTTGTTTGAACTTTGCTGTATATTTTGTCACACTTTGCAAGAAAAGCATGTGTCCGATGGTATGGTCCAATAAAGTGTCAAAAAGTAGATATAAGGAAGAGACATTTCAAATGTTAATCCATCCCTTGAATGCATCTCTAATGACCAAAATGGGAATAATGCGCATCTTTGCACATTAATCTGCAAATTGTGCCACAGGGCCAATTTTTTGGGAAGTGTAGCAGCCCACTTAGTTTGCACACACATTTCAATTTAAAAGACAGATTGAGGTCTTAGTTAAGGAAAAAAAAAAAAAGAACATAAGATCAATATGTAAAAATTCAGAATTCTACAAAGAAAGAAGAAAATATTTCAACATTTCAACAAATGTTAGGTTCTGAAAATTTGAATATTCTTTTTGCAACGTGGTCCTTATTCCAAAGTTATGATTCATTGCCTTTTCAGAAAACAAAAAAGTTATTCCTGCAAATATGAAGCACCTCACGTCTTTATGTTTTCATGCAAATGTAAAGACATCAGATTGCATACCTTTTGAACTATCAGGAATTATTCGTCTCAACTGTTTGATACGATCCTGAATCTGTTGACGGTCTTTTGGCCTTGGTCGAGTACTTTCTCCAGGTCTAGTTCTTCTCCTTATGGCCATGGTCTGCTCCTCAAACTTCTTAGGTTTTTCCAGAACAGTATTATGAGTGCTTGTGCTGTATCTATCATCAATCCATAAGCCAACCTGCAATTTTGGAAAGACCTCTTTACTTGACAGAAGATTGTTTTCTGAGCTCAAATTGTCAACGTGCTGCTTAGTTATATCATTAGAGCAGGAAATGGTGACTGATTTAACGTGATTATCATTGGCAGTTGAAGTTTCAATTCTTCTTTTCTTAACAGTGGATAACTGATCAATAGTACTTGATTTAGAAAGACAAGTAGAATCACTACTGCCATATAGAAGCTCTTCAGTTCCTAACTCTGAGGACAATCCTTTCCTTGGGCCAACCTTTGAACCAACATCCAACTCTGATATGCATTTTGAAACACTAGTGTTACCCATGACTGGGTTGAACAAATCCTCCCAGTAGCCCCCACTTTGTCCATGCCAAAATTCCAGTCCCAAGCCTTCCAGCAGATTGTTATAAACACTGTTAGCAATTACCGAGCTCCGACATTCACCAGAGACATTACTATCAACGTTTGAACTTTTCAGTGAAGGAACAGGCTTTTTGAAAGACATGCCCAGTATAGCATCTCCATCCACATTAAAAGTTGAAGTAATTCCTGCCAATTGCAACACATTCTCAATCAACGTATTTGTTATCCCCGTAATGATATGCATTATTGGAGGAATTGAAGAGCCCATTTTTATGGGAGATCTATATCATAGGCCTAGTAATGAAACATACTCGTGGGCTTTAACACAACACTTCAGCCCAAAACTTTAAGACATTAGGTTTATGGGTCCTTTACACTTATATACCTTTCACTAGTTCCATCTCTTTCTAATGTTAGATTTCTATTCATACTTGACATCCCAACAATCTCCCCTTCAAGTGTGAATTTCCACATTGAACTTGGATTCCCCCTTGAGGGAAAGCGTTTTTGCTTAGCAGCTCGAGTATATGGCATCACCAAGAGCCCTTCTGCTTTACTGGTTTGGGCCTACAAGGTGTCTCCTTGCTCTTCTTCGTGGGGAGGCAACCACGGAATCCGACTACCGTCTTCATACTCGTCCCTTGCTGAACTATCGGCTCTGATGCCACTTGTTGGAACTGGTGAGCCCATTTTCTTGGGAGATCTACATCATGAGCCTAGTCATGAAACATACTCATGGGCTTTGAAACCACACTTCAACCCAAAACCTTAAGGCATTAGGTTTATGGGTCCTTTCTACTTATATGTCTTTTACTAGTTTCATCGCTTTTCAATGTGGGATTTTTACTCACACTTGATATCCCAACAGAAAGCTCATTTATCAAATTACAGCTGAATAGATCAGTTGCAAACTCCCCAAGTTTAAACTTTTCAGGAAGTCTGTCCAAGCTAGTTTCTTTTTCTTGAAGTTCTTCAATAGTCACGCTTACTAATGAAAGAATCCTGGTTTTCTATGGGTCTTCCACATGCTTGTATAATGTTTTCCATATCAATTGATTCTCTTGTGTCATTAAAAGTAGCTGAACTTGAGTCCCTTTCAGACGTCCTGCAAGATACTGGAGCACTTTCTCTCTTAATAAACACATTAGGAGACTCCTGGGTACCCATCTCCACTGGCCACTGTAACTACGTTGAAGTCAGAATAGAACGATCATCACTAGACATACTTATGACAGGAATTTTCTGCGCAGACATGTTAATGAAAAGTGCAGACTGTGTATTCAGTTGTAGGAATTGAGAACCTAAATCCACGCAGCTATTTGCTTCAGTAGAACCTGCTTCTATTTGGTTAGGAGGATAAAACATGTCCAAGGAATGACTTATTCTGTCATCTTGAACATTGGAAGATGGAGTTATTTCCATCAAATCATTAAAGATACCTCTATAGGTAGGATATTCTCATTGCAGAAGGAAGAAAACCATTCATTTAAGTCATTTCATAGTTCAAGGATGGAGTATAGTTGGTAAGACAACTTGGCTAACGTCTTCCATCTGCCCAAAGAATGTTTTGATTGCTCCGGAACTAAGAATCACAAATACGGACACGGACACATGACATGACACGGACACAGACACTGGGATACACTAACTTCTAAAATTTGCTGGAATATATATATTATAAAATTTAGAATTAAGAAAAAAATTCATAATCATAATATGATATATATTGATTGATGTGTTTCAAAACTTCCAACATCTTGATAGTTCATACATATTTGGTACTTTATAAGCCACTCTTAAAAAATATGCAGCATATATTCTATTAAGTCGTGTCTGAGCGATCTCCTGATGTGTTCAAGCTGTGTCCTAGTCGACCAAAATTATTTTTTAGTTTCGACACGTACGAACATGTGTCGGACATGTGTCCACCGCATGTCAGTGGGTGTCCGACACATGAACACATCTCCATTTTGTCGTTTCCGTGCTACATAGCTCCGAAAGATCCAGGCTCAGAGGTCTACAAAAATAATAGGTTGAAATGAAACAACATTTGTTCACCATATACATGGATTCATACCAATCGTTTTAACAATAACAATAGGTTAGAATTAGCATGTTAACGTTTTGAAAAAAAAGGCGTTTTGTATCTGAAATGTGTTGGAAATATTTAAAATTCATTATTTTTATGCTTCATAGCCATTTGGTTTGTACAGTAGGTGCCCTTAATAGTTAGCAAGCTTTTAACATCTGAAAGAACAAACCTGAATTTCACAAACCTATAATAATGAAGGATAAGTCAAAAAAAATCTGAATCAAATAACGTGACGTTGGTGTCAAAACTAATGCATGTGAAAAGAAGGATTTGCCCAATCATTCTATTTATGATAAATTTTGTTTTATGAGCATCTAACGCTCATATGCTGAATAAAAAGGTAATGATTTTCCAAATTTTAAGCTGTTTGATTTTCTTTATCCTTACTACTGCTCCATAACAAGAAAATTGAGATAATGATAACTGGTGCTTTCAAATAAAAGCAGGTTTTGCAAAGAGAGCAATAGCCTTAACATCATATAATAATTTTACGCAAAGCTTCCTATAACAAGTTCACAGAACAGAATGTATAACATCTAAAGATGTAAGTGACCTGATCAAAAGACGAGAAACGGTTATCTAAATTTACAAAATACAAAACAATACATAGTCAATGTTAAAAAATAATTCAAAATTTTTGATAAAAGAAGCATTCGACAAAGTTATGTCCTTTCCTTTGATAAATATATTTTAAAAAAAGAGTAAAGATGGTTGTAGGCAAACAATAGAAACATAAATGTAAATCCTCAGCTCCAAAATGGGAGGGAATTAAGAGAAGGAACTCACATAGATAATCGCTAAGCAAGAACGCCAAATATCACAGGACCCTGAGCCCTTCTATTGTTTAACAAATACTATTGAAACTAAAAATTTAACGACCAGAAACCCGTTACAGAAGACCCCACCGACATCCAAATCAACCAATCTCAACAAAAGACGAAACGGAAGAAGCATGAATTCATGGTTATCTTTCTCTTGCAAAGTACTATCAAAACTAAAAATTTAACAACCAGAAACTCGTTACAGAAGACCCTACTGACATCCGAATCAACCAATCACAACAAAAGACGAAATGGAAGAAGCATGAATTCATGGTTATCTTTCTCTTGCAAAGTACTATCAAAACTAAAAATTTAACAACCAGAAACTCG
>JAOQMP010000210.1:29493869-29510962 GCA_027563575.1 Erythroxylum pedicellare | reverse complement strand
TCACAATAAACACATATGCCGGGAAATGTCATGAATGCATGTATAGTCATGTGCATATACAAAAAATTGCAATTCATATATATATAGAGGCCATAACATGCATGCTCGTGCCGAAATGAGTTTACACACTCATAACTCGTTCCAATTTACTGTTTTACCCTTCCCATCGGTGATGGGATGTTACAATTACTTTTGACTCACTCTCTCGATTTATTGTCAAGTATAAGCATGCATAATTATCACAAACACCAGAATATGTATTGAAATCAACAATAATCAAGGTCAAAAAATAAATCCTAATATAAAATTTAGAACTTAATAAACATTTTAAAAATCTTGAAATTCAGATTACACATCAAGATTGATGAAATACCTAAAGGAAAAGAAGAAAAACTCTATTAGAGACTTAATCCAAAAAGTTGGAATTCCTAGATGTTTTTCTTGATCTCCCATGTTTAATCCACTTATTGGTGTTAGCTGCTGCATTTTTGTGTGTGTATTTCATGTTCTTAGATAGTAGTTCTAGGGTGGTTTTTCCACTTCATTCTATTCCAAAATACCCCCAAAGCCTAAAAGAAATGAAAAAACTCGTGCCTGGAAAGTGTCTTGTCACGATTGTGACATAGGAGTTATGATCGTGCTCCTGGGAATTTTCCATGATAGTTCTCCTATGGTTTATCCCTCTATCTTTTTCATTATTCACTTTCCTAATTTCCAAAACTCATAAACACATTAAACACCTTTTGAATCATAAAATTAAGACCTGATTCTTTCTCTAAGCCAAACAAGCATTTGGAATACACACAAACATTAACAATAACATACTTATAAGCCTATACACATGATAATAATCTAATAAATGCCTAAAAACATACTTAAACACCTAACAAAACATAGTATAATTGACACCAATCACAAATGCCATATGCTTGTACTTTATACAAATTTAAGTATTAGAGTTATGCTTTTAGTTTACCTTAAATTTGAAAATATAACTTCAAATTCCATTCATAAATATGAATGTAGTTAATGTTAATGGCTTTACACTTTAGAATAGAATTAATTTTTCTCTCTTAATTTGCACTTATCCTCATAGATTAGATTATTTTTATAGATGTTTTTATTGTTACATTGAATTATTATAATTAATTTCTCTTTTAAAGAACTCTTTGATTAATAAAAGTCCCAACTTTTTGTGATTTATTTGTAATTACTTATTTTATTTGAATTGAAATTTATTAACATTTTGATTCAATTTGTGGATTTCATATCTATGGACTAAGAAATCAAATATATGAATAGATCATGGCAAGAATAATAAAAGTTGTATAAAATTTTAAATATTCGAATACATAAATCTTCTAAATTAGAGTCAAACCTAACAATGAAATTTATATAACTAGTTAATGTGCTCGACAAGTTCTTCATTGATTACTTATTTATTTCCTACATGATGGAAGGAAAAGGACTAAAATAAACTAAAATAATAATTTTGTTCTAGTTTTATTAATATTAAATCTTATTTACCTTCGTTAGGGTGAAATGGGGACAAATAATAGAAGAATTGGAACCATGTTGGACCCATATGCCTATGTGAATAAATACACGGCCGTGTAAGTGACCTATATGGTCGTATGAGGGACTGTGTGAGTCACTTTAAATGTTTATGATCTCGAAGATGTTGTTTCGATTGTGTAGAAGCATACATACCTGTGTGAATTTTGGAAACATGTATGTTTTTTATTTTTGAAGAATTAATAAAATATCAAGTTATGTGATCACCTACATTATTGTATGGCTAATTGTATATACTCTAAAAACCTAATTATGAAGTATAAAAGGCAATTAAGAGGTCAATTAAAAGGGATACACAGGAAGGCCACCAAGACACGCATATTCTTCTATTTGGATATGTGCCATGAAAAACTATGAGCAACTAATTCCTTCCTTCCAATTTAAGGGTGCATCGAGGCCTAGTAATATGTTTCTGCATTGATAAATCATAATAACATTGTTCCTGTCTCTCTTTTGAAATTGATTACATTATTTTATGTTTAAAGTTTATGATTTATGTATAAATGATTTAGATAGGGCCTACTAGATCATTCATATACATATTTATTATTAAAATTATGATTGCATTATGTAATTGTTGTTCATCTGATTCAGTCATGGTAAACTAATGATTGTGAATCATTAAGGATAACTTATCATAAGTTAAATAATCTAAGCTTGTGTGATTATTTCTTAGATTAACCCATTTTTTCTAATTTTTAATATTGTTGTCTCGTTAAATATGGAGAGCTTGTTCTAAGTTCTTTGATAGTTAGAAGAGCTTATTTTAATTCGTTATGATTTAAGGGAAAAATGGGATTAAGAAGCTTGTTGTTAATCCACAGTTAATAGTTTGAAAGAGAGGGATGAGAACAATGGTACATTTGATTATATATATTCATGTGAAGGTTAAGATTGAATTGAGAACTAAATTTAAACTCATTGACTACTCTTTCTGAATTTTATTTGTTAAATTTAATTTATTTTTATATATTTAATTTTATTTAATTGCATTAATTGAATTCATTTATATTCATGTGAAGGTTAAGATTGAATTGAGAACTGAATTTAAACTCATTGATTACTCTTTCTGAATTTTATTTGTTAAATTTAATTTATTTTTATATGTTTAATTTTATTTAATTGCATTAATTGAATTCATCTACTGCCATCTCTTCCCCTTCCCCCCCCCCCCCCGAACTATAGAACCTAGTCCGCCACTCTCTATAGTTACGATCCTTTCTCACCATGACTACAAGTTTAGTTATATATACAATCCATAGTCCAGACCTATAACCTAGTTTGGAAAGATCATCTTAACCTGAGTTATGGAGGGAATAGGTAGCGAAATTACCTCTTAAATAGGTTATAGGGTACACAGTAGTTTTAGTCTAAACCACAGACATCCTCCTTTAACTTAGGTATGTCATTGGAAGATATATTTAGGTCTCGTTGCACTAATATCCTACAATTTCAGCAAGATGTGAAACAATTTTAGTAGGAGACAACATCTAAAATTCAAAAGGTAAGGTTTATCGTCCAGAATTTAGAGAAATAGGTGAGCCAAATGGTAGTTATTATTAGCCATTTAGAAGCTCAAAGTGGAGGAAAGTTTCCATTATAATGTTAGTCCAATAACTTAAGGAGTAATAAGTGCCGAGCAAGTTTTATATCTAATAAAACTCCTAATACCTGTAAGCATATGGATCGTAACTTGTAGTATCGAAAGGTATCAATCCCATGAGGAAATAGGTAAAATTAATTGAACCTAACTTTGTTTATTGAATCAACAAAGATTAACGTCACAAAATAACTATGAAATAAACTCTAATATGGAAATTAGAAAATCATGAATGTTATAAAAATTAGAAAATTTAGTTTACACATCAAGTATGATGAAAATAACAAAGGAGAAAGAATTAAAAACTTTATTCAAAGCTTGATCTGGAAAATTGGAAATCTATACGTTCTTTCAATCTTCCTTGTTTAATCCATTTTCATGAGATGGTAGCCATGTTTTTTAGGCTTCTTAATGTCCTTAAATAGTCTCTTAGGGTTGAGGTGTAACTAGGGTTTTCCCCCTTTGATCGGTTCCAAAAATGCCCTTACCCTAAAATAGATGGAAAAAGTTACACCTGGAAAGCCTCTATTATTAGAGAAGTGCTCTAAAGACAATCACCTTTAGCATTTATTGTACAAATCATTTTATGATTAATAAAGGCTTTTCTTATTATTTCGATATTCATACATTTAAGAATTTGATATTGATCTTAAGTTGATTTAATGAAATCCTTGACACAAAACATAACATGGAGGAAATCATGATAAGATCATGATAATGAGATTCCTATCATGTATAATTATGTTAGTATCTAAACTTTTCCTAGTTATAGGATTAATGAGATGAGATATCATTAATTCAAGTAGACTAACACATATTATACTCTTTAATTGGATCAAACAGTAGATCTCATAAGCTGTAGACATGAGTTGTCTAGAGTTAACATGTGGATGCTGATTAAGGGTAGTAAGTACATTGGATTGACCTACTATGAGACAATTATATAGATATTCTATTTCAGTATCAATGATAGTCTCATCATAGCAATGATGCAAGTATCCTTCGACTTTAGGTGCTCAAGGATATCTCAGATACTGATCCTGTGTTTTGACTCCATTCATCAGTGCCTTTTAGGGGTTACTCATAAGGTGGTGATTGGGTACAACTTAAGGTATTCGGAGGTAATTGAGTAGTCAATAAATGATTCACCACTCCTGATAGAAGGAGATGATACCCACGACATCTTATCGTGGTCATTACTCGGGAGTCTCTAGCCAGAACATATATGTGTCATGAAGAGAGTCTTCAATGATACATAATATAATGAGATCCTCAAGACAAGATCTAATATCACTTGGACTAGAAGTGAGGTAGTTAGTCTAGTAGGAGTTGACACTTTGATCATACTCTGATCCAAGTGAGGTATAGATGGTGAAAGGACGAATTATATAGCAACATTGCATATGGAAGGGTTCATAGTCAAACCACTGACTTTATAGTCCATTGGGAGTCATGACATATTGCTAGATACCGCTCTTGACTTACTTGAATTAAATGTTAATTCAAGTTGTCAACATAACCAGGAACCTAATGAGTCACACACATAGGAGATCCGAAAGATGAGTAAAATGGTCTTGAATGGTGATTTAAGATATGAGATAGTGTTTCGGGATTGTATTGCAATGTGATCGTGGTAGAAAACATTGCATGGAATGGATTAGGACCAAGTGTTATTGGCTGCCAATTTGGCCATTAACTTTCCAAACTACCATTAATGCATGCTATTCATGGTCATTAACTTCTCATAACTTCCATTAATGCATTCTATTCATGACCATTAATTTCCCATAACTCTCTATTAGTGATGGATGTTATAGAAGGCCAAATGGTACAGAAAATAGAGATGATTTTTGTGCATCTTGTGTAAGACACAAGTGAAAGAAAGGTTTTTTTTTTTCCATACACTCCTTTTCTCTCTAACTCTCACAAGAGTTCTTGTCTTTGCTAACACAAAGAAAGAACTCTAGCTATCTCCTAGTGAGGTTTCATCATTCTTTCTTTGTGTGAACTTTCATTAGAGATGGTCTACGTTGATCACTGTGGTTGACAACAACCTAACGCGAAGAAGATTAAAGAACGAAGGAGATTGTCGTAAAGGTATGTAAACATATTACATTTTATGTTTTTGTTTTCTATATCTATATGCATGAGTAAATCTAGTTTTTGAGGTTTTGTTTTGTTTTCTATTGCATATATTTGATATATATTATGTATAAGATGCATGAATCGAACCTTACAGTGATATCAGAGTCATCTTGTGCCTTGTTAGGTGTAGAATAGATGACATGTGAAAACTATTTTCGTTGTTGTGGCAGCTTAGGATACTGTAATGTTTTATTCAAAATTAATTATAGAAAAATATTTTTCACACTTTTCTTTCACCAATACGTTCATAATATGCGCGTGTAAATGATTCAGTGTGATTTAAAATATTTTTAATGTGATCAAAATATTTAATTTCGAATTTATAAGAACATGCATGAAATATGTCTTTCTGCTGGGCATCTGATGTCTATTAGTTAAACTAATGAAGTTACAAATGATTTTTGTGGAATTTAATTCTAGAAAAATTATGTGAACATATTTGAGATGTTTTTATGCCTATGTAAATTTTTAATAATTATTAAAAATTTTTAAATAAATTTATCAAACAATTTTCAGATCTAGACAGTTTTTCAAAAATTGTAGGATATGTTTTGTTTGATGTTTTTGTATGTTTATATTTTGGTTACAAAACCTTAAAAAATATTTTTTATTCGATAAAAATGTGTTAATTTGATGTTTGATGCATGCCTAAATTATTTTTCTTGAAAATTTATTTTTAGAAAAAATTTAGAAGTCATATTTGTCGTTTTTGGTGCCTTAATGGTGTTTTATTGATCATAATAATGTTTGGGTGATTCCTAAATTATTTTGATAATCATGAAATGGCCTAGAGATGCGTGGAATGATGATTTGATGTTCTAGAAATTTTGTGAAATTATAGAAATTAATTTTGAATTAATTTTAGTAGAGCAACAGATTTTCTAGTAAGATTAGAAAAATTGACATGTGTGACAAAATTGAAGTTGTTTAATTTTGGACATTAAATAATTATTTAAGGTAAATTAATTATGAATTAATTTATGGAATTAGTAATTCCTATTAATTAGATTAATATTAATTCCAATCAAAATAACATACAATAGTAATTTTAACCAAGTTAGTAAAAGGAAGATAGTAAATCTAAGTGTTGGATTAGGCATAGATCCAAGTGTTGGATTGGGCCTTTCATGTTAGGATCCATAAGATGTCATAACCAAAATGATTTGTTTACATATATACATTAGAGAATGCATGGTTAGGAGAATGTGTGGGCTTACATGATGGATGGTTATGAGCTTAGGCTCAATTTGATTAGGTAGCCCATATCATGCCATATAATATATATATACACTTGGAATTTTAAAACTAAAGCCTTCCTTTAATATGGCGAGAACTAGATTCCTTCTAAAGTTAAGGTTGTTGGCCAAACCCAAGCTCGCTTTACACTGATATGTTCAAACTATGGAAATAAGATTTTTGGATTAATGTGTTGGTTTTAACTAGAAGTGTTGGTTTGTTGGGCAAACCTAAGATCAACGTGGACAGAGGCGAAGTTGGGTAGTGTACATTAGATATACACGTGTCAAGAGTTGATAGCTAAATGAGTGAGCACATATCAATAGTTGATAGCACTAGATTCGATAGTTGCATTAGAGTATGATCAATACCTATCAGTTGAACTAAGGTGGCTTGTTGTGCAAACCTAGGTCATTCTTAGGGATATTAGATATCGACCCACTAGGAGAATTTCTTTGCGAGTTCTCTCATATTTATATTGAGAGTTATGAATTTGTGAAAAATAGTGAGAGCCATAATGCATGTTATTAAAGACCTTATAGACATGCATTTAAGTACATTCTAATTTTTCTCTCTTTGACAAAATGTTGCTATTGCCCGAGTCAACATCATGAGTACTAGTGTGATTCTAAGATCATTGATGGAAGTTAACAAGTTAACTAGATCAAACTTCCTTGACTGGCTTAGGAACTTGAGAATAGTTCTCAATTTCGAGAAGCTTGGTTATGCCTTGGAAGAATCACTTCCCGATCCTCCTATTGTTGATGCTTCTAATGATGATTGGAGGGCGTATAGGAAGCATCTCGATGATAGTGAGATGGCTAGTTATATTATGCTAGCCACTATATCACCAGAGTTGCAAAAGCAACACAAGGACATAGATGCTCATACTATAGTCTATTATCTTAGGGAGCTCTTTGATGAGCAAGCAAGATCTGAAAGGTTCGAGACTTCACAATTGCTCTTCCACTCTAAGATGGTTGAAGGGACATCTCCAGTGGAGTATACACTAAAGATGAATGGCTACATCGAGTGGTTAGCTTCCTTGAGTTTTTTTTTGGATCATGAATTAAGTGTTGACTTGATTATTTTAGATTTAGTCTTAATTTAAATTATTAGATTTATTATATATTAATAGGCATTATTAGATCATTTTTATTTTAATAAAAAATTTTATTTTATATTGTATTTTTACTTCTTATTTATTATATACTAGTTTTATAGCGATTTAATATTAGTTGAACCTTTAAATCTTAAACCTTTTATTTGACGGATTCAGTTTCTAAAACATTCATGTTACTGCATAAAGTTCTCATATGTTTGGCGAAATTTTAGTGAGAAATTTTTTATGAATATTTTTATTAACATTAAAAATCTTTATTAGTTTATAATAAATTTTAATTTTAATTTATTTTTCTTAATTTGTCCTATTGGAGCTAATATGGTTCCACCTGTAAACCGGACCATAAGAAAAATAGTTATTTTGAACCATATAACCTAATCAATTATGTAATTAGCACGAATAACAAATAATTTTTTATTTATAACTTTCATGATAGATCATATAAAATTTCAATAGTCTACATATTATCGTCTATCCGGTTCAACAAACCAAGTAGGCATTTAGTCACTTATTTAAATTTTCCATTTTTTGGTAATCTCATTTATCTAACAATTTGTTATTCCTTAAGTGGGATTTGTCATTTATTTGCATGTGCTACAAGTTGGTTATGTAAATTGTCTGTTGTCTTCTTACAATAATAATATTTTATTTACTTATTTACTTATTTATTTATTAATAAAGAGAGTTATCGATCAAAACAAAAATTATCTCTATCTTTATTTCTATCTCTATCTCTTAAGATAACAGTTTAAATACTTTGTAATAACTTTGAGGTAAAATTGTCTTTTTCTTCCTTAATTTCTCAACCACTAGAACAAAAATAAAAGAACGTTTTCAAAAATAAAAAATTAAGTTTAATCCACTAACCCAATTAGCTAATTATCAAAAATAATTACCACTAGAACAAAAATAAAAGAACGTTTTCAAAAATTAAAAATTAGCTTTAATCCATCAACTCAATCAACTAATTATCAAATATAATAATGATTTAACATGACACAAATATCTCTCAATCCACCAAAAACAAAGACGATAAGCTATTTACCAACCAATTCTGTATTTTCACATCTCTTGGCAGAAACTAAAAGAAAAAAGATCGAATAAAAATGAAAAAAAAAAACCACAACAACGGTGTGTCGTTTGGGTGTTTTCTTTTTCTCCCCCGAAATTGACCCTCGCACCCGCACCCGCACCCGCACCCGCACCGCACCCTCACTCTCAGCTTCTTTTTCTCTCTGTCTTATGTCACAGTGTGAGAGAGATTTCCCTCTCTTGCCGACTCAATCTCAGCTCTTCTCCAATTGAATTAAGGTTTGCCCTTAATTTTAATATCACTCTTGTTTCTCATTTGCTTTTGCTTTTGTTTCTGAAGGCTCATTTGATCGATTTTATGAGTGATTTGGTTTGTTTTGTCTGATCTTCTCAGCGTATAACTCCAACCCAGTGTAACCATTTTAAAGCAAGTTTTAGCTGTAAATAACGTGCCATACTTGTGCCCCTCTGAACTCTCGGTGTCGAAACACTAATTTTTCCTTTTCTTCTGGGTTTTGGTTTTACTAATTTTGTATGCCCTGATCACGAGTCATTTCTCAGTTCGATGTCTTTTTCTTTGATACACAAACTATCACCAACTGCTCTTTTTCTGTTTCCAAAACTATAGTTATATGTTTTTCCTTTGTCTTGTTTAGTCATGGTTTGCCCACAACTTCGTTTTTGCCAATTGTGCTGGTATATTGTTAAAGAAACGATAATGGTCGATATTTGTGTTGGCTCATGGATTTAGATAGTAGTCTGTCTTTCTGCTGTTGAATCTTTCTTGTCCTCTTCTTCAAATTCAATTTGACCGAGTTTATTCTAATGAATTTTCTTACAGATTCTTGGGTTGATTGGTCAACAGTCGAGTGCTTTTAGATTGTCAGCAATGGCAGAATTGGTTGTGCCAAGGTTGTACAGTTGCTGCAATTGCAGGAACCATGTTGCCCTTCACGATGATGTCATTTCTAAGGCATTTCAGGTAATAGGTTGATGCTCATGCTCAATCTTCTTTACTTATGCTTTTGTCTTGATTCTCTTTTCTGTTTGATCGAGTGACCCAGTAGTACCTTGAAAATATTTCATAAAGAATGAAGCTCCAAATAATGGAAGCATGTCTTTTTGAAGAACCTTCCCCAGATATTGCTTACACTGCTCATACAAATGAAATAAGCAGAATTGGTATTGAATCTGTTGAAGAAAGTTCGATATGTTTACTCTCTTTGATTATAATCAGATCTTTGAATCCACATTGTGCTACTAGGTACTGATCACTTGGTTTACTTTGTCTTCAATCTTTTGATTTTTATGTCATCTCTGGTCGCTAATGGTGGAATTGGCTTAAATGAATTCTATGGGTGTTATTTCTAGTAAGTGCTTGGTGTAGCTTGACACTTATTATCAACTCTGCTGATCCAGAAGCCACTAAATCTCCGTACTGTGGTTTTAGGGAAGGCATGGTCGAGCGTTTTTATTTTCCCATGCAATGAACATCACAGTGGGGCCAAAGGAGGACAGGCAACTCATGACAGGCCTCCACACAGTTGCTGATGTGTCTTGCTGTGATTGCCGTGAGGTGCTTGGTTGGAAGTATGAACGAGCTTATGAAGAAACACAAAAGTATAAGGAAGGAAAGTTCATACTTGAGAAGTCAAAAATAGTCAAGGAGAACTGGTAGCAGTGAAGCCACTTCTGCTTGTGTTTCCTAGCGTCCATTCGATTGTATAAATGGTACTGCATGTTGATCTTGTTCTGGAGATCTCTTTCAATTGCAAATAGTTATATAATGTTCCTTGACGTGCATTATTGTTGTTTTCCCTGCGGACAATAGGGGATTGTTATCATTATCAATAAGTTTGTGAATATTTCTCGTCATTATGTAATGTTGTTTTCTAGGTTAACAAAGTGAAAAGTTTACCATCATTTGAGCTCATTGATATCTTTTACTCGCGGGTTAAGAATGCTGATCATATGCGTTTCTTTACAATATTTTGATCATATTACGATCAGAATGTGGGGTTGCAGAACTATTTCTGCAGCAACCTGATCTGATAAATTTTGGGTCTTATTGTCTAGCAAACTGTGCAATTGTTTGTTTATCATTACAGTAGTCAAAATTTATAAGCATTTTCAGCAAATTACTTGTAAATTGTCATCATGTTTACTCTGCGGTTTGTTGCATTTTTTTTTTTTTTTCATTACGGGATATACACACCATTGATTGGTCAGACCAACATTGTATTCAAAGAGGAGGACATTGTGACAAAATAATTGAATTGGAGAAAGTGACATGCCATAGGATATTTTAGTTAATTGGGCAAGATACCAAACTGAAGCGAGACGTGCATATGACATTACTATATAAGACGTAAAAGAACTGTTGAATGTGCACATATGAGCGTTTTTTGTATTAGGTTGCTGAGTCATGTAACGCTTAGCTGATTAAGGTTTAAATTATAAGTGAAGAAGAGTCAAGACGTATCTAATGCCATGATTCGACGTAGAGCATCACAAGCCAAGCTTTCTCATGCTGGTTGATTAAAGGATTAGGGTTAGAAAAAATTAGTACCTGAAACTGCTCAAGTGGAATCATTTTCTCGTTCTTCGTATTTATTGCGTTTTCTTAGGCCTCCCCTCGATATTCTCTTATTGAAGAAAATATATTTATTTTCTTAAATAATAAAAAACTATGTTATTTATTTCCAATTTAGTAAAGGAGTTGATGGAAACGGATTAATAGAATTGTTGACAACTTGTTTATGAAGAAAAACTAGAAAAGGAAAGGATCAGAGAAAGCAACGGTAAATGGATGTTTGGGTATCCTGATTTCATCCTCTGAAAGTAAAATTAAAGTTCCTTTCAGACGATAAAAATTTTGTAGACATAGGAATCTTGAATGATGTTGGACACAATAACCTGACTGTTTCCCGATTTGGAGAACGAATTATAATATAGTTTTGTATTCGTTATTACAAAATTGTTATCATATTTGATTCGATTCCAAATATGTTGAATCATTGCTGTTTAGCAAAACTTGATCTTCGTTTTTGGGCAGGACATCAAATCAATTTTTAAATATTAGAGTAGATTCTAAAGAAATCCCACTTCTTATATATTTATCTTAAATACAAATATTTTAGTTCAACTTTATCCTAATTTTGTTGGAGCGACTCCATTTTTTCTACCTTGAATTGGGAAAAAAATATTCACAATTTCTTATCTTTTTTTGGGAGGATTAGCTTCAGTAATTAAGAGTTTATAGCTCATTGATATTGCATAACAAAATATTTAATTAATTTTAGGTCAATTAAAGTGCAAATTTAAATGAGCCTGTACAAAATCCTAATTTATTTGAAATAATTCACTTTTTCATGTTGACAATTTTTAAAAATGCAGAATTTAATATCAACTCTAACAATTATTACTATTTAAAAGATTTTCTAAAGATGCATCAGAATAAGACTTCAAGTGTAGACCTGGTTGTGCGTTGTAACTCTACACAAAATAACTAAACTTAAAATTATAACTAGTAATGAGTCTAGGTCGATTCCACATAGAGTGTGTGTAAAACTTTTAAAATTAAAAGAATTGGTGTTTAGGTTATGGGGGGGTTTAGTTTAATTTCAAATAAGAAAATAAAGTGAAACTAAACTAACGAAAGCAAATTAAATCAAACAACATAAAAATGAGAAAAGTGATAATGTATTAGGGATCCGGTCATTGATTCTGTCTTGACCTACATACAATTAAACATACTTCATTGAATTGTTATTCTGATACCTATCCTAGTAACTATTAATCGTAGATTAACAATAAGCTTTGTTAACTTTAAATTTCCTATAGGTTGTGTTTAATTAAAACGAGCTCTTTAATTAAACCTAATTACCATACAACCTAAAACAAACTCTCTAGATTTCTACATTAAGAGTTAGAAAAATAGATTAATCAAGGCAACAATCACATAAGCTTAGGTCATTTAACCAAGGTTACGTTATTCCTAATGATTCGACATCATTTGTAGCTAGTAACGAACATAAAATACAACGATTACGTATCGTATTGAAGATTCTAGCAATGAATTTACATAAAAAATAATCCAATGAGCACATTGAGATCATTCTTACACAATACCTAACTCAATAATCGTAAAATAACATAAACAATTTTGAAAGAGAGAAAGAACGACAAACACAATGCAGATACATCAAAATGTGTTCTTCGGTGTCGATTTCATCTCCAAACCAGGTTGGGGAAGCTTAGCCCTCTATGGGTCTCCAAAATATGCATGCTCTGCTCCTCATTTTGCTCTTGAAACAATTCGTGTCTATTTTTTCCATCAAAATGTTCTATTTATACTAAAAATTAGCTTTCGAGGCAACCCATATCGTGAAAGTCACGGCTGTGAATTTTGAATCACGATCATGACTCCTTAATGCATGGTCATGGATTTTGATGCCCAAATCATGAAGTTCACAACTGTGAACTTTGATGCACGGGCATGAACTTTGCACTGCATTATATACTCTTCATTTTATGTCATTTTCTTATCTCCTCTTTTTCCTCATCCTTCTCTTTCTTGTTTTATGAAGACAATTAAGTGTGAATCTTAAGAAAGCGGCTTAAAGATTGTGCTTTTAACTCACTTTAGCTCTTATGCTTCCAAATTGTTTCTAAAACCAAATATGAACCAAAATAAGTTTCTTAAACAATTTATAGCATTAATCACTAAGTGTTATAGAATAAATGTACAACCAATTAAGTACTTATCAGTTTCCCTACACTTAGCTTTTGATCGTCCTCGGGCAAAACAAAAAAATCAAGATCATAAACCAAAACACTTCAACATTTTCCAAGAATAAATAGTCATAAGCAAAGAGAAATAACTTCTAAAACCATAGCAAGAACTCAACATTCAATGCTTCTACTCATGACTAATCAACCATCATTCCCTTCAGAAATTGAGAAATCTAATGGTAGACGTGGAAAAAGTGTGTGTAAATAACATTGATCCATAGGTACAATCAAACACCATTTATAATCATGATATTCTATGACTTTGCAAATAATTTCATTTCTCCACCACTAAGATTCACTTACATAACCATGAATTAAAGGACTTTTCAAGGTTTTAATGTGGGTAAGGGTTAACATGAGATGTATTTGGATAGTGTAGCATAAAAGCCATCAAAGCTAGTTAAACAAGAAAAAAAAACTCAATATAACATCAAGCTCAAAACCAACATGCACTCACAACTACGTACATAAGTTATGATAAACATAAAAACTATGTTCCACGTTTTAGATTCAAGCTCTCATACTATAAACCATATGAAGCATAACCAATTAGAAGCGATCACTCATAAAAATTGATGATATAAAGAGTGATCCATCAAAACAATATCTCCCTGATATGCATCATACTCAAATCACCCATTCCACACAATTATATAAGAAAAAACTAATAATGATTAACTTTGCAAAACATGTGTATTATCCCTTGATACTTTTATTTAGACAAAAATTTTCCTTTTCTTTTTTTTTCTTTCTTTTCCATTCTTCTTTTTTTCGATAAAAATTAAAAGAAGCTATATGGACATTTGAAATTCATTAATAAGAGATCAAATGACATTCCAATCATTGTAACCAACTCATATATATGCACACCCCAACATTTACTTTTGTGAACTCCACAATCATCAACAATTAGCAAATGGTCCATTATCTTGAAGGCTTGGATAAGACATTTGGTTAGGTTTAAAGCATGTAATATGGTTAGCACAAAAAGAAAGGCTAATAAAGCACAAAGGGGATTAACAAAGGGAAAATTCATATCAAAAGGTTGGTTATTTGGCTAATGTAACTTGTGAAACAAAGAATACCTATATCATTTCCATATTAATTCATGTGATAAAAATGTGGACTTAAATAGAAAATCAAAGCAAAGTCAAGATGCATATGTAATGAAGGTCACCCACAAACAAAAGATAATGAGACTGATATGGAAGTGTCAGTTTATAAAGGCTTAAAATTTCTCTAGCTTTTGTCTACCATTTATTATTACTCTTCTAAAGATAGTGCATATTGACCAATCATAAGATTAAAAGTACATGCTCAAGTTGCCATGGATTGTTCTAGTCAATTCATTCTCTAATTATGACTATATAATCCTAGAAGCAATAGAAAAAGAGAAAATGTTTGATTGTCTTTTTGATTCTCTCTCTTTTTGTTTAAAAACACAAATACATATAAGAAAGAAATGAGAAAATGTAAAGGAAAAGAAATAAACTTTCCTTGGGTTGCCACCTAAGAAGTACCTTTGTTTATTATGCCTAGCTTGACTCCTTGTTTTCCTCATCACGTGAAAAATTTATAATCTTTAGTGTCATGGTCTGTGCTTTCTCCACTTAAGGTTCTTCCGGATAGGGCCTAAGTTGATGATAAGTCATATTCAGTGTTTTCCCTATCTTTACACTCTTAATCTCTACTTAGTCCTAGCACTCTTGAAATATCTCGTCACCTTTTTCCCCCTCATTTAATTTCTTCAATCTACCAAGTAAAGGTAAAGAGTTAGTCTTAACAATAATTAGGGACTCAATACTCACCTTCGAGCCAAATGATATATCCATGTTTCCTTTAAGCTTCTTCTACCATTCTTTTACACTAGTAATCCTTTAAGTATTCGTCCCAGGATTCTCAAGCTCCTTTCCGCTCTGTAAAGTTTTTGTATTAACATTCCTTGCGCATACCTTAGGTTTAGATGGTTGCATCTCTTTACTTTGTGATGATAGGCAGTTGATAGTTCTCGCCATCTGACCCATCTGAATTATCAAGTTCTGGATTCTAGAACTTGTATCCTACTAAAATTTCAGAGTATTAGTAAGTAAGAGACATAACTAAATCTTCCAGAGATGTACCTGAGTTGGAATGAGAGGCTTATGGTCTATGTGAAAATTGTTGTGCATCCTGCAGCTCATCTAAGAAGTAGTTTTGCTAGCCCTCCCATCCATAACTAAAATTCATATGATCACTTCAAACTTGGTTATAAGATTGAGAATACAAGTTATAGGAAAATTTTCCATCAATAACATTGATAATATCTAGCAGTGACATACTCCCTTCCATGTCTCCTTTTTATATACGAACAAAAACAATGTGAAAAGATAAAGAAATAAATGTAAAAATTAATTAGAAACAAATTATACAAAACACCAGAACAAAACTAAAGAACCACACTCCCCAGAAATGGCGTCAAGATTGGTAGCATATCATAACACTACAAAAAATAACTAGATTTTAAAACTATAGCTAGTTATGAGTCTAGGTCGATCCCACAGAAAGTACGTGTAAAGCTTTTGAAATGAAACGAATTGGTGTTTAGGTTATAAAGGGTTTACTTTAATTTCAAATAAGAAAATAAAGTGAAACTAAACTAACAAAAGCAAATTAAATAAAAAAATAAAAATGATAAAAGTGATGAATGCGTTTAAGATCTAGTTATCAGTTCATTCTCGGCCTACAAATAATTAAACATACTTCGTTGAATTATTATTCTCATACCTCTCCTAATAACTATTAATTGTAGGATAACAATAAGCTCTGTTAACCCCATTTTCCCTTTAGGTCGTGTCTAATTAAAAAAAGTTCTTTAATTAAACCTAATTACCGAACAACCTAGAACAAGCTCTCTAGATTTACTTAGACAACTGCATTACGAATTAGAAAAATAAATTAATTAAGGCAACAACCACATAAGCTTGGGTCATTTAACCAAGGTTACATTATCCCTAATGATTCAACATCATTAGTAGCTACTAATGAACCCCAAATACAATGATTATGTATTGTATTGAAGATTCTAGCAATAGGCTTACATAAAAACAATCTAACAAACACATTTAGAACATTCTTACACAATACCCAATTTAATAAGCATAAAATAATGTAAATAGTTTTGAAAGAGAAAAAGAGCAACAAACACATGTAGATAAAACCAAAGAGAGAAAGACTTCTTAATGCACTACCATGGGTTTTGATGCCCAAATCATAAAGTTCACGATCTTGAACTTTGATGCACGAGCGTGAACTTTACACTACATTATATACTCTTCATTATGGCTTTTGCTTGTCTCTTCTTCAATCTGATCCTTCTCCTTCTTATTCCATGAGGGAAATTGAGTGTGAATCTTAGGAAGACGACTCAACAAATGTATTTTCAACTCACTTTAACTCTTACGCTTTCAAATTGTACCTAAAATCAAATATGAACCAAAAGGAGTTTCTTAAACATTTTATAACATTAATCATTAAATGTTATGGAATAAATGTACAATCAATTAAATACATAATAAGACCTTTTGACTACCAAAACCTACAACACATGTA
>JAOQMP010000210.1:29458068-29493769 GCA_027563575.1 Erythroxylum pedicellare | reverse complement strand
AATGCTCACACAGATAAAACCAAACTCTTTTGTTTTATTAATAATAAATATTTTCATTACAAAACTGTAACTGAAGAGGATAAAGTTACATGTAAATACACTTGCTTTCCAGGGCACTATATTTACATAACTCCAACAATTTAAATCATGCTCATTCATTAAGAAAAAAATTTGGGGGCCAACATTTGTCCCCCTCTTTAAAGAATTTCGTCCTTAAAATTTTTACCTGACTGATCTAGGCGTAGGGGTATGTCTCCTCCTCTTATGCTCCTCCGTTTTCTATTTAACTTCATCACTTAAAATAATTTCTTTAAAATGACCCTAGTGAACGGATTCAATCAGTCCCTCCGTGACTTATTCAGATATCACACTATCTTATCTGTTCCTCCATATATTTAAGATTACTCACAATTTTCACTTCTTGTCTCAATAACACCATCATCATATCCTATCAATATTTCTTAACATACTCACATATATTACATTATAAATCTAAGACATCTTTCATCAGTAGCACTTCTCATAGTTATTTAATACAGACTAATTCATGTCGAGCTTAGCTAGTCCTTTTTCTTAATCTTGAGCCCATATTGGCACGGTTCATTCACTTAAAAATTCACATCACTATGGTGTCAGTATCCTTAACTCTTATGTTTATCTTACTATATTCCATACCCATGATGTTGATCCACCTAACTCATTTATCTTTCTTGAATCACTTAATTTCTAATACAGATCAATTTCACTTATCAACAGTGTCTCAATCAATTCTGGCCTTCAACTATTTTTAGGCCTTAATCATCATAATAAAAAAATGACAACTCTTTCTATCATCTAACTCCTCATACAGTATTCTAATGAAATCACTATGATGATGACTGTGATGCTTAAAGTCAAATAGAACTATGCATTGATCTCATGTTCCTATAAACTCGAAACTATAAGCTTTAAACATACCTCTGATTGTTAAGGTCATCAACAATTCAAACATTCAGTCACTTGATTCTATATTCCTAGTCGCTAAATGATATTTCAGTGTATACCTACTAAGATATATAACTTCCATTACCATTTGTACTTTTCTAACAATCTCTTTGCTCTATCACCTTTATCGGTACACATACTTCTTATTTCAATCACAAAGTATCATTTTTTCCTATTTGAACTTAAAATTCATATTCACTTTTGATTTCTTAGTAAGATTCACAATTTTTGAATCATTAATTTGGGCTTGGTTAATCTTTTCATATGTAACTGATCTTCAATTTCATAGCAAATAGTACTTTGATTTGCCTAAAATTCAACTCCATATTCTATGCTCTTTTTTACACTATATCTGATAACCTTAATATTTGAATTCGTGCTTCACTACTATTGGGATTTTTGCTTACTGTATCAGATACAACACTAAATTTACTAGAAAATACTCATTTGTACAATCATAATCTTTCAGTATTTATATCAATTGTCTCAGTCTCGTATTTAATTTTCTCAACTCAATAATTACCTTAAACTTTAATGATCTGCACATATATATCTACATATCACAGATGTTCCTCTACATATACTGTCTCCAAACTTTCCAAGCAATCACTACTATAGTAGCTCTAAATTATGTATCAAATAGTCAACTCATAGGATGTTAGTTGTCTCCATATATATGAAATCATTTTATCATGCTGCATTGGATTTTATCCAATTCTCTTATACAACATCATTGTATACTATAAAATCTCCAAATCCATATGACATAATTTACATCTGTGTAATTCCTCAAAATTCTATTTACTTTCATTACTCATACGATTTACACTTTTTTCTTCAAGTATTCAACTATTCTCCTCAACTTTTGAATACATTTAATATATCATCAAATTTTGCTTGGATCGCTTTAATCTTCAATACCATAGTATGGTCGGGGCAATTGTTAACTCAAATAATTATTATCAAACTCCATGTGCCCCTAATTAGTTCTCGTAATTTCTTAAATAACTAATTCCTCAATGAGGTAACATTTTCTCACATTATTTTCAATTTCCCAATTGACTTCCTTTCTCGAATGATCTTCTCCATTCTTTAGACTTCCTCTTATCTCACATTGACTTATTCTAATGTTTGCTTATTCATACTAATTTCTCCACACATTTCAATTTATTTTCAATCTTAACTTCTAGTGTTTGTAATACATTCATCAGGTCAAATTTGTCATCTCCCAAACATATTTACACAGAATATCAACATTGACCTATATACTTCTCATATTAGTAATTGATGTCTCCTCAAATTTAGGAATCCACTCATATAGTTGGATACTTTACATCAAACAAAATACATACGTTCTCAGTAGTATATTTTACCTCTTATGCTTAAGTCTCCGCTAGGGATATGACTTCAATATTCACTTTTGATTCATTATATATTCATTTCTATTTTGTTCTTTCATTGATCATCTTTAATATAAACTATTTGATCTGCTTAATCTAATTCAGTGAAATTCTTCTTAGAAAGAAGATTTCTTGCTACCATCATCTATACTATTCATGCAATCTTTATCAATCATCTGTTATCATCATCACATAATCAGCCATTCTTAATGCCTCGAGAAGACGAACTTATATCGTTCTTACAAGGTCATAACATTCTAGTTCCCAAAACTCAACAAAATAGTAAATATAACTACTTCCGCGTATGCTTAGGTAGGTATCATCAAATTCATCCCATTTTGTCAACATATTTATCTCCAACAATTCACCAATTTATATCTTACACAATTGATACTTTGATCTCCATTAACCTTAGACGATGTATTTCTCTTTATCCTTGAATTCATTTTTTCATTGTAACATCATCAATAATCTCAATTCCACTAATATCTTCTGTTACTGAATCATAACTCTTATCACAACAATTAAACAATCATTCTAGCTTCCAAGTTTAACCTTTTCATTCCACTCTTCTTGTACACCTTAATTCTAGTCATTTACACCTATGTCTCTATTTTTTCAGTCAATTTGTGAAAATATTTTCAAATCCATATTGATTTAAGTACATATCCACAATAAAATTTAGTTGCCATATTCACTGACATAACCACAATACTATATCTATGTATAACATATCAAACTACGTAATATTTCTTATTTTTAAATATCCATAAACTTTTCATTTTCTTGTATTCTGATGGATCATTATTCTTCTCTTATTATTTCTATCAGCTCAAATTCTTAACAAATGCTCATAAGTATGACTTATACATATATGACTCAGACTAAAGATCAGGTACTACTGTCTGCTATGACATGACTAAAACGCATGTAACTTAACGTGTATTTCAAAAACTCCATGTAAGATCTCAATTCTGGGCTTTGATACCACAACTGTTGGGCCCCAATTTTGGAGCCCAACTCAGATGTCATAAAAATGTGTGTTTGTGCTTGTTACCATGTATGGTTATTCCAATTAACCATCATTTGTCCTCATCGGTTCATCATCATTATCTGATACCATAAGTGTGGAGCCCCATTTTTAAATTATTCTTATATTGAATCAAATATTCTGTGCTCAACTTACATATAAAAATAAACATCTTAGGGATTGAATCAAAATTCTATTCCTTCAGATCATTTATAGCTCTATGTCTCTAGTTTATTTAGAAACAAGAATCATCTCCGGAATCATAAAACGTGAGAAAACACCTTTTTTCAACTTCAGAACAGATTTTTGGAAACCTCAAACTGGAATCACAATTTGACTTCTTCAGAACATTTGTTTCTCATTGTCTTAAGTTTCTAATGAATACCCAACTTTCATCCAGAAATTGAACATCTTTGAGGCTGAATCAGAATTTGAATTCTTCATATAATTTGTAAAACTAAAGGCTGAATTAGAATTCAACTTCTTCATATAATTTGTAAAAATACGTCTCTAGTTTACTCCACCTTAAAAAACATCTCAATTGGAACTCTAAAGATCCAGATATATTCAAATTTCCAAAGTATGTTCAGTAAAATAACACCAATTCATACTATTCCAACAGATTCCCTCACTTTCCTTCAATCAAAATTTTTCAAATCAATTCAGAATGCTACCAATTTTTTTGGAGAGATAGCATAATGTGTTAGGAATCTATTGGCTTAAGTATCACTTTATTTGGAGGTCGGATAACAAAGCTATGGCCGAAAGAATTAAACAAGGTTTTGTCGCCAATCATATTGAACTTGGTTCGGGACAATTGGCATAACTTGCTTTAGAGATATCAGATCAAGGACATTATTAGATGGTTTGAAAGAGAAATTCAAGATCTACAACTTTCATACAGACCTTAAAGATAGATTTTGTCAAAACTAGACCAGATGATACGAGATGAATTGTACTCAGAAGAAGTTTATGAACAGTACACAAATGATGTTTTACAATTAGCATAACTTTCTCTAGAGATATCGGATCAAGGTGATTCTTAAATGGTTTGAAAGAGGATTTCAAGATATACAACTTTCATGCAGACCTTGAAGACAGATTCTATCATCTACAGGGTAAAAATTGGACTAGATGATACAAGATAAATAGTAGACAGAAGATACAATCTATACTCCTTATCATTTACTTCTTGAGCTCCTTGCTTGCTTGATTCCTGGTTGTTTTCAGAGTTTGTTTCCTTGCTCTTCAATTGTTTTGACTCATTTTCAGTCAAAAGTACTATCTTTTTGAAACTTTCGGACTTCTAACTCTCTCAGTTGTTGAAGGCAATTCTCTGCTCTCAATCACCTCTTCAGCTTCTCCCTCATTTGGATTTCTAAACCGCACTTGTTTCCAGTTTCGGAGGGTTATGACATTCAAGCTTTTGGGGTTCATATGGATAGCTCCACTACTTCTCGCTTGATTTTCACTCTTGTTGCTGGATAATTGGGTGATGTAGGAGTTGATATTCTCAGCCTTTGTCTCCCATTGATCCATTCTCTTTTCTAAAGCATTAAACCGAGCAGCAGTTTTAGAAGAATCCTGTTGAATGAGAGAGGCTATTGCATTGAACTGGTTATTTTTTGAAGTCCTTTCCTCCTTAATCAGTGCCATCATATTGTGCAGAAGTTAGTTAGTGTCCTTTTTTGGTGGGATAGTCAGAGCTTATTGTTGGTTGTCAAATTGGTTTGTGGAAGTACCAACTCCTCCACCCTGTTAAAATCTGTTCGGTCCTCTTCTTTCCTCATTCCTCCAACTAAGCTTGGGATTTTCTTTCCACCCTTCATTATAGGTGTTTGAATAAAGGTCCCATTTCTGACTGGGTCGACCCTGATATATAGCGAACACCTCTTCATAACGACTGGGGCAAACACTAGATATGTGCATTACTAACCCACAAGTATCACTACTAGGTGAAGTAAGATCTATAGAAGGTGTTGGGCAATGCACACTCATGTTTTTCAGTTCGGCAATGATGAAGGACAACTATGAAGTCATTTTACTCTCCAAAGAGTCAACTTTAGACTCTAGACTCTCGATTATTCTGGAGTGGGATGCCGAAGCTCCCAACTCATACACACCTCTTGTATCTCTAACACTATACTGTTGATGATTCAAATCCATCTTCTTGATCAAATCCCATGCCTCTGAAGTTATAAGGTCAATCAAGGAACCTCCCGATGCCGCATACCTTTATCTTGACCTTTAAATCTATCATAAAAATACTGCACTAGCTGCTCATCAGGTATCTGATGGTAGGGGCATCTGGATAACAAGTCTTGGAAGCGGTTCCAATAGTCATAGAGTGACTCATCATAACTTTGACGTGCTGAATAGATCTCCTTCCTTATCGATGAAGTTCTAGAGACCAAAAAATATTTCTCCAGGAATTCCATTCGCAGATTGGCCCAACTATGGTAGGCATTCTCCACATATCTTGGGAGGCTCATATACCACCCCCTTACTTTTCCCTCCAAGGATAAGTGAAAAACCTTCCATAATACTTGATCGAGTGAAGCTCCCACAAGTTTCATACTTTGACAAATTATGGACAAAGATTGCAAATGGATGTAGGGATCTTCTTCTGTCAAGCCCTAAAATTTAGGAAGAGTTAATGAGCAATCCTTTAACCTCAAAATTCATGTCAAAATTAGGACAAACAGTAATAAAAGGGTCATATTTCACATCAGAGGTAGTTGCTTCCGTAATGGTCCTTCTTCTTTGAATTTTTATTCTCACCAACTAGCTCCTGCTCCCCATTACCTCCATTATCACCATTCCTAGGCTGATTTGCATTAAGGTTAGGGTTTTGCAGAAAAGCTAGGTTCTTAGCCATTATGACTCCTTATATTGACTCACTCTCACTACTTAATTGACTAGACTCTTTGTTAACAACTACCTGACTTCTCTCTTTTTCTCTCCTCTCCTTTCTAACCTTTCTCAAATGTCTCCCAATTTCAAGATAGAAAGGCAGAAGTTTCGCTTTCTAGGGTACGCACGGAAACAACTTAAGTGAAAAATAAAATGTAACAAAATTTACTTACAATCACGCAAAGTGAAACAAAAAGGCGAGATGTGATGGATGCAAGTGTGTGAGTGTATGAAAGTATGTATGCAAGTAAAGTATTTAAGTAAAATGTGTATGTATCAAAAAGCAATCAAAGAAGTGTTCAAAACTATGTGGGTGCAAAAATGCTAAGTATAAAAAGTGCAAAAAGGTTCAGTATCCTATTTGTTTGTGTTTTCAAAATTTTATGCTAAATAAAGAAAATGAAATCCTATACTATTGACATTATGAAACTAAACTATCTAGAATGTAATCTAAATAAAGTTTCCTAACCTCACTTAGTAGCAAAAATGACAAAAGCTAACCTAGAGAACTAATTTCTTGGTTTCCTAGCAACGGTGCCATTTTGATCCAAACCTTAGTCTTATCCTTGGAGGTCAAATCAAAAATACAATCTAAGGATTACAATATAGGATGTAACCTCGGATCGTCTCACTTAATTGGAACCTTAACGAATGGATCTAAGATAACTTATATGTCATGAAATGCAAGTTAAATTGATATGGAAGGTGTTTTTGTTTTTTGGAATTCTTAACAAAATTTAAAAGGAATTGTAAGAAAAATGTGTTTAAATGTGTTTTGGATTTTTGGGAATGTAAAAATAGGAAGATAAGGACAATCATCAAATGATGATAATATCCTTTTGAAAATGAACTTTGACTGTCATAGTTCGAAATCAATTTTTAAATAGGAGTGGGAATCACTAAGTTTTAAATGGGTAAACCTTAAAGAACTCTTTAAGTTCAAGGTCTTATTCAATAAAATCCATTTCTTAAGACCTTATTAAATGCCCTTAGTATGTGTAGTGGGTAAATCAATGCAATAAGTCATTTTGGGATCTCAAATCAACTCAATATCAAACATAACTATGCAAGATAAAAGAGATTCAACAAGATCATAAATAGACATATATGAGACTTCATATATTTAAGCTCAATGTTCTACATCAACAAATCCCAACAACACATTGAATATCCAACACTTGATTAAACTCTAATCAAGAATGTTCAACTACAAATTACAAATCCTAAACCTAGGAGTTCTTAACAATATAGCTGAACATGGAATAAACTACTCTCCTTTGAAGTCCATTGAACTCTAGCCATTGCTACATCTTCAAGAGGAGAGAGGTGCCTAGCCAAGCATAACTCTACGAGATTTCACCACCGGGAATCCACTGGAAGCATCCATGGTAGTAGTTGTCGGTGAAGGAGCAGAATAGTGGTAAGAGGAGATGAAGGTGTGTAGAAGAATTTTTCTTCCAAAGGTAGAGAGAGTGAGGGTGTCTTCTTGAACTGTTAGTTATCTCTCCCCTTCTTAACCTAAAATAGGTAGGTTTTAAAAAAATGGGTTATGGATCGGGTTGCACAGTGGGTAAACTTCCAAAAATGGTTTGAGTAACAGAAGGTTCACTGCGACGACAGATGAGTTCACTGCGAAAAAGTTTTCCCGAAAGTTTTTGTTTGGAGTTTTTGGTTTCTCCACCACGGTGACATGAACTTCACGCCGCAACGAACTTTTCACAAAAGTTTTCTTGAATAATCTGCTGAGTTCGCTGCGGCGACGTGATCTCACACCACGGAGAAATTATCCCGAAGAGTCTTTGCTTAGGTTCTTTATACTTCGCCACAGCGTAACATCACCTCTCGCCGCGGTGAACTTCCTGTTGCCTTGACTTGTTGACCTATCATTTTCAGCCTTCGCTCCTTGCTTCACTCCTTGCCTTTACTTCTTTAAGTGTCCTACAATAACAAATAGTTGTTTGTAGTATCAATTGTTCTTAGAAAAATTAATTTAGTGCAATTGATAATAATTTGTGACAATTTTACTCTCAAACTATACAAAGTAAAGGCAAGCACTCAAGAGTAAAATTAAGCATAAAATCTAAAAATAAGAGCCACGAAGTTTAGTAAAAACCATGAAATGTCACCAATTTATATAAGAAATTTGGGTTCAATCATAAAGGTAGCGATAAGGATGAAAAGAATAGTGAAGCTGATCAAAACGCATTCTTTACTTTGGAGGCTATGCAACAGCAATTCCAAAGACAAGACTAGGCCATTAGGAATTTACAAAGAGAGGCTTAAACTAATGGTGCAACAAGGAGGCAAAATGGGGAGCCAACTTTTGTGCACTACGAATGTGAAGATGAATATGATGATGGGGAAGATGAAGAAGAGTGGCATAGGGTCAGAATTAGTGGAAAAGGGGGACAGAATGATAGAGGAAGAGGAAGAGGAAGAGGCTATAGAGCCCGATACAATACAATGGAAGAAGACAGGGCCGAGTTTGTGGATAGAAACTTGGGTAATATCAAGATGAAAATACCATCTTTTCAAGGTAAGAATGATTTAGAAGCTTACTTAGAATCGGAAAGAAAGGTGGAGATGATTTTTGAATGCCATAACTATTCAGTGGAGAAGAAGGTGAAGCTTGCTACTATGGAATTTCATGATTATGTGCTTATTTGGTAGGATCAGTTTGTTTTGAATAGAAGAAGGAATGGAGAGGATCTTATTAATACTTGGGCCGAAATGTAGAGGATCATAAGGAAGAGGTTTGTGCCTAGTTACTTCTATAGGGAGCTTCATCAAAGGCTCCAAACCTTGAGACAAGGAACCAAAAGTGTAGAAGAGTACCATAAAGAGATGGAGATAGCCATGATTAGGGCTAATGTATAAGAAGAAAGAGAAGCCACCATGTCACATTTCTTGGCTGGTTTAAACAAAGACATTGCCAATGTCATTGAATTGAACTATTATATGGAGTTAAAGGAGATGGTGAATATGGACATAAAGGTGGAGAGGCAACTCAAGTACAAAAGCTCCAGTAAGGCTTCTTACCCAATCTCTACTACAAATTATGGTCCAAGAAGGATGAGAAGACCAAAGACAAGCCAAAGGAAGAGAATAACAAGGTGGATCCAAAAGTTGCTTTTAAAAGTCTTAGTTCTTTTAGTTCCAATTATGAAAAGCATAGGACTATTAAATGCTTTAAATGTCTTGGTGTTGGTCATATTGCTTCTCAATGCCCAAGGAAGAAAACAATGTTTGTGAGAGGAGGAGAAATTATGTCTGAAGAGGAAGAAGATGATTTTGCTTCCATGCCTGAGTTGGAAGAGTGCTCTGATATGGAAGTTAAGGATGCAGCTAGGGGCGAATTACTTGTTACTAGGTGAGTTTTTGATGCTCAAGTGAAGGAAGATGGAATTGAGCAAAGGGATAATATTTTTCATTCTAGATGCCTAGTCAATGAAAAGATTTGTAGCCTAATCATTGATGGGAGGAGTTGCACTAATGTGGTTAGTACATTGATGGTGGAAAAACTAGGGTTGGAGTGCTTAAAACACCTTAGGCCATATAGGCTACAATGGTCGAATGACATAGGGGAAATAAAGGTTAATAAACATGTCCTTGTATCTTTCTCTATTGGGAAGTATTCTAATCAAGTACTTTGTGATGTTGTACCTATGCATGCTAGTCATTTATTACTTGGTTGACCTTGGCAATATGATAAAAGAGTGTTACATGATGGTTTTAAGAATAGGTACTCATTTACTATAGGGGATTAGAAATTTATTCTTGCTCCATTGGCGCTAAAGGAGGTGTATAAGGACCAAATGCAATTAAAAAAGAGTATGGAGGCAATGCAAAAAAGAAAGGCCAAAAAACTTAAAAGAAAGCGTGATTATACAAAAATTAAAGGGAAAGCTGAGAACCTTGCAAAAGGGGAGTAGAAATTTAATTCAAAAGAAAAGAGAGAAAGTGAGGCCAAAAGAGAGAAGAAAAATGGGGAAGGAGGCCTAAAAAGAAATTCACTTAAAAGGCCCAAATGAGAGAGAGGGTAGAAAGAAACAAAACTTCGATGCAAAAATGAGAGATGTAAGGATTACTTGTGCAGAAAGGAGATGTACTTTTATACAAGGAAGCTTATTTTAATGAATCTAACCTTGACCCTTAGTTGCCTAGTAGTGTTGTTTATCTTTTGTAGGAGTATGGAGATGTTTCCCTTGAGGAGTTGCCAAAGGAGTTGGAGGAATAGAACTTCAGATTGATTTCATGCCTGGGGCTCAGATTCCAAATAGACCTTCTTATAGGGCTAATCCTGAAGAAACTAAGGAACTCTAAAAGCAAGTGGAAGAGTTGCTACAAAAGGGACACTTCAGGGAGAGTCTTAGTCCTTGTGCCGTGCTAGTGATATTAGTTCCAAAGAAGGATGGGAGTTAGCACATGTGTGTAGATTACAGAGCTGTTAACGAGATAATGGTAAAGTATCACCATCCTATACCTGGATTGGATGATATGATTGATGAATTGCATGGTACATATATGTTTACCAAAATTAATCTTATGAGTGGTTACCATCAGGTTAGAATGAAAATTGGTGATGAATGGAAAACTGATTTTAAAACAAAACATAGTTTATATAAGTGGCTTGTGATGCCTTTTTGCTTAACTAATGCTCCTAGTACATTTATGCGTTAGATGAATCATGTTTTGAGGACATTTATTGGTAAGTTTGTTATGGTATGTTTTGATGACATATTGATCTATAGCAAAAGCATTGATGAGCATCTTAGGCTTGTGTTAGATGCAGCTAGGGTGGAAAAGTTATATGTTAAGTTAAAGAAGTGTACATTTTGCATGGATCGCGTCATATTTCTTAGTTATGTTGTTTCTTCTAATGGGATTGAGGTGTACTAAGAAAAGGTCAAGGCAATTAGGGAGTGACTGAGACCTACAAGTGTTACTCCGATAAGATATTTTCGTGGAATTGTTAGTTTCTATAGGAGGTTTGCAGAAGATTTTAGTTCTATTATAGCTCTATTAATTGAGATTGTTAAAAAGGGGGTAGGATTTAAGTGGGGAGAGGCGCAGGAAATTGCTTTAACACTTTGAAAGAAAACTTTATTCTGCACTTATTTTGAGTTTACTTGATTTTATTTCTACTTTTGAGATTGAATATGATGCCTTTAGGATAGGTATTAGTGTTGTTTTGTTACAGGGAAGGCATCCCATTGCCTATTTTAGTGAGAAGTTGAATGGTGATCAATTGAAGTATTCCACTTATGATAAGGAGTTATATACATTAGTATGAGCTCTACAAACTTGGTAGCATTATCTATGGACAAAGGAATTCACGATTCACACTAATCATGAGAGTTTGAAGCATCTTAAGGGCTAAGGTAAGTTGAATAAAAGACATCCTAAGCGGCTGGAGTTCATAGACACATTCGTGAAATACAAGTAAGGTAAAGCAAATGTGATTATTGATGCATTTTCTAGGAGGTATGCTCTAATATCTTCTTTTATTTCTAAGTTGATTGGGTTTGAGTATATAAAAGATTTCTACAAATCAGATTCTGACTTTGTTAATGCATATGATGCATGTGAACAAGTTGCTTTTAAAAAGTTTTATAGGAATGATGGATATTTTTTAGAGATAATAAACTACGTATTCCTACTTGTTATATGCGTGAAATGCTTGCTAGGGAGTCTCATGATGGAGGTTTAATGGGACATTTTGGTATTGCTAAAAAACTTGACATATTACAGTAACATTTTTATTGGCCTAACATGAAAAAAGATGTTGAAAGAGTTTGCTCTAGTTGTGTAGCGTGTAGGCAACCCAAGTCCAAGGTGCAACCGCATGGACTGTACACGCCTCTACGTGTCCTTAATAGTCTTTGGATTGATATATCTTTGGATTTTATGTTAGGATTTCCTAGGACTAGGAAAGGGCGTGATAACATATTTATTGTAGTTGATAGATTTAGTAAAATGAATCATTTTATTGCATGTCATAAATCTGATGATGCTACACATGTTACTGATTTGTTTTTTAGGGATGTTGTTAGGTTGCATGGCATTCCTAGAACCATTATTTCAGATAGGGATTCTAAGTTTTTAAGTCACTTTTGGCGTGTTCTGTAGAATAAATTGGGAACTAAACTTTTGTTTTCTACAACTTGTCATCCCCAAATAGATGGCCAAACGGAAGTGGTTAATAGAACCTTAAGATCTTTATTGCGTGCTGCTGTGGGTAAAAATTTGAAAGCTTAGGAAGATTGTTTGCCTTTGATTGAGTTTGCTTATAATAGAAGCATTCATTCTTCTACAGGTTATTCTCCATTTGAGATTATGTATGGTTTTAACCCATTAACTCCACTGGATTTGTTTCCTTTATCCTTGAATGATATTGTTAATGTAGATGGGTAGCAAAAGGGCCAAATTGGTTAAGACAATACATGAGAAAGCTAGGCAGCATATTGAGGAAAAGAATATGAAGTATGCTCAAAGAGGTAATCAAGGGTGCAGGGTGATCAAGTTTGAGCCTGGAGATTGGGTTTGGGTGCACTCCAGGAAAGAGATATTTCCTAACCAAAAGATGTCTAAACTCAATCCTAGAGGTGATGGTCCTTTTTAAGTGCTTGAACGAATCAATGATAATGCCTATAGGGTGGATTTTCCAGGTGAGTATGGTGTTCGTGCTACTTTTAATGTTTCTTATCTATCTCTCTTTGATAATGTAGGCCTTGATTCAAGGACGAATCCTTTTGAGGAGGGACGGAATGATGCAACTTACCAAGTCAATGGAGACTTAAGGATGCCAATGGGTCTAATTATAAGGTCACACTCCAATAAGCTCAAGGTACAATTTCAGATTGACGCATAAGCTTTTGTTTCACAAGAACTTCAAGAAGTTTTGTTGATCAATCTTGGGGAAGAGCTTAGGGACACGTCTAAGTGTGTGTGCACATTGGAGGCATCAAACCAAGAAGGCTAACACTTAGCCAATTTTCACAAGCACAAGTCTAATCAATAGGCTTGGGCTTATTTTATCTTGTAAAAGGCACATGGAATTCTTTTAGGCTTTGTCATGGGTTGATTTGTGTTAAGTGTGCATGTGCTTCATTAAAAACAGTCATGTATATGTTTTATTTTAAGGAACCAAGCATGTAGGCCTATTTTAAAAGCCCAATTCACCCCTCTTAAGTTAGCCTACTATTTTTGTTGTTTCCTTATCCTATTTGGACTAGGCCTAGTCAATTTTAATTAGTTTTAAAGCTCAAATCTGTATGGGATTTGTTCTTGGGCAGATTCGTTTCAAGAAAGCCTTCTTGATGTTTTGGGCTTTCTTTAGGTTTTTTTAGGTTATCTTTGTTAGGATTTATATTGCACAAGGGTATTTAAACCCTTGTTTTATGCGTGAACACCAGATTAGATGTTAATAAAATTTGAAAGCATTCTTCAAGAGAGAATTCGGATTTTGCTTGTTTTACCTTAAAGATTGATTCAACTTATCAAGTAAGTTCTAACTTGTGGCGTTAGTTCAATTCCTACAATCTTTATACTCTTTGTTACCAATTCCTTGCTATTTTGGGGGTGAAGGGTCTTGTTAGCTCGATTGAATTTAAGTTTGGGAGCAATCATTGAAACGGTGGTATCCTAAACATTGATTCTAAGTTTTTGCCATATCATCCGTACATATGAATGTGAGTAATATGAAAACACTAGATATCGTGAAAATGCACAGATGTGCTGAAATGCACGATTGTGTATTTTTTCTAGATTATTATTTTTCCTATTTTGTCTACATTGTCATTTGAATTCCTCTCCTTTACTTCCATAAAGGCAATTATCACCTATAAAAAATCTTGCAACATGTTAAGTACCAAATATACAATAAAAGTATCAAATATCAAGCAAAATGCATCAAATATGGTCGGTAAAATATAGTCAAATATTCATCTACCAACTGTATAATTCTAGACCTCCATAAACTTTGTGTATTAGTAAGATTTTTACTGGTATGTTATTTTTTGAACAAAGAACATGAATTTTATACTATAATTAAAACTATATCTACATTATAGTGAGCTCATGGCATTATGCCTACAATCATATTTACGATATGAAAAAAATTCACTAAGTCTAGCAGTACATCTGTCTACAAGATAAATAAAAAAATGTACAACTATAGACACCATTTATGCTTCATCTCCATGGAAAGATTGGGATGAACATTATGAGCCAAGATGTAAGCTCTAGTTTGATTAATAATGCGCTTAACTAGTTGATAGTTCTCTTAATTAATGTCAATGGATCTCCTTCGTTTCCATTCTCTCCAGATATTGTAAATAATGATGGTTTAGGTTGCTTTAAAAAGTGTAGAGTTAGTATTGCCATGCTTAGAGTTCCTGATGGTCTAGCTCAACACCTACTCCCATTGATATCCATTGTTATTAACATGTAATATGTGGAGCATTCTACTTTATATGGCCATGGAAAAGTTATGATAAGGGTAAATTGCATTGTGTTTTAGGGCATAGTTTGATATGTGCTTAGTCGTTAATTCAATCATTTAGTATATGTTTAGGTTAAAATTATGTTAGTTTGTTAATTATTTATGTTTTAAGTGTTTTATGGGTTAGTACAAGTCTTTGAGCTAAAATATTATGTTTTTGAGGTACCTCGATGTGTTTGCTAGTGTTGTAAAGTCAACATTAAAGAACGAAAGAGTTTTGGAGACATTCGAGCCAAAACAATGGCCCACAATTGTGGCATATCAAGTCATAATCGTGACAGAAGCTCCCAATTTAGCCTACAATCATGACCTACATGCCACGATCATGACAGAAGCCTAGAGAATGACCCATGATTGTGGCCTACATGCCATGATCGTGACAGAAGGCTCAGATGTGAGCCATAATTATAGACTGCATCAAGCAGACATACAGACACTCATGAATGTCAAGTTTTGAGGGATTGTTTGGACCTTTCAGAGCTCAAAAAAACCCTAAGGTCACCCAAAATATAAGAGGATATAAAAAAACAAAAAAAGGTAGAGAAAAGAGTTTTTTTTGCATCAATCAACTTGAGAAACCTTAGAGAGAGATCATCAAGAGATAGAGGAAGAGAAGAAGTAGAGAGAAGAGGATAAGATGATGACTCAAAGTACTTCTCGGATCAGGAGGTTTCCTAACATCACTACCTCCTATCATCCATTTTAGATTGTATTTCCTATTCTTTTTAGTGCTATTATTGTATAGAATTGGATTGAACAGTTGATGATTGGATCTAAATGTTGAGGATGTTCTAAACTCACCTTCAGAATTTTATTCTTGAATTAATGAGAATTTGATTGTTTATGTGTTTATTAGATATTATTGTGGTTAGATTATGCTAGTGCATAATTCGATAATAAATTAAGGGGGTGAATCGAATGAAAAATGATTAAATTGGACTAATAAGAGTTAGGTGATTTAATATAAACTAAAATTAAATCAGATCGATAATTTGTACAGAGAGAGACCTTGTATAGGTTTTTGATAGTTTATTAGAGAACTTTAGAACTAATTAGGGTTTTGGATAAGTCGTGAATTAAGAGATTGCAACCTCTCTAATTTAATTAGGGTTTATAATTTAAGGTTAATGTTTATAACTAGAGAGAGAGTAATCAACCCTAGGATAGTCTAGAACCAACAATCCAATAATTCATAATCAGTTAGGTTAGCATTAAGGATAGGTAAAATTCCCCTTCTCCCAATTAGTAATTTCCTTCGGTTGATTCTTAGGTGTATTGTAAATTAATTAATAATAATTTTTTTCATGTTTGATTCTTATTTTTTATTGACTGAATTAAATTCTCGTATTTGTTTTGTTGCAACTTGAATTTTTTTTATTTGTTTCTGGCCTTAGATTTTCAGATTAGATTAGTTCCCTCCTTGTGGGATCAACAAGTTTAGCACTATGCTAATGAACCGTGCACTTGCGAATTATCGATGGTTAATAATTAAAACTTACACATAACTAAACCCTAATCAAGTTGTACTAGAAAAAGAGATGCTCATGGTCCTTCACACTTAGTTGCATAATAGACATAGATCATCCTCACTATCGTGCCATTGGTTTTTTGTTGTAAGTCTATTTTTAATAGCAAGCCAAGTAATAAAAGCTGCCTTAGGATATATAGTGTTCCTCTATAAGAGATTGAACTAAGGGATTGCCATAGTGTAATTGGTGAAAAACAGAGGAACTGAACCAAGGGATTGCCATAGTGTAATTGATGAACATATTATAACAAGAGTGATTGGAGTATCGTCCATTGGAATTCAAAGTCCAAGTGATGGTATCCTCTCTATGTATTGCATTCAAAGAAGGTAGATGATCAAAAAGAGATTGAAATCCCCTAAATGTTCCATGCCAATTTCTTTGCACAATCAATGAGGTGACTTTTAAATGAAGTGACATCCTATTTTTGAGATGCTAAAATTCATCCAAGTAGACTAAAGGACTGATATCTAACTAATTATCAAATGATATCCATTTCCTCTCTCCATTTCCAATTATATGTTTAATGCAAGGATAGATAAGATTCCTTAATTTCATCATTTGCCTAAGAATCTATAAGCCCTCTCTTGAAAAATTAGCTTTTCATATGTTTTTGTTTTTTTAGATAAATTTCATTTATCAGTTTTATCCAAAGAGCTTTCTGATTAGTAACTAATCTCCATATCCTGTTACACATTAAGACATTTTTCATAGTGGAGATAGAAATGACACCTAGACATCCAAATTTCTTTGGTTTAGTAACTTCACACTAATTAATTATAAGTTTCTTGGAATCATCAAGCCTACCAATCTGTAGGAAAGTTTTTATGACTCTATCCGTATCCTTAATGGCCTTCTTAGGAAGAGCATCATGGGAAGTCCATTGGATGTACGTACTTGAGAGAATAGAAATGATGAGAGAGAGCCTATCAATATAGGATAGGAAGATTATGACATGCTAACACCTTAGATTTCAACCTTTCAATTAAAGGTAAACAATTAGTAAATTTTGGCTTGGAGCAAGTAATAGACTTCCCAAGTAGTAAATATGAAATGTATGAATATTCAATATAGTGATACCTTAAATAACATTTGAGTTTCTCATATCAGCTAAGAGATAAAAATGACTCTTAGCAGGGTTAAGTTTCAAACTTGAGCAGCTAGCAAACAAGTCTATCAGTTGCATTAACATGGTGATAGAATGAGGATTAGCTCCACACAACAAGATCAGGTCATCCGCATACATGAGATGTGTCAAATTGATAGCTTTACATTGGGAGTGAAACTTAAAATTACCATTATAAAGGAGAAGTTTGTTGAAGAGCCTTAAGAGTCCTTCCATGGCAAAGGTAAAACTATTTTAAAAAGCCTTTTCTGGTACACTATTGACAGGCACATTGAAAGTAGGAGATTGAGTATAAGTATGTCTCCATTTTATGAATTGAGAAGGCAAATATAAAGCCTGAAGATATAATTGAATATAGCTCCAATCGATAGTTTTAAAGGCCTTAAGGAAGTCTAATTTAATTAAGCAGCTGTTAATTCTTTTACCCGAAGTATAATACTTCAATAACTCTTAAATCAATAATACATTTTCACTAAGGTATCAATCTGAGAGAAAAGCGCTTTGAGCAGGATTCATAATTCTAGAAATGGCCAATTTAAGTCTTTCAACTAGAATCCTAGAGATCACTTTACAAATCATATTACAATAGGAGATAGGCTTGAAATCACTCATTGTGCAAGGGTTTTGCTTTTTTAGAACTAAGCTTATTTATGTGTATTAATTTCCTACAATAGTCTTGAAGATTTAAAGAATTCCAAAATAGTTGCAGTGAAGAGCTAACCTATGATATCCTATGTTTATTGAAAAATATAGCTGAAAATCTATCAGGTCTAGGAGATTGGAAGGGTACAAACTGAAAAGAATTCTTTTAACAACATGTTCATAATAGGAGAGGCCAGAATATCCTTGATCTCTTGATTAATGAGAAAGTTGAACAACATTTGAACTTTAGAACTTGGAGATAAGGAAGCTTCTGTACCCATTAGTTTAAGAAAATAATTTTCTACTAGTTTTAGTTGATCATTATGCTTAACATACTAATTCCTATTATGATCTTGTGATTTTCCTTTGAGCAAGTCAAGAAGAATGGAAAAATTTTGTATTTGAATAACCATCAAATATTTAAGTCTAACCTTCTATCTTACAACTAAAATTTGAAAGTTAAGAACTAACTGATACTGTTGAAGACAAGTGGTTTCTGCTTGCTTGACTTCAGGTTAGTAAGGATATATATAATAGTTATCTTGTGCTAGCTTGAGTTTATCATTAAGAGTCTGAAGATGTAAATTACTATCAAGAACAAATTATTTCAATATAACTTTCACCAATCGTACCTTGGTAGAATTATATCCATCCACTTCAGTTCTCAAACATTTGCAAATGACTTAATGAAATCCCTCTATACTTATAAAAGCATTGAAGAACATAAAGGGTGCCCCTCTTATTTTAGGGCCATCAATTCTTTGTATCAATATGAATGAGGGATAAGACATCATAGGTTCTCCAAAGTGTACAAAGGAAGATAGGAATTGTGTTAACTATAAGGAATTTACTAATTATCTGTTAAGTTTTTTCCTAACTAGCCATCTGCCCTGCTAATTATTAGACCAAGAGAGGAGTCTGCCTGTGTAATTAAGATCCCCCAAGTTGACATTTAGTAAGAACATAGATCATTCTTTCAACTGTCCTTGGTGTAAGCTTCTTCCTCCCTCAATCTCTGTCAAAGTAAGAGAATAGTTGAAATCACTGGCTACAAGCCAAGGAAGCTGGATTTTCTAGTGAATATGTTACAAATCTCTCTATAACTTGGCTATTTAAAAGTTGAAATTAGAGGCATATATAAGGGATATTACAAAACAGGTTCTAGTTTTCATCTAACAGTGGAGATGAAGTAACTAATCAGATTCTTCCATAAGCTGAACTGCAATCAAAATCAGAATTACAAAGACAAATGATCCTACTATTATAGTGAGAGTTCATATTAGAAAACTTCACCCAATTAGCACCAAAAAAGTGTGATCCAAAGATGGAAGAAGAAATAACTACTAGAAGAAGCTACATTGTTGTGAAACTTAGCAAATCTTTAATAAAAGGTTAAGAGGAATTCACTAGTAGATCACAGACAACTTACTACGGAGTAGATCATTAACTCTGTTCTCTCACCAACTTAATAGTTGATCACTTTGTAGAGAATAATAAAATACTTGCTCTCTCCTCTTAAATTTAGTTTTGACAATAAGGTATTACGATTCATGTTTTATTAAATTTTATGAATTAATCATGTTATAGAATCGAAGTAATCTTTCCTTTCAGAAAATCATACAAACAAGTTTTGTTATTGTTATACTACCCGTAGGACTGGTCCTACCTTAACTTCCTAATGCTAACTATTAGTCAAACTTAATACAGGGAAACTATAACTTATATAAGGAAAACATGAAACCTTATAAAAGATAGAAGCGATAAAGAGAAGACATGTAGATATGCCGATAAAAATTGGGAATGATTGGTAAAACATATTCTCTTATCAAGAAATATAAAGCATATAAAAATAATGAGTATGAAATCTTTAACAAAAATTTTCTTATTTGTTTTGATAAAAAGAAAATTACATAACCATATTTTTAAAAGCAATTAGAAGATGCCCTATCATATTAATACTAAATTAAGTAGTTAAGTTTCTTTGAAATTGTAATATAATAATAATTGAGAGTTTTTGATTTTTTCTACTTATATTTGATAAATATTTTTTATATTTTCAATTAAATGGGTGTTGCACACGTAAAGAACTAAGTATGATAAGTGTATAGTATATGATTAAGAAGAATGATAAGTTAGTATAATTAGATGTACAACATAAATATGTAAGTTATATTAAATTATTTTATAATTATTATACTTAATTTTAACTAATAATATAAAGAATTTTTCAAGAATAAATATTAGAGATTATATAATTAGATCCTTATTTTTAATAAAAGTAATAAAAATTAGTGGACCTTAAAATAATAACAATATGATATGTCACATTGAATAATAAAAGAACCTTAACTTTCAATGTTCCATTTTTAGAGTAAGTTGAGTGAATCACCAAATGATACTTATTTTTATATTGATCTAGAATATAGTTAAAATAAATTAATATTATTTTAGGCAATTAATTTATGTTCATTAGGTCAAATCATTTGCTTAGTATTGATATCTTAAAATTAGTTATAATCTTATTAATTTCCACTAACTTCTTAAGTGAAACGATGTTTTGAGAATTTAAATATATTATAAATATAATTATTTGAATCAAAAATGAAGTAGGAGAAATAATATAAAAGAGTTAAAGGCCACATACATTTCAACTATTAAGGAAACCATATATAAGCATTTAAACGAATTACAAGAAGTTGACATCAATCGTCTCCTAGACTTGTTTTGACTAATTCAATCTTTAGATTGCATCTTTAGATGCATAAGAAAGAACTTCTCTCCTTCACACTTGCTTATAGAGTTATTCTTTATTATTTAAGCTATCAACTACCATCCTAATATATTGGTGTTATAATCTCCGATTGTTCAACAATGAAGTGTTGTAAGTCTGATCGAGTTGGTATGCTAAAAGATGCTCTTTAATTGATTGTTTAATAGAGATAAGGAGGTTTTTTTCTTGAGTGAAAATTTGTATAAATATTCTCCTATTCCTCTCCAATCTTATATCCCATACATAGATCTAATAAAGGTTATCTTCAATATTGTCCAATCTCTATTTTTCTTCCTTTGGTTTAGGCAACACCAGTGGATAAGGTCTTGACAATTCTTTATTGGGATAGAATTGTCACGCCTACTTATAATTACATTCCATACATTGAAGGAGACATTGAACCTATATGCAACATCCCACTACCATAAGGTATATACCTGAACATCTATGGACATTCAAGTATATATCCTATGATAATGGTATATTAGAGCAAAACAAATCCAACTTACATATGGCATCAACTAACATATTTAAAAGTCATTAAATTTTAAAACCCATTTATTGCATTCATTTACAAAAGCTTACATTGTTTTCCATTAAACAAATATTTACAAAACCTCATACAGGTTATAGCAAAAAATACAAAATAAAAGCTATAACTCTTCCGATGTCAGCTGATAGACCTCTGAGCCATGACTTAGTTCAAAATGTTCCTTTAATCCATAATAAGTTACTAAGTCTCCTGTCTCGTACCTAAAAAGTCACATTATAATTTTGGTGAGTTTTGTGAACTCAATGAGCGAACCATCATTAATGATTTCACCCAGGTCATATACACAAATCACATATTTCACAATTTTTTATTCAAATATATATATTCCAAATACTCATATTAACATGGCATATCATATAATCACATAGTTCATATAGCCAAATATAGTCAAATAGTTCAAATAGATTTATCACTCGTTTCAGCTTTGCAAATCATTCAACGAATTTCAATATTATATGTATGCTATATGTATGAAACACATTTGTTCTTATTATTGTGACTGAATTCCTATCACATACTTATACAAGTACTAGTTCATAAGGCTTAGTCAGATTAGAATCACGGAGCATAACTTTACGTGCAGAATCAGAAATCATGGAGTAAAGCTCTACATCCATGCATATAGGATACTTCGGTCACAACGCCTTTATCTGAGCATGCATTTTTATGAAATGCACTAATTACATAGTATGTCATGTATAACATTCTCACATGATGCACAGTCAGAAATCTCATAGTCATTGGACCTAAGTCCGACATTTAAATTTTGTTAAGAATTCAAATATCATATAGAGTTTTAAAACAAATAGAACACTTCCAATAAATATATCCATATATTAAATTCCTCGAACTTTGACTCCATAATTCAAATCAAATCACAAACAGTTCATAATTGGAAGCCAAACAAAACAAATCAAATCAATCATAGGAAAATCGTTTAGGTTGACTCACAGTACGCTCCAATATGCTATTGCTTAGATAGTCCAGCAATGTCTGATTGACATTCAATGTGCCCCTTTATATCATAAAAAACACATTTACAAACATCACACTTTTGCACAAATGTATAAGTAGTCCTTTATGCACAACTACTTATATAAAATATGCATAATGCATGTTCAATGACAATTCAAGGTATCTTATAGTGATACTTATCATCCAATCATTCAAATATCAAAACCCTCATTAATACCATTTATACTTATAATTTGGACCAAAATTAGACAATGTGAAATCAATTTCATAACCTAATTGACTACTTCAAAATTTTCTACACAATGTGAAATCAATTTCATAACCTAATTGACCACTTCAGATTTTTCTAACATACATATAGGTCAACTTTGCATAATTAATCTGATAAGGTAAATGACAAAATTAGGCAATACTACCTTCTATAAAGATGTTATACAATGTCTTAAGTTTCTAATGGTGCCAAAATCATTTAATTTGGTTTATACAATGTCTTAAGTTTCTAATGGTGCCAAAATCATTTAATTTGGTTTAGTAATTAGAAATCTATACCTCAAACATTTTTGGACTGTTCTTATTTTGAAACAGTATGTTATACTCAAATTCCATCCAGAAATTGAACATTTTAGAGACTGAATTACAATTCAACTTCTTCAGATTATTTCTATTCCTATGTCTGTACTTTACTTAAAATCAAAGATCATCTCATTTTGAAGTCTAGAGAATAAGTTATGGTCAAAAGAAATAGGACTATTTAGTTTGCAATTTCTCTCGGGTGCATATACTATCAAAGAACACTGTGTCATGATGTGACAATTAAACATCGTCCCACCACTAACACTCACAGGTATGAAGGAGAAAACTCACAGGTGTGAGTGACTCACAGGCGTGAGAGGGTGTGAGAGAGAAGAGTCACGGGTGTGGCAGATAAGGAAAAAAATGTTGGACTATTTGAGAACACCCTTAGTCAGACTAGTCGCAGGTTTTTCACTCTATCTCTCCCAAATGATTTCAGATAGCTAAGATTTTTGGTGAAGATGAAGAAAATGTCTTATGAATCTATTGGTTCAAGAATCAATTCATTTGGACATCGGATGAAGAAGTTATAACAAAAAGATCAAGGGATGTTTGGAATAAATTCTTCAGAAAAACAATTGAAAGCACATTAGCAATTTTGACTAGTTTTGGATTCACGTCGCGATCGTACTGAAGCACGATCGCAGGTTTCACCAAATCCTGTGAAGTCGCGATTATCTTGAAGGACGATCGGGACTTGTGACCTGCTTCATTCTCTTCTTCTTCCATTTTCTCTAGAGTAACACAATCTTTTTCCAACTTAATTTCTTCTAACTCATTAATTATGCTTGTCTATACTCACTATAACTTCCAAACAATTCAGAAACAATCCTAAACTTGAAACATCACAAGTCCGAACCTTCATTTTCACATTCTCTCACTACTGTAAATTTTCCAATTCTTATGCTATCACCAAGAACACAACTTTTCACTGTCATTATCACTTTCACTTCATTTAACTCCTACCATAGTTCAAAATCATCCAAAACAAATCAAAATGTAGGACTACACTCTAACACCAAAAATAGAGCATACTCGGATAAACACTAATTCCAACACTTTCATTTTTTTTACTTACTCATTTACAGCAAAAACTTCATTTCATTATAAACTTTGCATTTACATACTGCTTCCCTTAACACTACATCACTTAAGCTTTTTCCCTTAATTCTAAACTCATTCAAATTCACCTCTGTTAACACTTCATATATTTTCATGCATGAACAGTTCATCAACCATATATGTAATCTTCTCAACCATATCAGAGACATATATTTCTTCATAAACTTACATAAATTTTTGTATATCTCAATCCAGAATCCATTCAATACAGTGTTAAACAATTCCTAATTCTCAAATCCATCATCTAAATTATTCATCACTGTAACCACAATTCTCAAACCCATGCATGCATGTATATAGTTACACTGTAAAAATACCATTAGAACTACTTACTTGGTTCAGCTATTCTTCCTAGCAATAAGAATAAGTCAATCGCACCCAATATGAATAACAATTCAATATTTGGTGATGGATAAGGAACAACAACAAAGTTCCCTGCTGAATGCTTTCGGTGAAAATCAAAAGCTACTGCAATTCTTTACTCAGAACCAACGTCGTGGGTATTTACATCTATTTCCACGTGTCACTAAACCCGATCATCCACTTATCACCACAAATACAAACCATTTGTCGCAATATAAACCATCCATTTGTCACATATATATTATTGCCACGTGTCACTATATAATTGGCCCACAAATCAATATTTTTCTCAAAATTCACCAAAAATTCCAAAATACCCTAAACATACCAAAATTGTCAAATCATACTTTAATCACATTTAATAACTCAATTATACTTGAAAAAAATGTTAATGAATGCGTGTACAATCATATGAATGTCATGTTTAGCTTATGTATGATCTGCACTTTCCTAATTTCTCAATACTTTCTCGTAATTCACAATTCTAGCCTTAATATGGGTAATGGGATGTTACAATATAGAATAGATGCTCAACTGTTTCATCATCAATTCTACAAAACATACAAATTTTTTATGCATTTTTTAATTTTTTAACTTTATCCAAGTTTCTTAACTTTCCCTTTATAACTAACCACGTGATAAGGGAGGCTTTAGGACAAGTATATGGGAAACAAACCATCCTATCCTAAGGCATCTTAAGAGAGTGCATTTTGAGTAATTTCTTATTAAGGATGATTAGTGAAATCACCAAAGGAATCATGAATTCAATATTTGTTGTCATCTTGTCCTAATGTGAGCTAATATCTTAAGCTTATGTTACTTAAGATTCTAAAATGGTTTGAAGATTAGACATCTTTAAATAATATTATGTCAAGTATTAAGCTTCAATTAATAGATTGGTGAATTTCTAAAATTGTTTTCTTTATTCCACTTTTGATTTCCTTCATTTACCTTTGTTAAGTATAATGCTTTTGAAAATGTAGATCAAAAAGTAAAGAATTGTGAATTCTAAGCTTGATATGGGCTCTTTAAATCACTAGATTTAGAGTATACATAGTGTGATTGTTGACAAAAATCTAAAATAGGAAAGAAACTTTAAGGATTTTGATATGATGTGCTGATCTTTACTCTATAAATCTCATAGGCAAGTGCACACTAAGTATAGTGTCAGTGAATAATAAGTGTTGATCCTATAAGGCCTACAAGTACTATTAATAACCTCTTTTCTATTAGCTAACCGAAAAACAAGATGATGATTTAATTTAGAACTAAACTAAACTAAATTCAATATAATAATAAACCAGAATACATATAATACTATGATTAATCAATATCAAATAATTAGCACCTAAATAATGAATCCCCCTAAGATTTCTTAAGTATTAACTTTATAATTCAATTAAATTAATGATCGTTAGACTATGAAAATTCTTACTTTATGTTAATATCTTTCTAAAACATCTTAACAACTAATCCTGAATTGATTAATCGAAACCTCTTTCTAGTTAAAACCTCTAAGATGACATTATTTGATTCGTGAATTTCACCATTAGGTTTGACTCTAATCTAGAGGATTTATGTTGATCTACCTCTAGGTTTGAATGCAACTCCATCCAATTATGGTAGATTTTTTCATATAAAAGGATTTCTCAATCTCGATCATCTGAAATCATACATTGTACTAATATCTCAAACATATTAATGTAAGAATCAAACGAATAATTGAATCTCAATGTACAATCAACCAAATTGCATTAGATAAAAAATTAAATCACAATATCCATTCTAACTTAGGGTTCATCCTACTTAGGCACTAAACAAAGGTATTTAACAAACATAGATAAATAAAATAAACATCAAATTTTCAAAAGAATAATTAAAAAGAAAAGAATCTATAAGGCACATATATATATATATATATTATATCCGTTTTTCTCTAATGTAATCCCATGAAACTTTGATAAAAAAACTATTATTTATTAGATCTTTAAAGTAATCTTTGAGTTTTCAATCTTCTTAAGTTTAGAACTGTGTCTTAAACTTTATCTTTATCTTTAACTATGATAACTACTTCCTTTTCATCTCTTTTTCTTAATTGCCTTTCATAGTGTGAAATTAGGTTTTACGGAATGTACATGGTTAATTATCCATTCTTATAAACGACTGTGTATCTTAAAAACACCTCAAAATTGCAAATTTACACGTTTCTAGGAGCTTATATGAGAATGGAGCATGGCTATCTATGTGACTTACACGAGTGTATCTTTGTATGAGCAAAAACATCTTTGAAGATTTACACATTCATAGTGACTTACACAGTCCCTTACACAGTCATATATGTTACTCATAATGGAATGTATCTTTAAAATAACTCAAGTTGTTATGTTTTCTACCCTAATTTCACTTGAATTTTTCTCCTTTAGATCTGTGAAGGCAATTTAGACCTGAAAACACATTAGAAAAAACAACGATTAGGTTGTTGAAGATCTTAACATTAATCCTAATTCTTTAAACTTTTATAGTAGTTGTGGAACTAGGTTGAATCCTAAGAGAACTAAAAACTAGTTTCTTAATTTCAATTAATAAAAAAATAGGTTTTATGATTAATTAACTAATAAACTAAATTTGAGAAGGAATTAAAATAAATCATCTTAATATACAATTTAAGAGTACTTAACTTTGATTCAAGTAAAAGATCTCATCTAATTATAACATTGATCATTGGTCTAAAAAGAATAATTTCCACAATTCAAACGGTTAGTCTAAAACATATTAAGAAAGCTATAATAAGTCTCAAAATTTCCTAAATTAATTAAATTCAAACGCAACATTTAAACTAAAACTTACCATCAATTATTGGGTGTGATAACATTCCATATCAATTAAATGATAACAATAAGCATAGTGAAAAAGGCTAGACCCTAAATTAAATAATTGAGAAAGTTACAACTATTCAACTTAGCGTTCTTGTTTCTTATAAGTTAAATCTGAAAATTAATAAATAACCTACTTTCTACTTGAACAAATTCTTCATGGAAGTTATGGATCACTGAATTCAAAGATAGCTATAGAATAATCAACATCAAATTAATTTGTAAGATTAATCAATATTAAATATTCATGAAATATAAGGACACAAAAAAAATTTAAATTAAAACATGAATATAAGTTTAGAACAAAACCTCACAAGATTATAACTAGAGTTTTGAATTCCCTCAAATCAAACTATTTGGATTTAGTTATACATTACTTTGGTTCTAACACCAAAAATACGAGTAAAGATGAAAAGTTAAGAGAAAAATAAAAAAGAAATGGAAAAAGGATGATATAGAAGGTAGTAAATGTGTTTTTGTCTTCTTTTCCAACTCAAGACCTATTTTCCTCCTATCTTGCAAAGATTTCTATTCAAAACATATCCAAATACCTACATAATAGGGATGCAAATAAGTTTCCTAATTAAGTTCTAACTTTTGAAGTGAAGTTGACTTTAAGTTTGATCTTGGTTTAATCACTACAGTAGTTTATCCACTTTTTACAAATTTATGATTGAATAATACTCTAATTTGATGCAATCTCCACTTGTCTTCTCCTAAAACAAAAAATTAAAATTTCTATTAAGAACTAAAATATATCCAAGATAAGAGAGATAATTTCAATTAATGTAGCACCCTGTTCTCAAAAGATATATACCAGATATCCTGAGTGATGTCCGATTACATACCCTGTAAGGGTAGTATGCTAAAATTGTCAAACACTCCAAACTCAGTACAAAATTTTCAAATTTATAATACATATATGCAGAAAATAATAATCAAATCGGGCCTAGTTTTTTCTTAAACAATTCCATTCACAAGTGTTACCAACATTTTTCAAATCATCAAAATTTCATTAATCACTAGGGCCTATTATAGATACAAATCACTTACAATCATAATGTCATTACAATATAAATGCGTTCACATACACATTGTACAATAATTTCGAAATACATTCTTTATTATACAAATTAATGGAAAATTCTATGCGAATATAAACTGATCCCTACCTCTATCTCTTACTTGAATGCAGTGGCTATACGCTTGTTTGCCTAACGGGGTAACTCTTTTGAGCTTAAAAAATATTGCAAATTTTAGGTGAGTTTTGCAAACTGAGTGAGTGACCATCCTCGATGGCTCACTCAATCACGTAACACAGATCAACACTTCTAAACACATAATTCACATCTTTTCATTTATAATCATTGCAATCATTCAAGCACTTGTCACGTTGAGAAATCATTCAAACTATTTAAAACATACATATCATATGCATAGGCGGTGCTTATGAGACTCACTTTCAATTATTATTGTTGTGACCGAGTGCCTATAACTATCCTATATCTATTGTGGATACCAAGCTCGTTGATAATTGTTTCATATCCATTGGGGATACCAGGCTCGTTTTACTAAGTGAGCCTTTGGCGCTTAATCACATTCATATTTTGAGCTTTAAGCTCTTTTTCACTTTCTAAGCTTTAAGCTCTTTTTTGGTGGCTACTCTGGTCACAATTTCCTTTATCTTTTATGCATTCATGAAATGAAATGCATCACATTTATTCAGTCAATTGAAAATGCTCAATATCACACAATCATGTTCGCTATCACATTCTCATTCACATTTATCATCCGACCTTAGTCGGACATTCAACATTAAAGTTGAGAATCACTTATTTAGTCCAATTCACATTCAAGGATTTTCATATGTATCAAACTCCTCAGACATTCAATGTCCGGAATCAAAACAATCACATTCACATTTCATAATCATTCAATCCATAATACATAAAAAGTAAGACCATCTAAGTTAACTTGTAGTATGCTCCAGATTAGCATTAGCTTCCACGATCTGGAAACGTCAGGATGTGGACGTTTATCCTGCACATCAACATTATGCAATACACATATTGCACACACACATTAAAAAGTTAACACAATTATAAATATTCATTTATGCACAATTGTGCATATGAACTATGTACAATGCGTGCTCAATGACAGTCTCGGATAAATTATCAAATTTCACAACTTAAGCATATTCTCATTTTTAGCATTATTTGTTCTTATAATGTCAAATTCTTATTCACTTTTACTTGATACCCATTAATCATGTCCTTTGAATCACAACTACAATCACATGAAAATCTTTCATTCCCATTATAGTCATGCCTTTGGTACTTTGAGATCAACAATTCATTCACTAATTTTATTCTAACATTATATGATCAAACAAGTTCCAAACTCTCATTTGTTCTTATAATATTTCCAAAATTCCAGACCTTCAGGTCAATTTTTCATGAAACTTTTGTCAAGGAAAAATGTAGTAATTTGGCAACACTAACTTTTTGAAAGTTTTTCTACTATTTCTTAAGTTTTTAATGACACCAAGATCATACAATTTCATTCAGTATTTCGAAAGTTACATTCCGAATACTTCGGACTATTCTTAAACTAAAATAATACTCTGTACTTAAATTTAATTTAGATTCTGGAATAATACAGATAGAAATAAAATTATATTTCTTCAGAAAATTTGTAGTCTTACATCTATAGTTTACTCTAAATTAAGAATCATTCCATTTGGATAACTACAGAGTAAGTTATGGCTAAAATATCAAAGCATGTTCAGTGAAAATACTCCAGACAATAAATTCTAGAACTCCTCATAAATTTTGTCCCAAATTCATCAATCAATCTCCTCTGAATAATTTAGATGGATATAATTTTTGGTGGAGATGAAAAATGTGTTATGAGTCTGTTGGTTCAAAAATTACGTCATTTGGAGGTCGGAAGAGGAAGTTATGGCCAAAAGAATAAGGGATGTTGGAAACTATCCACTTTCACTGCACCAAGCACGATTGTGCAATTCCAATTGATCCTCCATTGCCACGATCATGCTTTTTCACGATCTTGCAACCGCTTCATGACCCATTAGAGCCACAATCGTGCTTGTGCATAATCATGCACTACCTTTTATTTCAACTTCTTTTAGTTCTTCCCAAAATAGACTTTTAGGTCACTTTTACATGGTCATTTCCACAAGGAAAATGAAGGATTTATGCAAAACATTCTTCTAAACAATTGTTCCTTTAGGTCTTAAGTTTGTAATGAAACTAATTTCATACAAATGGGTTCTGTATTCTGTAAGTTATACTAAATAAACTATAGACTGTTCCCAAACCACGACAGAATCCAAAAACTAGACTTCAAGCTAAACTTTCAAACTCTTAAAGATGGAATTCGAAATTGATTTCTCCATGAAAAATATAGCCACACGTCTTTAGTTTAATCCAAACTTAAAATCATCACAATGTGATGTATACAGATCAAGATATAGCTAAAATACAGATGCATGTTCAGTGGGAACATTACAACTATCATACTCTAAAAACTCTTCTTTCACTTTTTCCAGATTTTTAACTCCTACATTTTACATCTACCGCATCTTATTCATTTCCTCTTCATTCTCAGGTCGTTATCATTCACCAACAAATCAAAATACACTATTAATCATAAACATCAAAAACAGAACATTCATATACAAATGTTCATCCTAGCTTCTGCAGTTCTTCATTTTTCTTCATTTTCCATTTTCTGCACATTCTCTATTATCTTCTCTAACTATCCTTTTAATCATTCTTTCTCATATCACGACATCACCTTACACCATTTCCTTAACTCTCAACTCATTTTAACACATCACTAAAATACCTAAAGAATTCCCCTATGCACAGTGAAAACAGGGTATATAAATATATATATAAACTTTTCCTAAAATTTTTTGCACTCTTTTCATATATATTTTCATTGATCTTTCAAACTCAAAAATGATTTCAACACCATCTTAAGACATATTGATCATCAAATCACACAAATAAGACATCTATATATCCACGGTGTACATGAAAGTGACCATTTTTTTCATGATCTTTTAATGTCAAGTAATCACCATATTTATCTCATATACTAACAACTTATGAGGATTTAACATGATACTTGCTAAAATTCCAAATTCTTAAAAACATCAAGAAGCCCTAATTTCTCATGCAACCCATGTACCTCACCTTAAAGGTGGATTGGGTTAGGTTTTCTTGTGGAAAAAGAAAGAGATAACAAAGTGGGAGTAGCAATTGATGGATGAAAGCAAGGTATAATGTTGATTTGTCCAATTCCTAAGGCTTTAAACTAGGTTCTCATTTAGCTAGTTCAATCAACTCCAAATTTTACACAAATTGTCTCTAATTTTTAAATGACATTTTCTCACAAATTCTAAAGTCATCTATAAAATTCTTCCATATCATTTGACTCTTATTTCTATTTCCATTTATCAATTGACTTGCCACTAGGCATTTTTCTTAGTCTAGAAATTCCCTTAAAATTTAGAAAATTCATATATTTCACCAACAATTTTAAGTTTTTAAATATACTCTCCAAATCAAATTTTGAACACAAACAAACCACAATTCTCAATATAATCACATTTTCATTTCAATTATACCAAAAAAATGTCAATGAATACATGTATAGTTTATTATAATGTGTGCAATAATCAAATTCACATATATGTATGCTAACATTATGCATGAGCATGAAATGAATTTTCCTAATCTCTCATTGACATTTTCTCAATTACTGAAATCTAACAGTATGGAAACAGAATGTTACATTTCTGCCCCTTAATAAATTTCATCATCGAAATTCTTATCTAACTGATCAAAAAGGCAGAGGTATTGTTTCCTCATAGGCTCCTCCATTTCCCATTTAACTTCATCACTCGAATAATGTCTTCCAAATGACCATAGTCAATAGACTCACTAGGTCTTTCAATCACTTATTTAGTCATTTACTATCTTAACTGGTTCCTTAACATATCTTAGATTATTCACAAATTTCACTTCCTGTGTTAACATTACATCTATGTCAGATCGTATCTATATTTCTTAACATACTCTTGTGTAACACAAGGTGAATATGATGTATCATTATTAGTAAGATTAACTTAAGTTAGTGGTCATGTGCTCTCAATAACTTTGTACAGACAATATAGTTTGAGCTTCAATCCCTTTTTCTCTGTATCCTAAGCACACCTTGCCAAGGTGATATTCTTAGAGTTAATTAATCTTTTGCTTACTATTTCACATCTCTTCAGTGTTAATACATTTAACTCTTAGGTCTATCTCACTATATTCGATATCTTCAATGTTGATCCACCTAATTCATCTGTCTTTCTTGAGTCATTTAATTTCTAACACATATCAATTTCATTTATCAACAATATCTTAAATCAATTCCAGCCTTTATCCATTTTTTTGGTCCTCTTCATTTCAATGTAAGGGCAAACGACTTTTTTTTATCGTATAATGACTCATACAGTATTATAATGATATCACTATGATAATGATTCTTATGCTTGAAGTCAATTAGAACTATACATTGATCTCATGTTCCTATGAACTCCAAAATATAAGCTTTAGGCATATCTCCAACAGTTAAGACTGTAGGCAATTCAAACATTCAGTTACTTGATTTTAGATTCTCAGCCGTTAAATGTTGTTTTAATGCATTCCTACTAGGATGTATAGCTTAAGTTGTTATTTGTGCTTTCAATAACAATCTCTTTGCTCAATCATCTTTATCATGTACACATACTTCTTATTTCAATCACAAAATATCATTTTTTTTCAAATTCAAAATCTTCAATTTTGGCTTTGCTAATCTTTTCACATGAAACTGATCTTAAATTTCAATGTAACTAATAATACTTCATTTTGCCCCAAATTCAACTCGACATTCTATACCCTTTATTGCAGTAGGTTTTGTAACCTCAATATCTGAATTTGTGCTACATCGTTATTGAATTTTCTGTTCAATACATCAAATACAACACTAACTTTACTGAGAAATACTCATTTACACAATTATAATCTTTCAGTAATTCTATCCATTGCCTTGGTCTTATATTCAATTCCTTCAAACTTAATAATGACCTCAAACTTAAAGGATCTGTATATTTACATATAGATACGAAATGTTTCACTATACATATAATGTCTCCAAGCTCTCAAAACAATTACTATTATAGCAAGTTTCAAATTATGTATCAAACAATCAACTCATTAGAATTTAATGGTCTTAATGCATATGAATTCACTTTATTATGTTGCATTAGATTTCATCCTAATCTCAGGTGTGAAACATGATTATATACTACAAAATCTCCAAATTCAAACGATATAGTTAACATCGGTGTTATAATTCCTTAAAAAACTTTTTTTTACATTCATCAGTCATACGATTTGCATGTTTTTTCTCAGACATTTTTGTGAAAGGCTAAAATCAGGAAAAATCTCCTAATAACTTTTAGTAGTGTCCAATTTTCAGTTAATTCTAGAAAATTTCAAATCTCTCCTATATGCCTTAAAGTTTCTCACTCCATCATTATCTCTATTTTTTTGGGTCTCCTAATATGCTATATTCAGATACTATACAACCCAACATTTTATTCAATGAAACTATGATTAACTACTATTGAACTTCGCATATAATTGTTTCTACCTTCATGATATGTAAGATTTCCTCATGTATTTAAAATATTCATCTCAATTTTTTAAATACATTCAATATATCATCTATGATCATAATCACTAATTGATCCAAGAAAAAATTGGGTCACTTTATTTTTCTATGCCATGATACTATCAGGGGCATTGTTAACTCAAATAGATATTGCCAAAACTTTAGTGCCTGTGATTAGTTTCTTGTAAGTCCTTAAGTAACTAATTCCTTAATAAGATAATATTATCTCATGTTATTTTCAATTTCCACAATTGACTCCTTTTTTCAAATGATATTCTCAATTCGTTTGATTTTCTTTGATTTCACATTGACTTATTCTAATGTCTTTTCATTCATACTAGTTTCTCCACACATTTCAATTTATTTGGAATCTTAACTTCTTATATTGGTAACACATTCCTCATATCTAATTTGTATCTCTTGTACATATTTTCTAGAATATAATGTGAACCTAATTCACATTAACAATAGTGTCACCTTAAATCCAAGAATCCACTCACATAGTTGGATACTTTACATCAAACAAAATGCATACACTCTTAATAGCATATTCTATATCTTATGCTTGAGTCTCCATTAGGAATAGGACTCCAATATTCACTTTTGACTCATTAAATATTCATTTCTGATTTGTTCCTTCATTGATCATTCTTAAAAAATTAAACCATCTAGTTTTTTTTAACCTAATTCGGCGAAATTCTTCTTTGAAAGAAGATTTCTTGCTATTATCATCTATACTGTTCATGTAATCTTTATCAATCAACTGTTTTCATCATTTCTTATCAACCATTCTTAGTACCTCAAGAAAATCTATGCCAACTATTCCTGATCTCTTAATAAGAGTAATTTCTATCATATCTTGCATGATTAGTATATTCCTTATAATAAAAATCAGTGGAACAGTGAACATATTCATTTTCTCTTATATTTTGGTATATAACATCAAGATCATTACATCTTATATAGAGATGTATTTATGACAATTCACTAATTAATAACTTATGCTAAAGATACCTTAACCTCAATTGATTCTGGACAACACTTCTCCTTTTGTGCCTGTTCTCGATTGTGGAGACTATGCCACGATCGTGGCCTTCACCTTCTTCCTTGCATTAACACACATTCTAACATCAATTCTACTCCAATTTTCTATAATTTACCTCTTCTAATGCTACATCATCTCATAATAGTTCAACTACCATGTTGACTGCATTAACTCTCATTTGATTCATCTTCTTTTTCTTAATCTCATGCATACATAAAACCCTATCTTATATGCATTTCTAACTTTCTCTTAACTACATATCATTCATCTCATGTACAGTCATATACGTCTACTTCATTCCCCTTTTATTCTTTCCTCATTTCCATCTCATCTTGCTATTGTCATTTATTTCATCTTCCATATATATATATCCTTAATCGATTTAGAATTATTGATGAATAATCATGAAATTTTGATCTCAATTCCCCTAATATCTTCTTATGGTGGATCATAACTCTTATCATATTAATCAAATAATTATTTCAGTTCCAAATTCATCTTCTTAAGATCATAACAAATTTATGTTTTCATTACATTCTGCTTGTACACTTTAATCTCATCATTT
>JAOQMP010000210.1:29431787-29449889 GCA_027563575.1 Erythroxylum pedicellare | reverse complement strand
AACCAAATATGAACCAAAATGAGTTTCTTATACATTTCATAACATTAGTCACTAAATGTTATGGAATAAATGTACAATCAATTAAGCACATATTAAGACCTTTTGACTACCAAAACCTACAACACATGTATGGTCTGAAAAATATATATTTTAGTTCTTCAAAAAATTTTATTAAAATTTAAGTTTGATTTATAACATTTCATATTGTTCATATAAACTCCTTAAGTTATAAAAGCCTAATTAACATTCAAATAAACAAAAATTAACTCTAGTTAATATTTTGTTAACCTAAACCTACATGGCACATTTTTTAATGTAAAAGGTATGATTGTCTCCTAATATTTCCTGAAAAATATTAGTTAGTTTTTACCATTATTCATGATGTCATGCTATACTTTAACATTTTCAAAATAGTATTGGAAATACCCTAAATACTAATTAAGTTAAGTTTTTGATAACTTTTAGTATACGAGTCATACATTTAACCTATGTTATGTCACAATAGGCAATTTGGACCTACTTGACACTAATTTGATCTTAAAAATGATTTCTTTAAGCATTAGAAAAAGGTATGATTTTCACTTTAACATTTCACAAATGGCCTAAGCTCCTACCATATCTCTATTACCATTTTAAAAATGAAAGGAGTATTATTTTCGTAACACTAAAGTGCAATGAGTATTATTTTAGTAACTTTAGATTGCAAAGTTATACTAGAGATAACGGTAAGGACTTAGACTTTTTGTGAAGCATTAAGATACAAATCACACTTTTAGCCTTTTTTTAAATGAATGATGGACATTGATAATATACTAAGTGTTTTATTATATTTTCTATATAAATTATGTTTTAATTGATTTTTGTAATGTTTTTAGGTAATAAATCACTTTAGAATAAACTTTGTCAAGAATTAAAAAGTTTATATTCAATTTTGACAAAAACATAAGTTGGCATAGTCCTATTTGCCAATCCATGCTTTTCTTAAAAACTAATAATTGAAAACACAATCAATTACATGATCATTTCTATGTTCGTATAATTACTCAAAAATTAGAAAAGAGACAATGAGAAAAATGATTTATGATATGATCATGTCCATCTGTAGAAAAGAGATAGTGATAAACATGGTTTGAAGATATAAGCATATCTGTACTCGTGTAATTTTCCATATGAAAAGTAGTGAGAAACATGACTATGTATGAGTACCTATACTCGTGCAATAATCTATATAAGAAGTAGTGAGCAACATGACTGTTGATAAGTTTTATAAGATAAAACTCTCAATACTACAAGTGTACAGGTCGTAACTTGTAGTATCAAGGGTATCGTACTCACGAGGACTATTAGACACCTAACATCTTTAATAAAACTTTGTATTAGGTACTAAAGGTTTATTTGAATTAAAATAAATTATTGAAATTGAAACAAATAATAAAATGAACAAGTAAATAATTGAGCTACCAATAAAATAAGGTTGATCAAAGTTAAAGACTTAGGAATTATTCTATCCTTTTTTTGTTTTCCATTTATCTTGTTGATCCTATTATATTTGATCATAGATATCTTAAGATTTTGATTACCCAACTCTTGAGATCTAATAAAGTAATCCTAATTGAATTTGAAAATAATGGAAATGTATTATCTCGATTCACAAAACTACTCTTAACTTATTCAATTAAATTAGAAGTAATCCTAAGGATAATTAATTTTACAATTAAGATGTCTCTTTAATTGTTAATTAATTTGATAATTGCAGGTTTAATAAGCTACCAACTCTAATCGCGTACCTTAATACAAATAACTTGGTTTACTCTCTCGATATATTACCAAGTATAAGAATAAAAATTATCACAAATATTCATATATGTATTAAAATCAATAAGAATAAATTTTTACAAAATAATTCAAGAACAATCCCTAATGTTGACCAAGAAACCCATAATTGTGGTAAACATCATAACAATCCAAATAAACATCCAAGACAATGAAAGAAATAAAGGGAAAATAAAGAAAAACTACTTGGAGTCTTAATCTTGAAATTTGGAATTCTCTGAAGCTCTCTTGATATCTCCTCTTGATCTTATTTTGATTTGGTGGCTATTGCTCTTTTATTTTTTTTCTTGTTCTTTTATAGTGCATATGGCTTCTAAGGTTGCTTCTATGGTTTCTCCACTTAATTTGGTTCCAAAAATAGCCCAAAAATGTCAAAAGTTGAAAAATCTCGCGAACTGAAAAGACAACTTGTCACTATCATGCATAGGCCATGGTCGTGACCTAAAAGTTTTTTCCCTCTCTATCACAATCATGCATGGTGTCACAATCATCATAGAGGACCATGTAACATTCATCATCTTCACTTGTCATGATCGTGCACTATGCCTGCATGCATTGAATTTTTTTTTTCAGATTCCTATTTCCGCACACTCACAAACACATCAAACACTTCTTGAAACAGATAATTAAGATCAAATTCTTGCTCTAAACAAATCAAACACTTAGAACATATACAAACACTAACAATAACACAATTCTAAGCCTATACACATGATAATCATCTAAGAAACACTTAAAAACACACTTAAACACCTAAAAAAACATATGATAATCTATACCTATGAACATCCCCACACTTAAACCTTTGCTTGTCCTCAAGCAAAACAAAAAATCACATAAACAAAATACATAAACAAATAATCTTGTAACAATACAATAATGGTACAATGGCATCAAATCTTATGGAATGAACTTAACCTCAAACATCAAACACTTATAATGTGCCAACATACTAACTTATTCCTTTCATATTTCAGTGCTTTGATTTGAATATACATATATATCAAAATATTAACACCCTATTCATTCACCTATAGCACTTCTAAACATGCATATATTATTATTAATTAATTGATAAGGTAAACTATCACAAATTAACCTTTCATAAAAATTCTTGCTATTTGTAAAAGATCAATAGGTTTCATTTATTCTAACATCATTTTATTTTATTTTACATTCTTTAATGATAACCTAGTCTTTTGATATGAAGGTAAATACCTTGTCATGAATGTCTCTCGGTAACTGAACTAGGTTATATTTTTATTTAGCTTGATTGGAGTGTCATTCTAGTCTTTTGACATGAAGACAAACATTTTGTAGTGAATGCCTTAAGTTACTTAGCTATATTAGAACTCTTAATTGGCCACCAACTTTATTCTTAACCTAATTTTCTTAAAAAGGGCCGATGGAATAGGAATTTATTTAATACACTTCTTCTCTTTTTTTAGCCTACCTCATTTCTTTTTATTCAATCATTCTCATGAAAGGGTATTGATGATGCTAACCTATTTAATTGAATGTAATTATAAATGTATACGAACAAGTGTCATAAATTGAAAGAATATGTGTGATATCCTAATTAAGATGCATATTCATCTTAAAGGCACTTGAAACACAAAGTTCATTAGTTATTATGCCTTTACAACTTAAATGATCATGTTCAAAGCTAAACTACTTCCATTCAATTCTTTCTATTGACATATTCACACAATGCAAACATCATGCAAAAAAATGTTCACACAATGCCAATATAATAAAAAAACTAACACAATACAAATGCAAAATTCACACATAATTGATATGCAATTGCATATACATCCTCATATTTAAACAATACATTGTCATCAATGTGAGAAACAAAATAATACCAATAAAGATAAATAATAACAAAGAAAAAGTTAGAGAAAGAAAATATGTCGATTTGGGCAGTGATGGTGATGGCGATGGAATTTTGAGATAATTTATGCTATAAAGATACATCAATTCACTCCCTACAAAATAATCATAAAAAGTAAATTAACAAAGTACCAATAAAATAAAATGAAATGAAAATGAAAATAAAAATAAAAATAAAATAAATAAATAATAAAATATCTTAATTCTTGGGTTGCCTCATAAGTAGCACTTGTTTAACGCCACTAGCTTGACGCACTCTACCTTCTACCCTCATCTGAAGTCTATAATTAGTGGTTTACTTCCATCCATTTCTCCACTTGGCAGTTTAATAGCCTGTAAATAAGCCACCAATTGCCAGATAATAAAAAGGACATAATTGATCAAATTAAGAAAACTAAGTTTAGTAATGCCCTTTTTAGTAACAAACTGTCAATAACATAGGGAATGATGAAACTCTCTGAATCTTTAATTAAATCCAATAACTTATATTATGGGAGGTAGAAACTATACTTAAAGCGACTTCTAATTCTTCATTAATAGTTTGTGAAATTGCTCCTCCTCTTACTTTTTTAAAGATTCAGCTACATTAACTCTTATAAATGAGCTAATCTTTGTTGAATTCTTTAATATTTTTTTCATATTGAATTCTACCTGTTCATCACCAGTTTGAAGGATGAGGTTGCTTTCATGAGCATCTACCAAAGCTCTTCCAGTGTTCAAAAGGGTTTACTAAGAATTAGTGGACAGTTTGATCCTTTTTAGAGTCTAGCATGATGAAATCCATAGGAATAATAAAAATGTACACTTTTATAAGCACATCCTTTACCATGCTAAAAGGTTTCTTTATGGATTGATCTGCGAATTTAATAAGCATGGAAGTTGGCTTCACATCTCCTAACCCCAATTTTCTGAAAATTGATAAATACATAAGATTAATACTTGCATCTAAGTAACTTAAGAATTTAGAAAATTCTAAATTATCAATTACATAAGGTATAGAAAAACTCCCAGAATCTTTCAACTTTAATGGCATGTGGTCGATAATTACAGAGATGTAGCTTTCTGTCATGGAGATTGTTTGATTGTCATCCCAAGTCCACTTTCTTGACAAGATGTCTTTAAGAAATTTCTCATACTTGGGTATGCTCTCCAAAGGTTTCATAAAAGAGAAGTTAATTTGCAACATCTTAACCTTTTCCATGAACTTTGCAAATTGTGCATCCAGTTTGTTCTTCTAAAGTCTTCGTGGGAATGGAATTTTTGGTGGATATGGCGGAGGAGGAATGTAGGGAAGGTCCTCATTCTTCTCTTCATCTTTGCATTTCTTCTCTTGATCTTCTACAAGATGGGGTTTAACTTGTTTTTTTGCTGGTTCTTTTAGCTCTTTCTTATTCCTAAGTGTGATAGCCTGAAGTTGCTCCTTTAGATTTGCTTCTGTATTGCTTTAAAGGCTCCCCACACTTCATGTAGACAATGCATTGGCTAAATAGTCCACTTGAACCTTCAGATTGTGAATAGAAGAGGCATGCTACTTCCTACTTGCATGAATTACCCTTCTATCCTATTTTAGACTCGTGAAGTTGGAATTCATCATGTCCATGAATTTTTCCATCTTTGAATCCCATAAATTGGACTTATCTTACTAAAATCTAGGTAGGCCTCAATTGAGTCCCAGATTGTTAGACCAATAGAAATTTGGGTGGCCTAAGATTATGCATTTTTTAATAAGGATTGTTACCTCCCTGACTAAATTGTGCTCCCATTTATTTGAGTTACTCCATATGGTTGTTTTGAACTAAGAAACAATCAGTACTAATATGGCTCTCTTGCATGCATAACTAGCATGATGATAAATTGCTTTAATTGAAGAGGAAGAGGTGGTTTTTAGGCTATTTAGTTATTTGGTTAAGTTGGTGATTTCAACTAAAAGTGTTGTCTATGAATACACAACAATCATTCCCTTATGATCCCAAATGGTTTACTGTTGTCTACTCTAGTTCGAAGTCTAAAGATAACTATTTCCTCTAACAAATCTTCTGCTTCCTCAACTATTTTTAACATTAGCGATCCTCCAATAGCTACATTAATGATGTCCCGTTTAGGTGGATTAACACTATTCTATGCTTAATTATTGATAAATTTAATCCATGACACTTAGTGATTAATTCTTTAAAATGCTTAAGACATTCAATTTATTACATATTTGGTTTTAGGTACAATTTGGAAGAATAATTGCAAAAGTGAGTTAAAAATACATTTGTTCAGTTTTTTATTTGGGATTCACGCCCAATTATTTTTGTGGAACAAAAACGAGAAAGATTAGAGCAAAGAGGAAAGAAGAAATTGCATAAAATGAAGAATATATATTACAGAAAATCAAGTCATGTTCGTGACTTCATGATCGTTAAGTCATACCCATAAAAATTAACTTATGGTTGTGATCACCATCCTGACACCCATGACACAAAGCTCATAGTTGTGATCTTCAATGAGGCCTATTATGGTTGTGACAATCAAGTTTACGACCATGAATTTTGCAACCTGGCTTCCTGAAACCTAGTATTTGATATAAATAGAATATGTTGACTGTAAAAAGAGGAGATAACATTTTTAGGACTTTGTTCATAATAAAACCTTACTTTTTCAAGACATTTATCGAGGGCTAAGCTTCCCAACGTTGGTTCAGAGGTGAAATCGATGCCTAAAGTCATGGTTAAGCATATCTTCTCCTTGTTCAATGTTGAATCTCTCTTTATGGATTGTTATCATTGTTCAATGCTTATTGACTTGGGTATTGTAAAGATGATTTGAATGTGTTTGTTGGATTGTTTTATTAGAAACCCATTGCTAAAATCTTCAATATAATTTGTAATCATTATATTTTAGATTCATTTGTAGCTACTAATGACATTTAATAATTAGGAATAACTTAACTTAGGTTTGATAACTCGGAATATGGTTAATGCCTATATTGATCCGTTTTCCATATTGTAATGTGAATGTCCAATTAAATCTACCGAGCTTCCTTTAGGTTGTTTGATGGCTAAGTTTGATTAAAGAGCTCATTTTAATTAAACATGACCTAAGGAAAAAATTGGGATTAATAAAACTTATTGTTAATATAAGATTAATATTTTTGAGCAAGTTGTACAAAAATTATAACAACGGAATGTGTTTAATTATGTGTAGGCTAAGATTGACCTAAGAACCAAGTTTTACACATAATTATTACTTTTATCACTTTTGATTGTTTTCTATAATTTGCTTTCATTGTTTAATTTATTTTGTTTTATAAATTGCATCAAAACAAAACCCCCTTTTATTTCTATAACTTCAATTATTTTCATTGCAAAAATTAAACGTACATTCTTTATGGATACAATCCCAACTTACCACAACTATAAATTTTTAATGTGTAAAGTTAGCTAAATTTTGCAATGAACTTGACAATTACTGTCAAATTTTGGCACCGTTGCTGATGAGTGTGGTTCTTTAGTTTTTTTATATTTCAATTGGTGTTTTGTGTATATATATTTTTATAATCATTTCTTTTAGTTATTTGTTAATCTTTACACATTTTTTAGTTTTGGTGTATAGTAGTGACTAGATCTCCTTATAAAGAACCTATAGAATTTGATTTGGAGATTGAGAGGAAAATTTGAAGGTTAAGAAGGGAAACAAGAACAACTCTGAAAGTAGAACAAGAACTTGAATTTGAAGAAACAATGGCAAATCCAAGAACATTAAGGGAGTTAGCTGCACCAGACTTAACCCAAAGGCCCTTATGTATTATATTTCCCAATTTTGATGTACCTTTGAACTTAAGTATGGATTAATACATTTTTTCCTAATTTTTATGGTTTTGTAGGTGAGGATGCTCATAAGCATCTTAAGGAGCTTGAAGTGGTGTGTTTGAGTATGAAGCCTCCAAGGGTGACAAATGAGCAAATCATATTGAGAGTTTTCCCATTCTCATTGAAAGAAGCAGCAAAGGAATGGTTATTTGATCTACCTGCTGGGAGTGTGAATATTTGGATAGAGATGAAGAGGTTATTTTTGGAAAAAAAGCATTTAAGACAGCGAATATATGAAAGGTAATTTGGGGCATAAAGCAACATAATAGAATGTTCCTTCACAAGTATTAGCAACACCTTAACAAATTTTGTGCCAGCTGTCCCCACCATAATATATCTCAATAACTCCTTATCTAGTATTTCTACAAGGGATTGTTACCTATAAAGAGGAGTTTGGTGGATGCAATGAGCGGTGGAACATTATATGAAAAGACTTCTATAGAGGATCATATTTTAATTAAATGAATGGCCACTAATACTCAACAACTTGGCACTCATAACGATGCTCGTCATGTAATTGAGGTAAATACTTCATCCATAAAAAATCATTTAGATGAGCGAATGCCTTTTATTAGAAAAATTGTAGTCGGACAGGCATTGGTAAAAGTATGTTGAATATGTGCAAACACCATCCAACTGATGAGTGCTCGGCATTGCAAGAGGGAAGTATGGAATATGTAAATATTGCAGGAGAGAATTTTCCTAATCAGTCCAACCTGTATTCCCAAACATATGAACCAAGCTGGAGGGATCATCCCAACTTGAATTACAGGGGAATAGGTAGTAGAATTACTTATAGAGTATGCCACAAGAATTACAACAATTCCAACCAAGGCCACAAGCTTCCTCTTCTAATTTAGGTACATCTCTAGAAGACTTGGTTAAGACTCTTACTACTAGCAATATTCAATTTCAACAGGGTGTACAGTAGTTTAAGCAAGATGTAAAATCAAGCATCCAAAATTTGGAAAGCCAAATGCATAAGATGGAAGTGGCGATTAGCTGTCTAGAATTTCAAAATGGAGGAAAGATGCCATCTAAACCCAAGGTGGACCCAAAGAATGCCAATGCTATAACATTGAGAACTGGAAAGGAAATTGAGGTTCCCAAGACGACCTCTCTGAGGATTGCCAATGAAGAAGAAATCAAGAAGGAGTTGGGAAATGAACAAAACCCCTCATCTAGCATAAAGGTAAACTTCAAAAGCTCTAATAGCGTTAAGACTAATTCTTTACCTTTTCTTAGCAGATTAAAAAAAATGAACACGGAGGAGAAAGATAAAGATATATTAGAGAATTTTTGAAAGGTAGAAGTGAACATACCTTTACTAGATGCAATTAAGCAAGTATTGAGGTATGAAAAATTCTGAAGGAACTATATACAAATAAAAGAAAGTTGAGAAGTAAGATGGGTGAGAACATTTCTGCAGTTTTTAAGAAGAAGATACCTCCAAAATTTCAGGATCTATATATGTTCACTATTCCTTAGAAAATTAGTAACACTATGATTCATAGAACTATTAGATTTGGGAGCTTCAATTAATGTTATGCCTCGTTCAATTTATACTTCCTTGAATTTGGACCCTTTGAAAGAATAATGTTATCATATAATTACTTGATTGCAGTAACACTTTTCTTAATGGTATAGTTAAGGATGTATTGGTGTAAGTGAATAAATTAGTATTTCCTGTGGATTTTTATATTATTAATATGAATGACGAAACTTTGTACAATCCAATACCTATCTTGTTGGAGAGACCTTTCCTTAATATAACTTAGACTAAGATAGATGTTCGTAAGGGTACTTTAATGATAGAATTTGATAAGGAAGTGATTCATTTTAACATGTTTGATGTCATGAAACATCCTCATGATGATAACTCTGTTTTCTCTATTGATGTGATTGATCCTCTAGTGCAAGAAATGTTTAAATTCAGTTGCAAGGATATGTTAGAAATGGTCTTGACTGGGCATATGGAATCGAAAAACATCAATGATGTTAAAGTGGGAGAAGAACCAATTGAAATGGTAGTTAGTTTGGAATAATTATTGCATTCTCCTAAAAGGCATGATTTGGCTTCCATCAAGTTATCCAAATCTCACTTGAAGTTGTTACCTTCTGATGTACAAGTATCTGAAGTGGAACTAAAGCCACTACCGACCCACTTAAAGTATGTCGATTTGGGAGATAAGCACTCTTCCAATTATCATTTCAGTAGAGATGACTTTGGATTAAGAAGATAAGCTAGTTTAAATGTTAAGAGAGCATAAGAAGGCCATCGGATGGAAAATTGAAAATATCCAAGGAATAAGCCCTCCTATATGCATGTATCATGTTTTGTTGAAGGAGGATGCAAAGTCCACAAGGCAAGCTCAACGTGGGTTAAGTCCTCCGACGATAGAAGTCGTGAAGAAAGAAGTGCTAAAGCTTCTCGATCATGAGTTCATTTACCTAATCTCTGATAATAAGTAGGTAATTCTTATTTAGGTGGTTCCAAAGAAATTAGGAAGTTGAGCTGGTTCCCACCAGAGTGTAAATAGGGTGCGAGCTTTTATCGATTATAGAAAATTAAACTTGGCAACTCGTAAAGACCATTTTCCCTTCCCTTTATAGATCAGATGCTTGAAAGATTGGCTGGTTATAATATTATTATTTTCTAGATGGCTTTTCAGGCTATCTTCGTATCTTGATCTCACCAAAAGATTAAGAAACGACCACCTTGACATTCCCATTCAGTACATTTGCTTACCAAAGGATGCCATTTAGATTATGCAATGCACCTGCCATATTCCAAAGATGTATGGTGAGCATTTTTTTTAGTATGTTGAGGAAATTATTGAGGTAATCATGGATGATTTGATCATTTATGGTTCTTCCTTTGATGAATGCCTAGAGAATCTTGCTCTTATTTTGGAACAATGCATTAAAACAACCTTGTACTAATTGGGAAAAATGTTATTTTATGGTAGATCAAGGTTTAGTTTTAAGGCATGTTATGCCTGTCAGTCGTATAGAGGTAGATAAATCTAAGTTGATCATCATATTTCCTCTTTACTTTACCCCTCAAATGTGCAGGAAGTGCATTCTCTCCTTGGTTATATAGGTTTCTATCATAGTTTTATCAAGGACTTTTCAAGGATAGCCTCACCGTTATGTAAGATGTTACAACAAGATGTCTCATTTAAGTTTGATGATAAGTGTAAAGGTGCCTTTAATAAACTTAAGGAGCTTTTAATGTCCCCAAAGGTGATTTAAGCTCCAGATTGGATGCTCCACTTCGAGATCATGTGTGATGCAAGTGACTATTCAATGAGGGTAATTCTAGGACAAAAAGTGGGCTAGGCTTTGCAAGCCATCTATTATGCCTCAAAGACTTTAAGTCCAACTTAATTAAAATTACTCTACAACCGAAATTTTTTCTTGTGGTTTTTACTTTAGAGAAGTTTCGGTCATATTTTCCAAGTGCTAAGGTTATTGTTTATTCTGATCATGCAGCTCTAAGGTACTTATTCATAAAGAAAGATGAAAAATTGAGGCTTATTAGATGGATTCTCCTCCTTTAAGAGTTCAACTTGGAGATAAGAGATTAAAAGGGGGCAGAAAATGTGGTTGCTGACGTAATGCCTGAATATATACCCTAAAAGCATTATAGTTGTCTAGGGTGTATTAAGAAGTGGACATAAAGAATTAAGTGTATCTAAGCATAGTAAGGGACATAATGGTAATTAATTTAAAAGACAAGGGTAAATTGGTAATTTTTTCATTTTGACATAGACATGAATAATTATATGTCAAATGTGGAATAAAATGAAATCAATTGATGACTTTATATGAGAATGTGGGAACTACAGGAAGAAGAAGGACCAAATGTGCAATTTTGCCAAAATCACCACATGTTCCAATAGGATTGAAACATGTGTCTAAGACTAGAAACTTCATGAAAGGGAGAGTATAAGAGAGGGGAGGGGGATATGTATATAAGGTTTTAACTCCAAAATTTTCTCTTCTCATCATCTCTTAATTCCATCTCCTTAATCACATCATTTTACATAAGGAATCAATCTAGTCCTAGGTGAAAGTTACGGTAAAAGTTAGTGGTTTTTCTTCTCATCTTCATCTTTTCTTGCTTTGCTCATGAAGAGTTGGAATTATAAGGTTGGAATTGGGATTAAGATATTTATTTTTGGTCTTTCTAGTTGGTGAATAAGCAAAGAAAAAGGGAAAGAGAAGGAAAAACACTAAAGAAGAACTAATTGGCAAATTTCAAGTGTTGGGACTACACTTACTTAATTTCTATATATGTGTATGTTTGAATGTGTACAAAGAGTAATTGGATATTTAATGGTTTCTAAAATGATGTCTTACTGTTACTTCGCATTGAATTGGTTGAATATGACAAGAGAGAGTAATATTTTAGTGAAATTCTGTTTAGTTTCTTAGTTCACTTAAACCAATCCTATTGTTTTGGCCATAAATTGGCCTACAGGCCTTCAAATTGGGTGAATCCAATTGGAGATGAAACTTAAGAAATAAAAACAAAAATAAAAATAAAAATAAAAATAAAAATATCTAATAGAGACCAGTACCTAATTCTAGCTTTATGACATTAGAAATTGAGATAAAAAAATGATGACCTGATGTTGCCCCTGTGTTGGCACAATTTGTGATGTTTGATGCATATTTCATGATTTAGAAGTCCAAATTTCCTAATTTTTGATGCTAAGGAAAGTAGAGACCAAGGAAAAAATGTTTAGAAGATCTCAAAGCCCCATTTGAACTTTTGTTATGTGAAAAATTTGGAACAAGTGGATTATGTCATATGATTTACTTATGGACTAATTGTTAGCCTATTTGTAGACACGCCGTGGGCTTAGCCCAAATTGCACTATTTTGAGTTTTTCTCTTCCTTTTGTTTACTGAATCATATTAGAACCTGTTTGAATGTTTATGAAACTTTGAATAAACCTGGAAATAAATGAAATATGACTTACTATATATGAATTGGGTGATTAAATATTGGAATTTAAGATTGAGCGTAGTGCATGCTAAATTTTTTTTACATGTACATAGATGATTTGTATGCACACTTATTGCTTATATGTGTGTAGTATGACTATACAAGTTCACATACTAATTTTGTAAAGATAATTAAGTACAATTTAACATGTTTTATATTCAAATGAGATATAGGAATTTATATAAGGGAAATATGTGAATGTATCTGGAGAAACACAACTGAATAAAACATATACAAAATAAATCATATGAGTACTTTTGATTTGGATACCATCCTAATGGTGATAGGTTATGACTTGCATGTATGAACTTAAAACACATTTTATTTTTTTCAAATGAATATCATGTGTTTTCTCAATATATTAATTATGAAATTGACAAATAGTTAAAGGAAAATGCTATAATGCCTGCTTTATTATCTTGGTTGTGGATATATAGACATGCATATAGGGTTATAGTACAGCTGTTGTAGTTTGACACCATTGGTGTCTTCTTTTCAAGACCATAGTTTCTCTACAACTCGATACATTTGGGTATCCAAATTTTGATACCTCTAGGTATCCACAATTTGGTACCTCCGGGTATCCACAGTTTGATACCTTCAGTTTCGATGCCTTTAGGTATCCATAGTTTGATATCTTTAGATATTCATATCTCTTATTATCCACACCCATAAGAATGTGCAATCTTAACACATAAAGGAAAGTAAACAATTATAAATAAGAGATATAACCTGACAACATGAATAATTTGTATTGATGAGATTTAGAAATAAATATTTGTCTTATAAATGTGAATTTATCATATATGGTTGAAGCGTATTTGTATTATATACTTTTCTTAATTATGCCATCATTGTTTACAAGATTTTATGATATTTATCAATTTGTGCTACTTAGCGGATGATTGCTATGAGTGGTCATCCAAACAAAGTGTTTCCTCACTAAGCTTTCAAGCTTAGTATGGACGTTAATCCATGTAGGTCTAAGTTATATGCATAAGGTACAAGGATCATCTATAGGGGCCAAGGCCAACCATTAAAAGTAAAAGTACCTTTGGATGTGTCTTTTGATTAAAGAATAGTTGCATATATAATGAATGAAATTGTAGTTTCTTAATAGTTTGTAGTTAAGAATTTGATTTATGTGTAATATCTCTTTTATAGCACCATATAAATGTAATGATGCAATACTACTTTTAAATGATAATGTCAAGGGATATGCAATTTTGTAATATATAATGTACAACATTGAATAAATAAAATGAGTGATGGCAATCCTTATAAATGAATAGAATTGTATGCCATGAATGTATGTATAAGAATTTTGGTGCCATATGTGTAGGTGGTTGTAGGTTCCAAATAGGTGGTGTTATAACTGATCACCTCATTCACTTAATCAGGAAGGAAGGTGACATCCCTTTGAGAGAGACATTTCTAGATGAACAACTATTTTCTATCGATTTGACACCTTTATGATATGTAGATATTATGAATTTTTTAGTTACTAACAAATTACCTGTTGTCCTGTCAACAACTCAGAGGGATAAATTGAAGAATGAAGTGAAATACTACGTTTTGGATGACTCATATCTATGGAGGCATAGTACAGATCAAGTCAGAAGAAGGTATGTGCTTGAAAAAGAAACACGTTCGATCTTAGCCTTTTGCCACTTGTATGCGTGTGGAGGACACTTTGGAGTAAAGAGGAGTGCATATAAAGCTTTGGAGAGTGGTTTCTACTGACCCTCGTTGTTCAAAGATGCATACATCTTTCGTAAGTCATGTTACAAGTGCCAACAGTTAGGTAACTTATCCCGTAAAGATCAAATGTCACAAACTCCTACTCTTTTCTGTGAAATTTTTTCTATTTAAGGTATTGACTTTATGGTACCTTTTTCTTTATCTTTTGGTTTTAATTGTATATTGCTTATAGTTGATTATGTTTCCAATTGGATGGAAGCTAAAGCTACTAGAACTAATGATGCAAAAGTTATTGCAACTTTTGTTAAAGCTAACATCCTTTCTAGGTTCAAGATGTTAAAGGCAATCATCACAGATAGGGGAACCCATTTTTTCAATAGGGTGATGGAAACACTGTTTAAGAAATATCACATCATGCATAAGGTTTCCACCTTTTACCATCCCCAAATTAGTAGACAAACTAAAGTATCAAATCGACAAATCAAGTCAATCTTGGAGAAAACAATTGAGCCCAGTAGAAAGGATTGGAGCGTGAGGCTGGAAGATGCACTATAGGCTTATGGAAGGCTTATAAAACACCAGTTGAAATGTCAGCATATACACGGGTGTTTGGGAAGTCGTGTCACATTTTGGTGGAGTTGCAACATAAGCATATTGGGCTATAAAACGATGTACTATGAATTTTGATGATGCAGGAGTACATAGGAAGTTGTAATTACAAGAGTTGGAGGAGATGTAGAATGACTCGTATCAGAATGTGATGATAAGGAAAAGACGAAGGCTTTTCATGATAAGATGAGTCCAATAAAAAACTTTGTTGTAGGTTAAAAAGTGCTTCTCTATCACTCCAGGCTGAAATTATTCCCAAGTAAATTACATTCTTGTTGGATTAGTCTGTTTGTTGTTACTCATGTGTTTCCTTTTGGTGCAGTAGAGATACGGAGTTTGAAAATTGAAAAGACATTCAAAGTAAATGGTCATTGCTTGAAATCGTATTATAAATTCTTTCAAATAGAGAATATGGAAGTGTTGATGCTTGAAGATGCAAATCGCATCATTTAATGAAGGCAACGATAATAAACAAAGACACTACTTAGGAGGCAACCCAAGGGAAGTTGATTCCTTTCAATTTACATTCTCACATTTGCTATTTTTGTTAAACACTTCATTTCGTACATTTGATGTTACATTGGGGACAATGTAAGTTTTAAATATGTGGGTGGGGATATTAGTTTTTATATATGTTTTTAAGCTTAATTGTCGCCTATGTGGCTTCTTAGGCGTTTTCAAAATCAAATAAACAAACAAACAATTTCTCTTTTTCTATTGCTTTTATGACTATAAAATTATACTTAGAGAGTGAATTGACTAGAAAAATCCATGGCAACCATGTATTTTTACTCTTATGGTTGATCAATATGCATTATCTTTAGAATAGTAGTGATTAGTTGTAGACACAAGTCAATGATATTTTGATTCTTTTTTGTAATAGACTGGGCTCTAAAACTTACTGAGGGTTAGAATGTTAGACTTTTGAGTCATAACATTTTAGAATTTATGAGGCACATTTCATTCACATGCACAACATGGGCATATACACACATGAATGTTGATTTAGAAAATGTTGCAAAGACTGTATGTGCACTCAATTGAAATGTTCTGAGGTATGAAAGGTTTAAAATGATGATGATTTGATTGAATATTCCTCATGTCTTGAATTTTGATTTGGTGGATTATAATTAGTAAATTTGGAATTAATTGTTACAATTGGAAAATTGATGAATTAAAATGTGAATTTAGTTTAGGAAAAATGTCAAATTGACACATGAAAATTTATGATGGCTAAGCCTATAAAATAATTTACATATAGCAATAGAATTGAGTGACATTTGGCATAGGAAATTAAGTAACAAATGGCAGCAGGGATTGAGTGACAAATGGCCTAGGATATTGGTGACATTTGGCAGTTTATATATCGGACAAGTGGAATGTATACATAGGTGACAAATGTCATTATGAAATGGTGACATCTAGCACCTAATGAGTTAAGCTACTGCAGGGATAGTTTCTGTTGGGTTCATTCTTCTTCTCCTTTCCTCTCACCACCGAAACACCATACCCTCACATCCTTGCATTTTGCTTAAGTTTGTTTCTAATTTCCACACCAAAAATCCAAGCTTTCACCCTTCATAAGATAGTTATAGAACCATAACATTGTTTTTTTTTCTATTGTTTTTTATCCTTGATGAAAACCCATCCAATTCCCACCTTTTATTTGAGATGATCTTGTATGCATATAAGGCAAAGTAGACTTGATGAATTGATGAAAACTTGAGTTAAACAAGTAAGTAAAGTATTGAGCTTTGTGGCATGTTATAATAGAAATTTTTTTATGATTGAATTGGGATGGATTGCATGTGATGTTTATGATGAAGTGTGTTGGAAAATGATACATGAATTGGATACTTTTCTGTTTTATTTTTGATGCATGAGAACCGTAGGTTACAGTTGTTATATGGATTTTTCAGATTGAGATTTGAAGTTTAAATAAAGGTGAATTTATGCTAAAGCAAGGTGTTAGTGAAGTATTATTGAATTCGGAAAAAAGAACTAGGACTATATATATGATGAGATTAAGTGAATGAAAGTTTCTATTTTATTTTTATATGCATGAAGGATAAATAGTTTATAAATTGCCCAATGAATGATTTTGAGTTGGAGTTGGAGATGAAATTGTTGAGCAATTAAAGAATAATTAAGGTATAATTGAGATATAATTAATGGACTAATATGAAAATGTTTTGGATTTGGTATGAAGGTGTTTGAATTTGGAAAATTAAGGGAAATTAGATAGTGCACTTCGGGGCACTCATCCCACGATCGTGGGAAGGTCCCCATGATCGCAACCAAAACTTTTAAATGATAATTTCGATTTTGTGAATTTATTGAACCAAAAGAGGATAAGTCACTCTAAATTGGTGTATTTGGACTTGATTAAAGCTTGAAATGAACCTATATTGTTGCTTGATTAATTGGTTAAGGGTTCGATAAGTTTAGGTTGTTAATTGATCTCATTACTTAAGGAATGGATTGTTTTGATATCAATGTGTTTGAATTTGGAAATTATGATTTGTTAAAGGTATAAAGGTGTTCTTATGAATGCAAATATGACCTAAAGGATATGAGTAATGTGTATTAGGTATAATTGAATGAGAATTAGGAAAATTTTGTGTGAATATATTACTAGAAAAGGGTTAGTAAATGTATGAATGATGAATTTAGTGTAATCAAGTTTACTTAAGGTATAAACCTAATTGGAACAAGTTATATACAAGTTATGATGTTTGAATGGTCAAGGTTTGTGAATAAGAATACATACCCGAAAAGGTTAATTAAGTATGCATTGAACATGACACATATACAAGTACATGATTGTATAATCATATCATTGAACAAATTAGTGATTGTGAACTATGCGTGTATTGCTTGACTATAGACGTATAAGTTAATTGCCAACATCCAGACTTTACCTGTCAAGGCAATAGCTATTCTAAAGCATACAGTGAGTTAACCTAGATATTTCTCACTATGATTGAATTGATTTTTGGTTAACTTTTAGTTATTGAATGGTTACTTACATAATTGCTATAATTCTAGGCATTATTGGTCCAAGGATTTTGATACTTGAGAATGTATATGGAAGTGTTTTCAAATTGTATATGTAATATGGAATGTGTACTCATTTCAATCTTGAATATCAGATTCATATCTAAAGAATGTGATAAATGACATGAACACATT
>JAOQMP010000210.1:29411984-29431687 GCA_027563575.1 Erythroxylum pedicellare | reverse complement strand
TCCCAAATTTTGTCAAAAATTATAATTCACTACTTATACACTCCAACTCAATTGATAACACATATAATTCACAATTCTCAATACAATCACATTTATAGATCAATTATACTCAAAAAATGTCAAATGAGTGCATGAATAATTATTTTCATGTGCAAAACTACTATTCACATGTGTGTGTGTATGCTATGTTATGCATGAGCATGAAATGCATTTTTTCAGTCTCTCTTTGATCTCACATGTACTAAATTTTAGGGTTCTAACCTTTAGTATGAGAACGGGATGTTACACTTTATGTTCTGAATGGAGTGAGTATATCGATGATGATTCACTAACTGAGTTCACAAACTTATCAAAATTGCAACGTTGATTTTTAGGTACAAGGGAGTTCTAGCTTCTATGGCAATTAAGTAGAATTTTAGTACTATCATTTTGAGAATAAGAATGGCTCAAAGGTCTGGTCAACTGATATCTAAGGAGTCTAGTTAGGATGTGTTTGTTTAGCTTCTCATTTCATGTTAACATTTTATATGGAGTTGTAATCTCTTAAATGTTATGTAATGTAAATACATGGATATGAATGTAATGGTACAATGTAAGTAAGTTTATTTTGTGAATGAAATGAGGAGATTTGATTATTTTAAATACTTATGTTAAGTGTGATGCCATAATAAGTTAATATGATTGTTCTAACATGCCATTCTCATAGGGTATGTTCTCGAATATCCTCTGGATATTCAGGCATATACTCTATGGAAGTGGTATATTACATTTTTAGATTTACACATCTATGGCATTCTTTTATTGTTTGTTATGTGTGACGTTCATGACATGTACATCCTTACTTTGCTTTAATTTTCTATTCAAGACCACATTTTAATCAAATGTATTAGCATGGAAATTATATAGGCATTCTTTGTTTCATAAGTTATATTAGCCAAATGGCCTACCTTTTGACATGAATTTTCCCTTTGTTAAGACCCTTTGAGGTTTAATTAGCCTTTCCTTTTTGCTAACCACATTATATGCCTTAAACCTAAACAATTGTCATACCTAAGCCTTAAAGCTAATGGAGCATTTGTTGAGTGTTGATGATTGTGGATGAACAAAAGTATAAGTATAGGGGTGTGCTTATAGTGGGAATGGTTATAATTTTTGGAATGTCATTTCATCTCTTGTCTATGAATTCTAAATGTTTATGTAGCTTCTTTCAATTTTTATATTAAAAAAAGAGAAAATAAAAAGAAAAATAAATAATAACATATTTAAATAAAAATATCTAGGAGGAAATGCAATTGTTTTGAAAATTTATTGATGATTAACTTTTCCTCCTAAAGTTGTACGTCAAAGGTTATTTGATTATTATGTGAATAAGGGAGATGTAGTTCTTAAGGGTCACTCCCTATGGTTACAAAGTATTGTTTATGATCAATTTTTCCAAGTGATATATACTTCATATGGTTTATTGTGTGAAGGCTTGAATCTGAGTTATGAAACATAGTTTTCGCATTCATCATAGTTGATGTACACGGTTTTGAGTGAATGTTGGTTTTTACGCTTGATGTTATATTGAGTGCTTTTCTTGCTCCACTAGCTTTGATGGCTTTTATGCTACATTACCCAAATACATCTCACCTTAACCTTTACCCACTTTACAACCTTAAAAAGTCCTTTTGATTTATGATTATACATGAGAATCTTAATGGTGGAGAAATTAAATGATATGCAAAGTTATGGATTATCTTCATCATGAATGGTGTTTGAGTGTACCCATGAATTTACTATATTTAAAACACATTTTATCCAAGTCTACCTCTAGATAGCCAAGTTTCTAAAGGTGATAAATGTTAATTAATCATGAGTAAAAGCGTTGAATGTTGAGTTCTTGCTATGGTTTTAGAAGTTATTTCTCTTTACTTATAACTATCTATTATTGGGAAATATGGAAAATGAGTAAGTGTTTTTGTTTTTAACTTTGATTTTGATGATTTAACTGAGAAAGGTCAAAAAATAAGTGTGAGGGAAATGTGATATGTGCTTAATTGTTAATACATTTAATCCATGACATTTAGTGATTAATGCTTTAAAATGCTTAAGGCATTCACTTTAGTTCATATTTGGTTTTAGGTACAATTGTAAAGCATAGTAACCAAAGTGAGTTGAAAGCATACTTATTGAGTCGATTTCTTGAGATTCATACTCAATTGTCTTCATAGAACAAGAACGAGAAGGATTATAGCAAAGAGGGGACAAGAAAATGCATAAAATGAAGAGTATATTATAGAAAATCAAGTCATGGTTAAGACCATAAAGTCATGCCCATGACAATTAAATCATGGTTGTGACCACAGTGCTTACGCCCATATCACAAAGTTCACAGTCGTGAGCTTCAATGAGGCATGTTATGGTTATGACCATCAAGGTCACGGCCATGAATTTTGCCACCTAGCTATCTAAAACCTAGTTTTTAGTATAAATATAATATGTTGAGGTCAAAAAGTGGAGACATCATTTTTGGGACTTTGTGCGTAGCAAAAACTTACTCTTTCAAGACAACCATTGAGGGCTAAGCTTCTCGACTCCAATTTAGGGGTGAAATCGATGCCTAAATTGATGGTTAAGCATATCATCTCCTTATCTAATGTTGAATCTCTCTTTATTGATTATTTTCATTGTTCAATGCTTATTGATTTGGGTTTTGTAAAGATGATCTGAATGTGTTTGTTGGATTGCTTTATTGCAAACCCATTGCTAGAATCTTCAACAAATTCATAATTTTTATTTTTTAGATTCGTTTGTAGCTACTTATGACATTGAATCATTAGGAACAACTTAACTTAGGTTTGATAACCTGAACTTGTGTAGTTGATTCCTATATTGATCTATTTTTCATATCGTAATGTGACTGCCCAATTAAATCTAGAGAGCTTATTCTAGGTTGTTTGGTGGCTAGGTTTGATCAAATAGCTCATTTTAATTAAAAATGACCTAAGGGAAAACCAGGATTAATAGAAATTATTGTTAATTTAAGATCAATAGTTCTAAATGAGGTGTGGAAACATTACAAGAATGAAATATGTTTAATTGTGTGTAGGCCAAGATTGATCCTATAACAGGGTTTTACACATATCCATTACTTTTATCACTTTTGATTATTTTCTATAATTTGCTTTTGTAGTTTAATTTTATTTTGTTTTCTAAATCGAGTTAAACCAAACCCCCCTTTTATTTCGGTAACAACAATTATTTTCATTGCAAAAATTAAACGTACATTCCCGGTGGATACGATCCCGACTCACCATAACTATAAATTTTTAGTGTACAGAGTTAGGTAAATTTTGCGATGCACTCGATATACACTGTCAAACTCCATTGTAAAACGTTTGTAACCAAAATTTCTTTGGCAGTTTATGATGCAGACATCTCCTTTATAACTCCTTATACTCTCATGCTTTATATAAAGACTCCCCTTCTTCTTGCTGAAAATTAGTAATTTCCTTTATGAGTCTTTTTTTCTTCATCAAAGGGAAGTACTTATCTAGAAATGCTTGCATTAGATTCTCCTATATTGTGACATTAGCTAGGTTGAGAGAATTCAACCACGTCTTGGTTCTATCCCTAAATATAAAGGGAAAGAACCTCATTCTAAAAACATCTTTTGACATCCCATTATATTGAAAGGTGCAACAAATTTTTAAGAAATTAGCCAGATAAGCAATGGGATCCTTATTGACCAACCTATATAACTATACGTTAGTTTGTAACTTATTTAACAATGCTGATTTTATCTCAAGCACATTCATCTACACTAATGGATGAGTGATTCCTTATTGCGTAGCATTGAACCTTGGCCTTATAAAGTCCATAAGGTTTTTTGCTACTTTCTGTGATTGAATTCCTTTGCCATCATTCTCTCAATTGATTCTTGACGTTTAGCTCTTTAAATTTCTCTTTCTTTCTTTGTAATGTTGAGAGTTTATGTGTCTTCCACTTTTCTTGTAAACGTTTTTATATTATTTTTTTAGGCACTTAAACTCACATAAGAAAAGTATTACATCCTTAAATCAAAGGAATTCACATTGTATAAGATGGTAACTCAATCCACAAAATTGGCACCCTATAATTGTTGACAAGTTTTATAAGATAAAACTCTCAATACCGTAAGTATACTGATCGTACCTTGTAGTAAAGATTTATTTGAATTAAAATAACTAATTGAAATTGAAACAACTAATAAAATGAACAAGTAAATAATTGAGCTACTAACTTTAAAAAAATTAAGCTGCCAATAAAATAAGATTGATCAAAGTTAGACACTCATGAATTATTCTATCCTTGTTTTGTTTTCCCTTTATCATGTTGATCCAGTTATGCTCGATCATAGATATCCTAAGGGTTTGATTACCCTCTCTTGAAATTTGATCAAGTTATCATAATTGAATTCAATAATAATACTATAATTAGACTCTTTCCATTCACAAAACTACTCGTAACTAATTCAATTAGATTTGAAGCAATCGTAAGGATAATTAATTTCATAATTAAGATGTCTTTTAAATTGTTAATTAATCTAATAATCGCAAATCTATTAAGTTACTAAGTCTCGTTACACGCCTTAACACATGTAACTTGATTCACTCCCTCGATTTATTACCAAGTATAAGCATAATAATTATCAAAAACATTCATAGAAGTATTCAAATTAACAAGAATAAATTTCAACAAAATAATTCAAGAAAAATCCCTAATATGGATTTAAAAACCCATAATCATATTAAACATCATCATCATCATCATCATCACCCAGTCAAAAATCCCACAATGAAGCATGGTCTGGGGAGATCCGATAGTACGTAGCCTTACCCTTACATAATAGAGAGGTTGTTTTTGGTGGACTCGCATGTAAATGAGATAATGGAAGAATGATACAGGTTACAGAAACAATTCATTTTAAAAAAATTATGGGGAATACATAAAGGAGGTCGGATATGTGAGAACCTAATAGTCTACAAAGTCCATCTGTCACTCACTAAGTAAGGGGACCTTCCTCAGAGACCCTGCCGGTATGACCCCCTACTGTCCCCAGCACTTGCCGTGCAATCTATGCAACGTGACACGGCATCTCTTAGTAACTACTGTACTGATTTGGGGAACTGGAACGGTTAATCCTTTACCCTTATCTGATCACACCAAACTTTTCTATTTTGAGTAACTACCTCATTAAGGGCCAACTCTGACATATCCGCCTTGATCACTTCCCACCAGTTCTTGTACAGCCTCCCTCTCCTCCACTTATATTCACTAAGTGTTATTCCCTCACAGCTCTGTACTGGAGCGTCAGAGGGCCTCCTCCGCATATGCTCATATCACCTAAGCCTAGTCCCTCTCAACTTATCGGCAAAGCTGGCTACCCGTAGTCTCTCTCTCACCATCCGGTTTCGAACCTTATCTCTCCTGGAAAAGCCACACATCCACCTAAGCATACGCATTTTTGCTACCAACAATTGTCTGATATGCCTATGTTTGGTAGGCCAACACTCAGCCCCATATACAGTTGGACGAATCACTATTTTATAAAACTTCTCCTTAAGTTTTAAAGGAATCTTCCTGTCACATAAAACCCTTGATGCACTTCTCCATTTGGCCCATCCTGATCTAATACAATGTACAATATTAGCATCGATATTACCATCACTTTGAATGACAGACCCGAGATACTTAAAACTCGTCCTCTGTGGTATGACGTCGGTACCAATTGCAACTACCACCTCATGCGCCACCTGGTTTCCTGAAAAGTTACATTCTAAATACTCTGTCTTAAACCTGCTCATCTTAAAACCTTTCGATTCTAAAGCATCTCTCCAGCAGTCTAACTTGGCATTGATCCCTTCCTTGGTCTCATCTACTAGGACAACATCATCCGCAAACAATATACACCAAGGTACCTCTCCTTGAATATGTTTAGTAATCTCATCTAACACTAATATGAACAAAAAAGGACTTAACGCAGAGCCTGGGTAAAGACTCACACTGATAGAAAACGCTTCTGTGTCCCCACCTACCGTCCTAACGCTAGTCAGTGCACCTTCATACATATCCCTAATTACTTTAATATAAGTGATAGGAATGCCCTTGGCCTCCAAACATCTCCATAAGAGGTCTCTAGGGACCCTGTCATACGCCTTATCCAAATCAATAAAAACTATATGCAAATCTCGTTTTCGTTCCCTGTAGCATTCCATAAGTCTACGGAGTAGATGTATCACTTTTGTTGTGGACCTACCAGGCATAAATCTGAATAAACATCCAAGATAGTGAAAGAAATAAATGGAAAAGAAAGAAAAACTACTTTGAGTTTTGATATGGAAATCTATAATTCTTTAAGGCTCTATTGATGTCTCTTTTTGACCATATAAGGCTAGGGTTTCGAAACTTCAAGATATGAAACTAACTCCTCAATAAATCAGGTAGAAGAGAATGGATAGGATGATGCAACAAATACAGATATAATAAAAGATGCAAGTTTAGATGCTTTAGAGACTTTAATAAAGTATAGACATATAAAAGAATAGGTTATCAACTCATCCTCATAGATCTTGAAATCTTGAAGTTCTTTAGTTGAATCTTGATCCCCTTTTTTATCTCCAAATTTACTCATTTCTTATCCTAAAAAGCCATATTTTGGCTCCTTTTGAATTCATTTTGGTCCCATATCCCTCTCTATCTTTTCAAACACAAATCCTAGACTTTTGGTCAAAATAAAATGAACTAATACCCTATTTAAGGTCCATATTTAACTCATGTTCCTCTAAAATCATACAAAAACTCCTTTAACTATATCTAACTTGCTTGAATTCATTCTTTTTTCAATGGAAGCTAAAATAAGGCCTATAAATAAAATACAAGCTACATTAAGTATCAAATCTTATAAAAAAATTCAAACACTAGCAAAATACTCTCAAAATTATGCTCCAAACATGTTTAATTAGTAATTATCAAAAACCATAGTGGTTATTTTTGTATGGATTAGCTTGATTTAATTTATAATGTAATATATTTTGTGGGTTATCTTTGATTGGTCTTAATACTAATTTATTCGTATTAATGTTTAAATATGATATAATTTTATCTATAGATGAATTGACAGAGCCTACTTATAAGTGGACTACGACTTAGATAAAAGGGGTTAAATAGGGTGTTCAAGAGAGACCTATGTGATCTTTCTAGTGTTATGTGAATTTTTCATGGAATTTCACTGAGTATAAAACATTTAAAAGAATATTAGTAATGATGGAGATACCAATTAATTATCAGAGAGTAGGTGGCTATAGTTAGAGAGAGTGCAATTTTAATGTCTAAGAAATCCTAATCGTTTAGATAATATATTCAGTCCATGTTAATTGAACCACAAAGTCAAAAGTACTACTAAGGGATGTATTCATCTAAACATAGCTAGTTCATTGAATTCTCTTTTGATTAATTATATTATTAGTTATTTCCTTGGTTATTATCTTATTTTAGTTTTAGTTTATATTTTATTATTCTAAAAACCTATAAAAATCATCTTTCTGTTTCTTATCCTTGACTAGTACATATTGCTATGCTTTCTAATCTATATCGCTGCTCCATGAGAATGAACCTATATTTATCATTATATTGCATACCAATAGGTGCACTTCCTTAGTTAATGAATGATAGATTTGTAATAAGAAAAATATTAGCTGCAGTGATGCATATATATACATAAGTCATCAGAGCATTTACCAACAACCAATGACCTATATTTAAGTGATAGGCTTGATCAAAATGATACTTGCAGGGTTTAACATGTTTTTGTTCTTAACCATTCTTCTTTTCAAGCTTTCAAAGTGAGTTGCATCTCTTCAACTACAATATGAACATGAGACCTTTAAATTAATAGGAACATGAGAAATGTGATATACAAGTTGAACCGCCTTTGAGGACATAACTTATATTTTTTTACATAACTTATTATTGTGACTATAGTGTTAGTGAATCCATTTCTAGCTATTTTTATAACTAGATTAATAGTTTATATTTTTGACATAACTTATATTATTATTGTGAGTTATAGTGTTCGTGATTCCATTTCTAGCTATTTTCTACTTGGATTGATAGTTTCTTGGGTGATTATGAATATTATGTTTTAACAACAAAAAGAGGTAAATTAAGACTTTATTTCTAAATTTATGAAAACACAAAAAGAATTGTGCCACTAAATAATATGTTTCATAGACCAAATCACAACTTCCATATTGACCATAACATCGTAAACTCACTCTCATTTCATATCTTTTAATCTTACTTAAGTACGGAAAAATAAGAAACTTTGGTCATCATGTCTAAGTTACTTAATTTTTGTTCTTTATTTAATATTGTACTTCAACTTTGATTCCTTTTTTTCTTTATTGTTGTTCATTTCAATCGAATACTAAACTTTAACTAATATTGACACAATTTGCTACTTTTGAGCATGAATATTTACATTAAAAAATTATAATCAATTGTTTGGTTTTAAAATGCCATACTTGAGCATGTTACTTCCTCTGATGTTTTCTTTTAGAGTTGGATGTATAATCTTTTTAATTTTCTTTATAAAAATTTTAAATTTATAGCATTTTACTCATAGTTTATAATCATGATTCATTACTTTTGTTCTTTTTTAGTTAATATGGATATGATGGAAGGTATATTTTGTCCTTTAATATTTTCACTAAAATTTAATTAATATTTTACAATATTAAAAAAGATTTTCACATTATAAAAGTATCTAATTTGAATCTTATATTGAACGAACTACAAATTCCCCCTTTTTATTGCCTTCTTTCATACTAGTTGTTTACTCAATATGTTTTATGATTTTAAAAGGAAAAAGTTAACTTAATAATTGCATCTTTTGATCCAACCTCGTTTGTACTTCTCTTATGTGAATCTTTATTTTCCCTTTAATGGTATTTATGGCATCTTACGTTAGTTTATGCCCTATAGCCAATCTCTTTGGATATGGTTTAATGACAAATATTTAAAGGTATTCTTTATCTTATACATGTTTAGATGTAGATGATAAAGTTTATGGGATAATTGTACATTGTAAATAAAATTATAATGTGATTATAATTATGAGATTCATATTACATTTATGTATTATCCCTAAATTATTCCTAGTTATTTTTTTTATTGAGACTGGACATTAATAGAACGTAAAAAAATAGCACATGTTATGTTTTTCCTTATGAAGGAAGTAGTCGATCTTATAGGCTAAATTATAAAGATACTTAAATAAACATGTGGGTGTTTGTTAGTGAACAAGTTCACTGAACATACCCGACATGAGAAATCCATTTGAAACATTACTTGTATGTCTATGAAATTCTTGTTGTGATGATTATATAAGTGATCTTTTGACTTGAGGTCACCAAAGTTATCTTATATAGGGATTGTTATGTTTTAATACTTCTTATGAACTATTTAATCATGAGTCGTTTAATCGGTAGTCATTGGATGTAGCATGAACTATATGGAGGTAGTTGTGTGATCAAGATAAGATTCATCACCCTAAAGTAGTTGGGGATAATGTTTTGTTGTTGTCGATTAGTATTGATTCAGGAAATCTTTGGCTAAGGTAGAATGACTCTTTATAAATAGTTTGCAAATTTCATTAATTGAATTGATAACTAATATGATTGGACTCAAAATAGAGTATAATTTCATACTCTATGTCTAATCGAAATATTATATGATGAAATGATTGAACTAGACGCAACAATCATGCATTAAAAAGTTAGTCAAAATCATGTTAACATTCTTAAATATTTGGATAATCATTATGCGCTACTAAATGCTAATCTTGATCTATATTTATAAGTTTTTTAATTGGAGAATTAAAGATAAATTAAAAGGAGTTTTAATTTATTTAATTCTAATGATGAATTATAATTTATAATCATTGCCAATATATTTGAAAACCTATTGAGTCTCACATATAGTATAGGTTGCAGAGAGTAAAGTTATTTTAATCAAGTTGGACTTGATTGTAAAGTTTGAGAAATTTTATAATTAAATATGAGATATTTAATAAACAAGGATTAATATGAGATATTGGATCTTATTTGAGCATAATTGATATTTAATTATAATTATTTATAATTCTAATTAAAGTTTAATTAAAATTAGAATTTAATTTCAATTAAATTACTAAAATGTCCTAAACTTATTGTAAATAAGTTTAAGTTTTAATAGAGCTAACACTTCTTACTTAACCCTCCTTATGTTACGGAGTTCTCTCAACCTGTTCTATAGATACTATTAGAGGCCAAAAATTGTGCAATTATGGTAGTTGAGACAGATCGGTTTTGAAAACGATTTAAAGGAGACAACAAGAAAATGATCAAGCTTTAGAATAATGTATGAACTAAAATTTTGCTTTATTATGATTTTTGTTAATCATTTTATAGAATTAAAATGATCTTAGTTTTCGAGAAATAAAAAATTACGAAAAAGTTTCGTAATTATTCCATTGCGGTTTGGATTAGATCCCGGCCTTGTTACCCAACATCCTAGCCCAGAAGACTTATTGAGTTTTATTAAGTAGTCCATCTGCAAAGATTTGAGTTCTATTAAAGTAACTTTAATTTTGTTATCTTCTTGTCTAGTTTATTGGCTCAGAAAATGCAGATGGAGATATATTAAGGAAAATGGAGGTCAGATCCATACTGTCCATAATAATGGCTTTGTTGTCACTTCTCCCTCAACATTTAGGCCAATTGAATTGCCAGACATGTCGGCATCCTTAATAACAAATCAAACCAAGGTGAAGTATTTTATCGCTATATTTAAAAAGAGAGCTTCTCACCAATATCTTATCTGCAAGAACTTGTCTCTTTTGCAGGTATCTTATCAAAAGAAACAAAACCAATTGATATCCGAAAGGTAAGCATCTTAGTCTTTCGATTCCTTGCAATGTAATTATTCATCATCATGAAAATTTTACACCGTTTCTAGTAGGATCTTGATTTGGTGAATTTGGTATTAGTCTGTTACGTCAATGGCAAGGTTGTACAATTTGCAGACCATGTTGCCCTCATAACTCCATCCGAGGATTTTCAGGTGATAGTGACTAATGTAGATTCTGTTATGCTTCTGCTTTTTTTTCTTTTTTCGCTTTTTGTTTTTGGTTGACAATTAATCGAGGTGGTCAATCGGCATACGGTTGAGATTGTATAAAGGAGTGTGCATAAAGAAATCTATTCTACTCCTGCCTGGCTGCAGATTGCGAAACCTCTCTATTATTCAGTCACTTGTCATCCACCATGCCAGTTCTCACTTACCACCCCACCCCTGCGTCCTCGATTAGCTCCTCCCTTTCGTCAACTCTTAAAAATCTAAAAGAAGTTCCACTTTTACTGAGTAAATCACATCTCAACTTCAAACACCTGAACCCCACCGAAGCTACTTTCCCATCCTTTAAACCTCTTAAGTGCACTGCCTCCCCCTCTGATGTACCTCTTGTGGATTCTGATACCACTGCCACCTCTTTTTCTTCCTCCACCTCCCACAAATCACTTAAATCTCGTCTTCAAGATGGTGAGACTCTCTACGGACTTTTCCTACTTAGCTTTTGCCCTACCCTTGCAGAAATCGCAGGACTCTCTGGTTATGATTTTGTGGTTGTTGACATGGAACATAGACCAGGCGGCGTTACAGAAGCCCTTCATTGCCTCCTTGTTCTTTCTGGCACTGCGACTCCTGCGATAATAAGATTGCCAGACTGCTGTCCTGTTTGGGCCAAAAAGGCCCTTGATCTCGGACCGCAGGGCATCATGTTTCCAATGATTGATAGCCCAAAAATGGCAAGGAAAGCTGTGTCGTATTGCAGGTTCCCACCGGCAGGTATCCGAGGATCAGCCCATACGGTGGTTAGAGCATCTAAGTATGGAATTGAGCAGGGGTATTTGAGCAATTATGAAGATGAGCTGCTAATTATGTGCCAAGTGGAAAGCGAGGAAGGGGTGAAGAAAGCAGAGGAGATTGCTGCTGTTGATGGGGTTGATTGCATACAAATGGGACCATTGGATTTGAGTGCTAACATGGGGTACTTGCGGGACCCAGGGCACAAAAAGGTTAGAGCTATGTTGAGGGCAGCCGAGAAGGCAGTATTGGGGTCCAAAGCAGGCAAAAGGTTGCGGAGCCTACTTGGCTGGTTTTGCTATGCCATATGACGCACCTGCCGATCTCAAGTCCCGTGGGTATAACATGGTTTCCGGTTCTGCGGATGTGGGCCTGTTTAGAAGAGCTGCTTTGGAAGATGTGAAGAGCTTTAAGTTGAGTTTGACAGAAGGTTCTGATGACGAGAGCGGTGATTCAAAAGATGAAGATCAGTACTGGAGTGAGTGAGATGTTACCTGAAGTGCATTAATGTTGTATGTTTTTGTGATGATAAAAAGATAATTCGTTTTTGTTTCTGCTGGTTTCATACCTTCGAGTAATGAGACGCGGGACTACATATGGACTAAGAATATGGAAGGATGAAAATCAAGTGTTCCAAAAAAATCAAAAGATTAGTATATAGTGAAGGATTCTAATAAGCTTATGCAATACAAGAAAAGTGCTAATTGATTCCCCACTTAGTAAGTTGTTCCTGGATGAATGAATGTTTCTTCTTGTATACAAAGATGTGTGCTTTAGTTATGCCATATATAGCTTGTAAAAGGCTTTCTTTGCTAGTAATATTATCAGTGAAGATTCTTTTGTTTCTTTAATCCCCTAAAGTAGAGACTAAGTAGTTAAAAGCCAATTTGAAGATCCATAAATCCCCTACAAACCTAATCTTAATGTTCAGATTTTGTTTAATAATGCTAACCCAGAGAATTGGAGATTGCTGACACTGCAAGGTTGAATAACTGCTTGCTGAAGGTACTTGCTATAATGGCATTAAAAGAATAGATTCTTTATATTTTCTAGGGATGATTTACAAAATATACACCAATTTGGTAAATGAGAGAATTTCACTATTCTGACAAAAGTGAGAAGCGTGATTTTTATAGCTTGTTATAGTATGATCGAAGATCTAGGTGAATAATGTTTGAGCCACACTATTTTGAGTCAAAGTTCAACATAAGAAGGGTTGCTAAAGAGAGACCAGTGGGAACTATTTATGTAGCTACTAGAGGGAGTGAGATTCCAAGAAATAGAGTCTTCAGCTAAATTGTCTAATGTGTAGCTGAGGAGGAATTAGGTAATGCTTAGAGTAGGATTGAATCTATTAAGGTTGTTAATTGATTGTCCTTCAACAATCGAGGCATTAGTTGGGATAATTTCTTTTAGGAGATTGACTTCAATATCAGAATTTGGGGGCCCAATTGTCATACTAGAATGAGGTTCTCTTATCATTCTTGACAATGGATTTATAGGAATCCTTAATGCTACATCTCAGCTTAAATAGGTGATTCATAAGGAAAGAGGCATTTATTAGAATCTTGGCAGCCTAGATGTTCTGATCCTTGATATAGTAAATTTGCACCTATTTAACACATTGGATAAGTCTCCAAAGTCTTTTAACTAATAGAACATAATTAAGGTTTTTGACAGGTAAAAGATCAAGACCATTGTACTTTCTAGGCAAACAAACTTCATACCAGCTTATTCTGTTGCTTACATTTTTGCTATTGCTAGTTGACCATAAGAAGTTTCAAAACATTTTTTATACTGTCTTGATAATAGCCTAAGGAAATACAATGTGACAGGCCCATTATGAACTTAAAGAAGAGAGCACAGATCTTATTAGTTGACATCTACCAGCTAGGGAATGTGATGTAGAGGACCAACTTTCAATTCTGCTCCTAATTTTTTCAATAAGAGGCTTGAAGTCTAAGAAGAAAGGCTTAATGGAGGAGATTGGAATACCAAGATACTTTACAAGTAGAAGTTCTAGCTTGAAGCCAATAATTATTGTTAATCTAACTGCAAATTTTTTTATAGTTACTGAAGTAAATAAGTTAGACTTGTCCTTATTAATAACAAGGCCTGACATACTGTTGAAGACTTTTAAAGCTTTAACGATGGATATGATAAAGGGATTGTCAGCTTTGGAGAAGATAAATATATCATCAGCAAAACTCATACTGACTTTACCAAACTTTTTGCATTTAGAATGAAATTTGAATACTCCTTTCCTAGTGGCATTTCTTTTAAGTAGTGTACTTAACACTTCAGAGACTAAAGAGAATAAGTATGGGGAAATAAGGTCACCTTGTATGATTCCTCTAATAGCACGGATACGTTTGGTAGGCTCACTATTCACTACAATTCTACATGAAATAATTAAGATGCGTTGATGGATCCATTATGTGAAAACATTAGGGAACTGAAAAGATTTTAAAAAAATGAGGATAAATTTTCCGTCAACCTTATCATAAGCTTTCTTAAATTCAATTTTTAGCGCACAATTTTTCATATTGTTCTTCTTGGTGTAGTGCTTGAACAGGTCTGAGCTAGTGCAATATTGTCACCAATTTGTCTTTTAGGAATCTAAGTAGACTGAGATGAGTCAATAAGTCCAAGAAATATTGGATGCAACCTTAAAGCAATCACTTTAGAAATAATTTTGTAGCAGGAGATGGGTTTGTAGTCTTTTAAAGACTTGTATTATTTCCTTTTAGGAACTAAAGTGATGAATGTATGAAGGTTACCACTATTAAAGAATTCCAACACCGCTTCAAATACCACATTGCCTAAAATGGACCAATTTTTTGTGAAAAAATGTATGTTGAAGTCTTCTAGTCCTAGAGCTTTGCAAGGAGCTAGATATTTCAAAGCATTTTCGATTTTAAATATGGTAATAAAAGAAGTTAGAGCTTTTACTTCAGGAGTAGACAATTTTTGTTTAACTATTTTCTTAATAAAATCTATAAAGGAGTAGGTAGATGAGGGAGAGCCCAAAAAGGACTGAAAATAATGTGAAGCTTCATAGATGAATTGACTTTAAGTTTGAAGCAAAAATCCATTGGTTTCGAGTGTAAATTTTTTTTGAGGTATTCCTTGCAATGAGAGATCTCTGAAAGAAAGTTGTATTTTTATCTCCATCTTGTAACCACTTAATCCTAGATCTTTGTTTCAATACAAAATAGTCTGAGTTAACTACTTGTGAGTAGTTGTTCAATGCAATTTTTCTGCCTCTTGAAGCCTTAGACAAGTAGGATTGAGGTATAGGTCATTTTGAGCTTTATTGATATCAGATTTGGTAGTGTTAAGCAAATGATGAATATTTCCCACATTTTTCTTATAAAAGGCTTTAATCTTATCTTGGTTGTTAATTTTCATAGAGAGCCAGAACTCTTCTAATAGCATCCTAAAAACCAAATATGGAAGTTAGGAAGTTATCGAATCGAAAATGATATTGGTAGGTGCATGTTCTGGTTCAAACTTGACATCCACTAGAGAGTGATCACAAATGCTTGTGTTGGATAAAATGACAACGATGTTGGGAAAATGTTGTAACAAAGCAAAATGGATAAGCCTCTATCATGCTTTTTCTTTAAGAAATTTTCATTGTTGTGTTTATTGCTCTAAGTAAAAAAGTTGCTCCTAAGGTAAATTAAAAACTTGTAAGTGAACCAAGCAACATTTAAGATCATCATGCCACGATCTTGGCTCACATCTGAGCCTTCTGTCACAATCATGGCATGTAGGCCATAATTATGAGCCATTCCCTAGACTTCTGTCATAATCGTGGCCTGATAAGCCATGATTGTAGGCCATTGTTTTGGCCCAAATGTCTTCAAAACTCCTCCGTTTTTTGATGTTCCTGAAACATTAGCAAACACATCAAGGTATCTCAAATACATAATATTTAAGTTCAAAAGCTTATACTAACCCTTAAAACACTTAAAACATAAATAATTAACAAATTAACACAGTTCTAACCTAAACACATACTAAATGATTGAATCAATGACTAAACACATATCAAACTATGCCCTAAAACACAATGCAATTTACACTTATCAGATTAATTTAATGATTATCAAATAAAAATGGACAAAATTTAGGATTGGGATTGCAGTAGTTTAGGATGTTCAACTTTAGCATTAGTTTCAGGTTCGAACTCATCTTTTAAGAGTAGTTTGTTACTTTCTCTTACAAAATTTGTGAAATAAAAAAGGGCTAGGAGTCCATACAATATGATTGAGTTAGATAAACATTTGACAAAAGAATGTGTGAAGTTTAATGTATTATAATGGTGGAAGAGTTGTGAAAATAATTTTTCGATCTTGCCAGTAATTGCATAATACCTATTAGCAATTCCTTCATCCACTATTGCTCTCTTAGTCTATATCATCTCTACTATCTCCAATCTCCAGTCTCTTAAAACTCAACCTTTAATACATAGTGCCTAATAATCTAAATAAGTGACTCATAATGTGGACATGGCAGTAGTTAGATGGTTGTATGATTCAAGTCGACATTCAATGTCGCCTAGTCTTATTATTACTAACCTATGGTAAATGCTAATGCCTCGTATAGTCCAGGATATAAGGATCTTTCAATTGATGAATATAACAGTAAACTTCTAAGTAGCTCTATTTATGAAATAAAGAGTTATTTAGTTGAAAAAGAAAGACTTAGGCAACTTATAGATGTTTAATCATGAGTGATGGTTAGACAAATAGAAGACATGAACCTATTATTATTTTTTGGTTTATTTTGCTAAAGGGACAATGTTTTTAAAGCCTATTAATGCATCTGAACTTATTAAAAATGTTAATACTCTATTTCAAATATTTGATGAAGTTATAAATAAAGTTGGGCTAGCAAACATTGTTCAATTCATTACTGATAATGGTTCTACTTATAAAGTACATGGAAAAAGATTGTAAATCAGGTATAATTATTTTTATTGGACTCCTTTTGCTACACATTGCATTGATCTGATATTGGAAAATAGAAAAGATGCTAGGTATTTCCCTAACAATGATCGGATTGTGAAAAAAAGCAAAGAAAGTGACCAAGTTTATCTACAATTACAAAAGTCTTAAATTTGAAAAGGAAGGATTTCATTTATGGTAAGAATTTCTGTCATCCTACTATAACAAGGTTTGTAACTAATTTGTATCACTTCGGTAATAATTAACAAAGTAACACAATTTTAACCTAAGCACATACTAAATAATTGAATTAAGGACTAAACACATATCAAACTATGCCCTAAAACATGATGCAATTTACACTTGTCAGATTTATTTAATGGTTATCAACTAAGAATGGACAAAATTTAGGATTGGGATCGTAGTAGTTTAGGTTGTTCAATTCTGGCTTCAGTTTTAGTTTTGAAATCATCTTCTAAGAGCAGTTTGTTACTTTCTCTTATAAAATTTGTGAAATAAAAAAGGACTAGAAGTCCGTACAATATAATGGAGTTAGATAAACATTTGATGGAAGAAGGTGTGAAGTTTGATGTATTATAATGGTAGAAGAGGTGTGAAAATAAATTTTCGATCATGCAGTAATTGCATAAGACCTATTAGCAATTCCATCATCCACTTTTGCTCTCTTATTCTATATCGTCTCTACTATCTCCAATCTCCAGTCTCCTAAAACTCAGCCTTCAATCTATAGTGCCTAACAATCTAAATAAGTGACTCATAATGTGGACATGGGAGTAGTTAGATGGTCGTATGATTCAAATCAATCATTCAATGTCACCTAGTCTTACTAATACTAACCTATGGTAGATGCTAATGCCTCTTATAGTCTAGGATATAAGGATCTTTCAATTGATGACTCTAAAAGTAAATTTCTAAGTAGCTCTATTTATGAAATAAAGAGTTATTTAGATGAAAGAAGAAAGAATTGGGCAACTTATGGATGTTCAATCATAAGTGATGGTTGGATAAATAGAAGACATGAACTTATTATCAATTTTTAGTTTATTTTACTAAAATGGGATCATGTTTTTAAAGTCTATCGATGCATCTGACCTTATTAAAAATGTTGATACTCTATTTCAAATATGTGATGAAGTTGTGAATAAAGATGGGCTAGCAAGCATTGTTCAATTCATTACTGATAATGGTTCTACTTATAAAGTACATGGAAAAAGATTGCAAATCAGGTATAATTATTTTGATTGGACTCCTTTTGCTATACATTGCATCGATTTGATATTGGAAATAAAAGAGATGCTAAATATTTCCATATCAATGATATTGTCATCCAGCTGTACAAGGTTTGCAATTAATTCTTATCACTTTGGTGTTTTGTTCTGATGAAGAAAGAGTTAAAGAAAATATTTACAAGTGATAAATAGGTTGCGTCATAGTATGTTAGGTCTAAATTTAGAATTATACTTTAAGATCATGAATCTTGGTCCCAATGTCAATTTTTAATCTGAATTTTTGAGCCTTTAGTAAGAGTACTTCATATAGCTGGTAGTGATGAGAAGGTAACTATGAGTTATTTTTATGATGTCATGGAAAGAGCAAAGAAAGCAATTAAGGCCAATCTGAAAGATAAGCCTTCTTTATATATACGTTATATTGCAATCAACAATGAATAATGAGAAAGGCAACTTTACTCTCTGTTGTTTGTAGCTGTGGCATTTTTTAATCCCAATGTCTATTTTAGACTAAATTTTACAAAGAAACCTGAAGTTAATAGGAGAATGCTATTAATTATTACAACAATTATTTTCCATGAGATGAGTTAAGATATCCTAAGCTTATAAATGGAGGTTTATAAAGATGTTTTTAGTGATTTTGAGATGCCTATTACTATTCGTCAAAGAGACAAGCTTAATCTAAGTATATATCTTTTTTCACCTTTTTTACTTGTTGGAAATTAATCATCATTTTATTTTGTTTGTGATATTAATTTTGTTGTCTTATAGTTCCTTGGTGGGACCAATTTAGGAATGGTGTTCTAGAATTGCAAAAATTTGCAATTCGAATTATAAGTCAATACGTGAGGGCAATATGATTTCTTAGAGCACATTTGAATTCATCCATTCAAGAAAATGAATAAATTGGAATACAAAAGATTGAAAAACTTAGTCTTTGTTCAATACAACTTAAAGCTTTAGCAAATGTATTTTACTATCATTGTTAAGTTGAATATAAGTTCTTGTAATTTCTTAATAATTTAATCTTTTTATTAAGACCCTTAATAGAAAAAGTAGTTTTTGTGGATCCAATTCATCTTGATTATATCGATCTTTTGGCGACTTAGATTTTTGAGAAACTGAGTTTGATAAATGAGAGTGACTTGAAAAATTCTTAAATAAAAAAGTATTAATATAGCATTTGGTGTAATAAATTTGAATGATGGTGATAACAGGGGTCCTCTTAATGATGAGAATATTATATCAAATGAAAATTAAGGTCAATATTATTTGAACTGATATTCTAGGTTTTCATTTCTCTTTTTCTTTTAGTTTAACCTATACTTGATGTATATATTAAATTCTCTATATGCAATATAAATATAACTATAAAAGTTTTTGTTTCATGTTTTACTTCTAATTAGTTGTTTTCTCGATATGAACTCTTATTATATATTGTAATACTAATAAAGTTATAAATATTTATTATTCTTTTTATATGATGTTTTGATGTAATATTATTTATTATATGATAAAATTATGACATTTTAAATACTTTGTATTATCCCTACTTTTATATTTTATGATATTT
>JAOQMP010000210.1:29400996-29411884 GCA_027563575.1 Erythroxylum pedicellare | reverse complement strand
CAAAATTTATTTCAATATCTTTAATCAAAATTTCCTTTTCAGCTGGAGTATCTACTTCTATGATATCTATAAGATTATTATTGTTTGCATGATGATCAGCACAATCAATTTTATGCTTATCAATGACTACCAAGGTATTAGAATGGGAACCCACACTAATATCTCCAATAAATACTTGAACCTATACTTCACCCATCAGTTCTTCAAAGCTGCCTGTTTTGAATAATTTTCCAGTTGGTTGCCATGTTTTCATTTGTTTAATTGAAGGGGCTTCTATGTGTATATGAACTTAGCTATTCCTTCAATTAGCTTAAGATTATCATCATACTTTATAATTGATATCTCCTTAGGCTGTTTAGCAAATGAATCAACAGCCATATATATTCTAGCAAAATTGACCCTTTTGATTTCAGCTATAACCTTATCAAGACATAAAGGTCCACCAATTGAACTAGCTAAATAGCTCAATCCTTTTGTGGTCTAATATCTAAGGTATATCATATACATAAAGTCATAAAGGGATGTTAGTTTTCCTTATCTCCTTAAATTTAACACCAGATCTCTAAGCTTAGATGAGGAAAGGTTTATTATAAGTATGCCAAAGACTAGACTTAAAGACTACATCCACTGTATAAGAAGAAAACACAACATAAAATGAAGATTTGAAGAACAGAGGGGATGCATATCCGTGCATTAGCCCGTGTTCTTCTCTCAGGCCATACAGATTTACGAATTCTGGAGATTTTGGTTGTGCGGAGTCTGATTCCCCACCATACATTAACCTGTGCATCTCCCAAAGCCTTAAATTTCACTATAAAATAACATGAATGGAGGCAAACTTGAGAGGGTAGACATTAAGGGTGATTTCAAATATGGTGATAGTTCTTAAGGGGTAGTTTCCATCTAGAAAAGTGGAAAACAAGAAGAAATCATAAAAAGATCCATCAGAATGCAAGATCAAACCTCTACTTTGCAAAAATATTCAATAGAAGACAAACAGAGAGATTCATAATTATGAACCCATCGTTTTCAATTCATTTTTCTTTCTATTGGTTTGATTTCGTGTCTAATCATGTGTGACTAAATTCTTTTAGTGTCTAGGTTAGATGAACCCTATGTTGATACTTTATTTTGATTCTTTTATTAATGCAATTGGTTCCATTAACATATTGTTATCGAATTACGTGTTTTATTTATGTTCTAATAGATCTGAAATATTATATCATAACCTAATTTCATATAGAGGTTTAGAAATCCTATTTATAAATAGATCTACCATAATTGAAAGGAGTTGATTACAATCCTAGACATAGAATGACACAAATCTTTCAGATTAGGGTTAAACCTAATAAAGGGATTCACAAATTAGTAAAGTAATACTATAAACTTTAACATAAGAAATTCAGGTTGAAAACCTTAGGATTAGTTGTTAGTAGACTCAAGGTTAATTATTAGCATACTATAGGAGTCTTTATGGCCCAATAAATCAATAAAACAATTGTATGATAAAAGATAAACTTTTTAAGGGTTTTAGGGGGATTCGAAATCTAGATACTAATTTTCTGATATCGACAGTTTACTAAGTGCTTCCTTAATTCTTTGATTCAATCTTGCTACCTAGTTATTTTATTTGTTAAGTTTTATCTTCTTTAATTCAAAAATCACAATCAATTTATAAACTAGATAATAGGATAATGATAACTACTAACAATAATTTTCCTCATAGGATTGACTCGTATTTACTGGTACTAGCTGCAGCTATACCATGCACTTACGGTAATTCAATATTGACACTTAGAAAAAGTTAAGCAGTTACTATAGCATATATAATCTTGGGTGGCAGTACCACCCAAATTATTCTAGGATTAACAATAAGAGAGATTACATGAGAGCATAAGGTCCATCAAGTTTTTATCAAGATAGGGTTAAATATTTGGAGTCCAAGTTAGACAAATTAATAAACAAGTTGGACAAATTGGAAAGTGAGAGAAGGTTTGAAGCCAAATTTGATCAATTTATAAATAACCACTCCTTTACTCTTCTTAACTTAGAGGCTCAAGTTGGCCAACCCTCCAATTTTTTGTTAATAATGAATGTGGGGAATCTTCTAAGTGACATAGAAGTCCAACCGACAATTGTCTTGTGTTGTGACATTTGTGGGGGTAACCACCATAATTTTCAATGTCAAGCATCAGATTATATGTGGGAGAATCCATAGTGCTTGCAAAACTGGTCTCAAAATACACTATATGAGCATACTGATAATTCAAAATGGAGCAACTCTTATGCTTATGCATTGAACGATTATGCTTCATTTGAATCTTTAATGGAAGATCTTGCCAACAGTGAAGCTAGCCACGGTTTCTTACAAGAGAGTTTTTATTCAACCGAAGACACTAATATAGATACAACATGTTATAGGAGCCTATTAATTCCACAGAGTGTTCAAGAGATCAAGTTTGAATTCACAAATGTAGTTTCCATTTAAGAAGAGATAGAAGAACAGAGAATAAAGTAGATAGATTTCGAAGAAGATAAGTAAGTTTCTGTTCAAGAAGCAAAATAAGAAGAGAGGATGAGGGTGATTATAGAAAAAGAGCAATTCACCTTCTTACAGGACAAACTATTGGATTCAATTAACGATTCAGGAAGTTTTATCATTCCCTATTTTATTGACAGATTGTTAAGAAAAAGGACATTACTGAACTTACTTAAATTTCTTATTTTTATCACGTATGCCCTTCTCATTATCTAGACATTTTCATTTTATTTTGTTTTATTTTTTATTTTAGTTTATTTTAATTTTTCTTTTATGTTTATGTTATATTTATTTTATTTTATTTTTATTGTATTTCTAGCTTGTTCATTTAATTATTTTAAACTCTTTACATTTACAGTGTGTTGGTGGTTTATTTTAGGAATCGAGATTTAACTTCATAACCACAATAGTGAAAGGATGATGTAGATAATACTCTTATGGGAGCTATGATTTGTCCTCGCAAAACTTAACATCACCATATTGGAAAGCGCAGGCACCTCACATGTTTTCAAAATGTCAACCAAGATCCATGTAATATTGTGACATTTGTGGGAGTAATTTTTACAATCATGAATATCGAGCATCGATATATATATGGGAGCAACCAAGCATTTACAACGAACCTCAAGGTTCATCATATGAGAATATGTATAATTCAGTGTGGAGCAATCCTTATGAATATAGATGGAATGACTATGCTCCAATTGAATATGTATAATAAGGGCAATGATACGAAAGTATTACAGATAAACTAATGGAATGCCTTGCTGACAGAGTACCTAGTCAACAAGAATTTGGTGAGAGACTTTCTTTATCTGCATATGATGTGCATGATACTTCATATTATTTGAGTTTCCTAATGTCTTAAAGTAAAGAGGAGACAATGATTGATCATATGAATGATGACACATTTCAAGAAGGCAAGGAGGTAACTTGTTAAGCATTGATTCCAGAGCCCAACTCTTGCTCTGATACCAAAACAATATTGGACCTCGCTTCCGGAGCCCAACATTCGGAGTCATAAGATGTGTGTTGGATTGAATCATAGAACGTGAGTAAACACATTTCTTCAACTTGAGAACAGATTTGGGGAAACCTCAAACTGGAATCACAATTTGACTTCTTCATAACCTTGGTTCTCCATTGTCTTAAGTTTGTAATGACACCAAAATCATTCAATGTGGTTCAGAATTCTAAGAGTTAGGGCTTATTCCAATTAAACCTCATTAGTCATCCTCGGTTCATCTTCATTCTCTGATACCGTAAGTGTCGGGCCCTATTTTCCTAATCATTCTTATATTGAAGCAAATATTCTATGCTTAATTCTATCTATATATTGTAAGTCTTAGGGAAGGGGTTAAAATTCTATTCCTTCATATCATTTGTAGCTCTATGTCTCTAGTTTATTTTGAAATAAGAACCTTTTCATTCGGAGCTCTATAGCTCAAGATATGCTTAAAAATCCAAAAGGTGTTCATAACCTAGTTATGCCCTTTCAACCAATCCCTCATTTTCCTTCCATCAATCTCTTTCAAATAGACCTCAAAAGCTACAAATTTTATTGAAAGATAGGAAAATGTATCAGGAATCTATTGCTTTAAGAATCACTTAATTTGGAGATCGGGTTATGAAGTTATGGCCAAAAGAATCAACCATGCTCATGTCCTAAATCACGATATACCCATCTCGAAACAATTGACATAACTTTCACTAGAGATTTCGGATTAAGGTTTTCTTTGAATGGTTTCGAAGAGGACTTCCAGATCTACAAATTTCATGAGACCTTGAAGGCAAATTCTATCATCTAGAGGGTCAAAAATGGGACCAGATGATAGGATTAGGTGAAAAGTGCACCAAACAATATGACGACATCACCAGACGATATGATGTCATCAGACGAAGCACTCTCACCAGACGAAGCGCTCTCACCAGACGAAGCGCTCTCACCAGATGAAGCACTGTCACCAGATAAAGTGCCCTCACTAAATGAAGCACCCGCACAAGACAAAGCCTCTTAACAAGACGACATGTCATCACGAGATGATACGTCATCAACAGACGATATGTCTTCACCAGATGATATGTCTTTACCAGACGACATGTCCTCACCAGACGATATGACGTTATCAAAACATATGACATCATCAGATGATACAAACTATACTCTTGATTATCTCCCTTTATAAGGATCGTAACTTCTTATTCTAATATCCAAAAATTTCACACTATATACCGTTGGAAAGCTAGAAAGATAGTCTACAACTTTTTAGATCACAACTTTTCTAATTCAACTTAGATTAATCCAGATTTTCCCCTGAACTCAGAACACAAATTTTTCCCTTATGGAAGACTTGAGATTTTGCAATTCACAAACTTGGAATGTCCTAAGCTTAACCATTCAGTTACCAATTTGACTTCATTAAACTCTCAAATCTCAACTTATTTGTCTCATCGCATTCAACTACATCTGACCAGTCATAATTCCTATCTTCCTTTCCATAACATCTCACTTAAGCATACGTATATATATATATATATAAATTTATGTTCAAAAAACCATTTGCTCAAGATGATAATCATCTCAATATCTTCCATACACAATTCATATTTCCTTAACCTCAAAAGAATAAAGTTTTACAGATTTTTAATGACATTCAAAACCACATTACATCATCATCTCAAAGTCTCAAATTACAACAATTCTTAAACAAATAAACTTGGCATGCAACTATAACAATGTGCTTTCCTAAAACTAACTCGAAATACAAAATAAGCAAATTTGGAGAAATGCCCTTAGGCTCTTGATCACTTGGTCTCTTAGCTATCACTTGAAGATAGGATAAAAAGAGGGTGAGCTTGATAGCTCGTGTGTAACAAGTTTATAACAAAGAATAATCAAAATCGTTGAAATGTTCATTTTGAATTTATAAAACGCTTTATTCCCAAAATTCTCAGTTCTTGCTTAAAACTCATAGTAAAAAAAAAAATCATCACATCGCATAGCATATGCATTCAACCACAATGCAAAACACTCAAATTATGGAACAAACTTGACCATTTAAGATGCAATGCATAAACAAATGGCTTGAGAGTTTCGTGGAACAAAACAGAGAAACTGAAGTTTACTTCGTGAACAAAACGAGTCTGATTTCTCAGGATCTCGTGGCCTCAAGCGGGCAGTCAGGAGAAGGCTATCGGTCAATGTGCACGTGACTAATGAAACGAGTTCCTCTCTTGACTAAGCAAAAGCACATATTCATGCTCAAATCATTTGCTCATATGTTCATACTTTTATGCTTTCACATCTTTTCATTCATACAAAATGCCATGACATGTTTCAAGGCATAACATGAATATTTCAAAACCATTTTCCATTTTATAATCAAAATTCATGCACCAACGTGTAGTAATTTCTCATATCACTCAAAACATTAAAAGCAACGTTTATGAAGTACTTGAAATCATTTTACTTTCTTGTTTTGTAAAAACATTAATGACTCATAATTCTATTATAAGCATGTAACCCACCTTGATTTTCTTACTTAAAGACTTGCTCAAAATGCCTCTTCTCTTGTTCCTCTTGCCTCTTTGATCCCCTTGGTTTTTCACCAAATGAAGAGACCTTTGGCTCAAGTAGAGGAAGAGAAGATGAAGAGATCTTTGGCTCAAATGGAGGCTCTTCTCTTCCTCTACCTTTTTCCCTTCTTGAACCACTTCAAAATCTCTCTCAAAAGCTAAGAATTGAAGAAACCCTAGCTCAACTATCTTCTTTTCTCTCAACCACCGAAATTTCTATTCTTTCTCTCTTTGATTTGTTATTTCTCTTCCTCTTACCCAATTCACATTTTTTCTTCTTCTTCTTAAACAAGACCACATTTTGATCTTGTCCTTCCAAAAATACCCCTCATCTCCTTTGGTCTTCCCATTTTGCCCCTTCTTTCATTTAACTCTTAACTCCTTTAATCTTCTTAAACACCATGTTAACTCTAATTTAATTCAAATATTTTCATCTAATTTCAAATCTCTATTTATGCCTATCAAATTTAATGACTCAATTCTAAAAATAATGAAACAAATAAATCAATAATAATTGAAAAAAATTCGGGGTCTAACAAATTTGTTTTCATAATATTGAAAATCACAAAAATGAAGAAACAAATAACCCATATATAAGGTTTGATTCGATTAATTATTAAAAGGATAGAGTTATTTTTGCACATTCAAAATTATTATAACCTAGTTTAAATTTTAGTGAAAATTTTGATGTCCAAAAGAAACTATTTACCTACCCTTTTGTTAATCAAAAAGAGTTAGGACTCTAATATAAGACAAGGTGAAATAAATAGATTAAATTAAAAATCACGACCAAACAATGGGTCAACACAATTTAGTCATTTTGTAGTAAAATAGAATTGTGGGTAATGCTAGAAGTTATTATTGCTTAAATTATGTGAATGAATTGAACATTTGCTTGATGAACTTAGATATGTTTAGATGAGATCGTTGACATAAGTTCCTCATATACAAATTTTGACTTATAGGAATCTAAACTGTTCTCTTTTTGAGAAGATCAATATCAGAACTAAGCGACTTAATTCGGATGAGATCTTTTCCTCAGTAAACTCAGTTCAAGTGTAAAGATTATAGTCTTTATCTTTTTAGATTATATACATGTAGCCATATGATCAATGTAGATTAATCATTAAATGCCTATTTTTAACAGAATTTTTAATATTATGTAGCTAGTTTAGGTACCAGTTGTTCTTCTAATCAAAAGAACATATTATTGTATTCTTACTTTCAGAAGCTATACCCATGCCTTGAGCCTAACAGCGGAAAAAGAAATAACCGTTGCATACAGAAGTACTCGCCCAGTTCCAACTATTTTTGGAAACTAGAACATATTTTATTGTCAAAAATTAAGGAAACTAGCACCCAAATATGCGTGTAAATGTTAGATTTTATTGTACAGATGACTGATTAGAAGCTAATTACTGACGTAGATCATCGATCCGTTGGCTACGGTCGGAGTAGAAGATAGATTGTTAGACTGTGGAGAGCCAAGGCATGAATTCATCCATTTGTTGGCATCTGTTACTCAAATTTTGATCATGATCAGGATTAATTGCATCTTCCCTCCTCAAAAAATTGTTGGCTTCGTCTTTTATGAGTGGAAAATCCATATAGAATGGCATGTTGGTATTCATCATAAAACCAGCTGTTTCTTCACGACCAACCATCAAGTCTCCTTCATTCAGCTCTTTGATGTCATAATGGTCTAAAATGAAGTCACTGATGTTGAACTCCATCACTGGAAAATCCAATAGAGGGCTTTCCTGAGCATCGTCATGGGGGTAAGAAGAAGAAGAAGAAGGGCTTTGATGACCATCATCATTGGCAGTTCTGTTGATGTTCTCGCAATCACTTTCATGAGGGATATGAACGAACTTGGTCAACCGCACTGCCTTGGTTCGTATCACTGAAGGATGTACTGATGATTCTTCAGATGGTTTCTTGCTAATTCTAAGCTCCTTGTCATTATCCAAAGCTTTAGGTTTGCTATCTTTTGGATTTTTGTTAGCACTACTGGTAATGTTCTCGATCCGATGATGATGAGGACCAACTCTCTTGCTCAAGTTGGTGTTCCAGTAGTTTTTTATTTCATTGTCCGTTCGACCAGGTAATCTCCCAGCAATAAGCGACCACCTGCATTGCACCAGACATTATTGCTAATAATAGGCATATAATTTCCGAAAATGTAACTAATACAACACTTTTTAATTGTAAGCAGAGTTATATGGACAGAGGGATGGATAGAAAGGAGAAGAAGTATTGTTTATGGCATATAATAATTAATACCTGTTACCGAGGAGTTTGTGCAGTTTGACAATGAGCTCTTCCTCTTCTTCAGAAATGTTACCTCTCTTAATGTCTGGTCTTAGATAATTCATCCATCGAAGTCTACAACTCTTTCCACAACGCTTCAACCCTACGTGTGTTAGCAGTAACAACAATAAGTTAGCAATTAAAATTGATAACAGATGAGTAATACATAAAATAGAATCAGTAGATAGAAGCTCTATATATGTATATATACCAGCTTTATGAGGAAGGTCTCTCCATTTGCCTTCACCATGGAGGTTAATATAGTTAATAAGAACCCTGTCTTCACGAGCAGTCCATGCTCCTCTGTTCAATCCTTCTTTCACACAGCATGGCTTCCTTCCCATCTCTCTCTCTCTCTCTCTCTCTTCTCTTTCTGCTATGGTGGGTTCAGTTGATGGGTACTTAAACTAGTGGCTTTAAGATACCGTTGTCTTGTGTGAAGTTTGAAAGAGACAATCTCCAAGATTTCAGCATCCAACTAGCTAGCCTAAATTTAGCTCATTTTCACATTGTTTTTAGTTACGCATATTATATAGCTCACGTTTCTAAACAGACTTTGACCCCTAATTACATATGTATACACTCTTACTAAGCAATCCTCAGATTCAGCCGTAAGAGAAAATACAACTATTTCATTCTGAGCTACTATAATAACGATAAGATGTTGAAATTAAAAGAACGTTATATATACTGTACGTTTCTTATAAATATATATGTAGTAATGTATCTTCTTGATAGGTCCAAAATGGCGAGCCTATGAAGAGATGTGTAACATAACGATAGGATCTGAGCTGTAAACGTCTTCTTTTTGGTTTTTTTTTTCAAAATGCATTTGATCAAGAGTGAAAACCGATGTAAGATATGCAACCAATGAGTACTTAACAAGGCATAAGAAACTTGGCTAGTATGAGATTAGAAAGTTTGTCTACTTTCCAGCTGCTCATGCGCTTATCTCGGCGTCAGCTGCTGGTTTGGTTATGCAGTTAATATATAAAACATACCAACTTGGAATGGGGTCTCTAGGAGGAGAATTTTCTTGCCTTTAGAAAACCATTAAGAATCAAAACTAAATCTTGAGAATTAATACCCTGTGGCATAAATAACTCCAGGAAGTAATGCAACTTAAATAAAGAACAGGAACCTGGACAACTTGTGCATCTAAATTATCACTTCCGCATGCACGACAAAAACAGGTCCGATGTCCGAGGAATTGTTTTTGAGAAGAGATAAGAATTGGCTTGAGAATATGTATACCAAATTTTAAATTAAAAAAAAAAGAGTCGACTCAATAAAAATCACATGGCTGTTAATAAAGGGTCGTTAATAATTGGTCAATTGGGAATCGGACTCATTTTGAAAATTGTGCTGATTTTGATTACATAAATGTTTGGTGCTGACTACGCAAAGCTGTAGCGGGAGTTGTATACTTTCTTTCTCACAAGAGCACTGGAAAACGAGGACCAATCACCGTACCCTTTGTCACGTGACCTCAAGTCAAAGCACCAATTACCGGATCTGACACTAAGCACGTCAATTCTTTGCCATCCACTTAAGTAGATCGAATCTTTAGAGGAATCGCTCTCCGACGATTTTCTCCTTTGTTGAATCCAACAAACAGGCAGTGACGTTGGACTAAATGGAATCCAAAAAGCCAAGACTGTGATGAGAATAATTCATGTTTTCAACCAGTTAGAAATCTGTCAAAATTTATAGTATCTTATTTTATCTTATAAATTTTAACTATTTATTTATATTAGATCTGCGTTCATTTATGCGAAACCCACATAGAACCTATATAAATAAATGGCTGAGATTTATGGAACACAATAAAATACCATAAAATTAGACAGAAGATCTGGATCCATTTTCAACCAACAACCCGGGCTACTTTAGGAAATTCATTCTTCTTTTTTTTCACAAATAAAAAAGAAAAAGGAATTAAAAAAGGTTTACTACGAGATAGTTCAGAATGTTCATGAAAAAAAATACATATATTAAAGGGAGAGGATTGGATCATTCACTATTATTTTACGCATTTTAATTGAATTCACATATAAATACTAACTTGTGAGATTATCGAACTACCTATTGTATAAAGATAAAATTAGAAGATAATGACCTATTTCTTTTAATCTTTTATGTCAGATTATAGATTATGTGAACTTAATCTGTTAAAATATTATTTTTAGAAGAATATGAAATGGTAAGGTAAATTTAATTAGTTTAAGGATCAATGCATATCATCAAGGTACTTTAATAGTCTTATATAATAATCAAACTATTATTTCTTAAATGATACATCAGAGGAGTAAATTGTTTATGTTCACCTTTTTATTTTATATTAATAGGTTGTTACGATAAATTTCTATAAAATAATTTTATAACAAACTTTATGGTAATAAAAAAAAGTAGAAAAAGAGAGAGAAAATTGAATTATAATAGTTTAGTCAAATAACCTTTAGT
>JAOQMP010000210.1:29385730-29398049 GCA_027563575.1 Erythroxylum pedicellare | reverse complement strand
GTATTGAATTGTTTATTCCGCAACTTTTTGTATAAATTTGTATTTCGAAACGACTAAAGTGTTTTGTGTTTGTGAAAAAGTCCAAATGGCTATTGAAAATATTGTTGACTGTATTGTATTGATTGAAAATGTTTATGAAATAAAGTGGGGCCCGATTTGGTTATAGATTTTCGCATATCGTGTTTGTGATTTAAAAAAATGAGTTTTGACTGATTGAGTGTTTTAGCACGCCACCCTCACGAGGCACGAGCTCGGATATTACCCATTGATGTCGGGTTCGGGTCTTATGGGAGTGGGATGCTACAGATGTCATAAAAAGAAAGTCAAACTCCAGCATTAAATCTAACTTACCTGATATGTAGATTTTGCTAATGCATTTAATCAAGACAAATGTAGGCTAATTTATAAGTAATTGTTGTATATTAAACAAAAATGATGTATGTTGTATGTTGTATCTTTCAAAATATTTAGCTAAAACAATAAAAAAATATAGATAAAATTCATGACATACCTTACTCTAAAATAATTTATAATATATCTGAATTTTTTTAAAATATTCATCCAAAAATAATTATAAATCATTTTTTACGTACGAAAATTGCTAAGTATGAAGTTGGTAAACCAAAGAAAAACTTACAATATCATTTAAAAAGATTGATTTCATTTGGTCAAGTTTCATGTCCTTATCCAACTTGTTACAAACATTAAAGAAAAACTGGAGAAGCATTTAAAATTTTTTGGTCATATTTCACGTCTTTATCCCATTTGTACCAAGCATCTATGTGAGTTATAATTGTAACCTAATTCATTCATCACTAACTCAAAGCTGTATAAATTTTGGGACATGTGCCCGACTACTCAGCCCATCACTTTTCAGTATTTATTCATACTTAATAACCATTTTTAACGAGGAGATCTTGCTTCAATCAATTCATCAAGGAGACGGAAAAATAAGCACCAATTCATTAATAACTATTTGCCAACTTAATCAACAGTCAAATAACATATTTAAGCTTGTTCAATTCTTCCATGAGCTAGAACCATTTAGGCTAACTTCAATTCTCTTTATATTTCTTCTTCCAAAATGGTTTAAAGACTTGTTACAGTCCTTACGAAAACGACTTCTTGTTTTTTTGGGTGGTCCGGCTACAGGGTGGGGTCTTCTCCTCAGATTGTCGCATGTACATCAATGGGAATTCATTAATTAGTTTAGGAGCTTTTCTTTTTTGCGGTGGTCCGGCTAGGGGGCCGGGTCTCGTCCCCAGATTGTCGTACGTACATTATTGGGTAGAGCGGTCGTAATTAATGTGTATTGTTTTGGGTCCACGCACGTGTTGCTTAGACCGTTAACTTAATGATGTATTTCAAGTTAACTCCGTTTATTAACAGTGAAAAACAAAAAAGAACCTAAGATTATTAGATTTCTAATATCATTTCACGATAGCTAGATGATTCTTGTCATGAAAAAGATAACTGAACATTAGCGAAGCTAAGGAAAAGAAAGAATCAAAACAATGGGGGAACCTACACAAGATATTAGAGCACCTCTCTGTAAGTTCATTAATCCGAATCTTAGATGAACATTTGACCAATCTGAATCTTGTATGGAAATTTGAAAAGTTGATGTTTCTGGTAATATTGTTCAGTGTCCAAGGAAGAGAAACAAAAAGATGAGCATAACCTTCCATCAGCATCCTCTTCAAAAGATATTGCTAGTCATGAAGATGATGAAGAGAATTCACCAGTCAAACAAGTTGCTCTCACAGTGCCAACCACGGACGATCCTTCTCTACCTGTCCTCACTTTTAGAATGTGGGTACTGGGCACGGTCTCGTGTGTCTTATTATCATTTCTCAATCAATTCTTTTGGTACCGCACAGAGCCTCTTTCTATCACGGCCATCTCTGCACAGATTGCTGTGGTGCCTCTTGGTCAGTTGATGGCTTCCAAAATCACAGGTCACGTGTTCTTCAAAGGCACACGTTGGGAGTTCACTCTAAATCCTGGACCTTTCAACGTGAAAGAACACGTTCTCATTACCATCTTTGCCAACTCTGGAGCTGGCAGTGTTTATGCCATCCATGTTGTGACGGTTGTGAAGGTGTTCTACAAGAAAAACATTACTTTCTTGGTCTCGTTGCTTGTTGTCCTTACAACCCAGGTCGGGTTTGATTTGTTATTTCTTTATTATGACTGTTATCTTCTGATGCCTACTGAAGGATTGGCTTGAATGTTAGGTGTTGGGTTTTGGATGGGCTGGAATATTTCGGAGGTACCTGGTGGAACCAGCGGCTATGTGGTGGCCGGCAAATCTGGTCCAAGTTTCATTATTCAGGTACCCTGTTTTCGCAACTTTTGTGTTCTTTTTTGTTCTCCTTTAGCAGCTCCTTTATTTAGTAAGTTTTGTCATGGAGATGATCCAGTGAGTTTGGTGATCAGTAAGTCAACGATATCCCAACTTGAGTGGTTGGTGGTACCTTGTTGGATTTTCCTTGTTAGTTTTCATGGTTGTTAAGAGGATGTAAATCCATCCCATAAAATGCTTACTCAGCTCAATTAGAAACTGTTATCAGGTGTTTTCGATTCTCGTCGTTGTATTCCTGTTTCGAGCTGATAACCTTTTTTGCTTATGTCTTAAGAGAACTTGTTAGAAGTTATTTCTACGATATTGTCGTTGGCAAGATTAGATTCAGCCTGTTTGTCCTTAAATTGTGGCATTTTCAACGCATCAATGTCGTATTATTGGAAGCCATCAACCGCACACCATCCCTCCTCAAACTAAATACCGTTATTGGACTCAAAAATAAAGGAAACGAATATAAGAAATTTTTGATTATTATTACTTCATAAGCTTTATAATCACTTCACACGTACTATTTTTAAACATTTCAAAGAGGAATCTAAGAACTCAAAATCTAACCATCTTGAATCTTTTTGCTTCTTTGAACTAGATGAATAATTGTTTATTTATAGCAGTTGCAGAGTATATATATGATCCCGAACTGATCGAACGACATAACTTTACAGGGCCATGCATGAGAAAGAAGAACGACCCAGAGGAGGTGTGACTCGGACCCAATTTTTTATCATCGCTTTCGTTTGTAGCTTTGCCTACTATGTCTTTCCCGGCTACCTCTTCCAAATGGTAACTTCGCTCTCTTGGATATGCTGGATCTTCCCTAAATCTGTCCTGGCCCAACAGCTCGGTTCCGGCCTCTATGGACTTGGAATCTGTGCTTTCGGCATTGACTGGTCCACCATCTCCTCCTATCTGGGAAGCCCATTAGCAAGCCCCTGGTTTGCCACTGCAAACGTTGCTGCAGGATTCATTTTTGTTATGTACATCTTGACTCCATTAAGCTATTGGCTTAATGTCTTCAATGCTAAAACCTTCCCCATTTTCTCAGACGATCTCTTCACATCAACCGGTCATAAATACAACATTTCATCCATTGTTGATTCTAATTTCCATCTTGACATTACTGCTTATGACCGGGAAGGGCGACTCTATCTTAGCACATTCTTTGCAATGACTTACGGTGTAGGTTTCGCTGCACTTTCTGCTACTATGGTCCATGTTGCTCTGTTCCATGGGAGGTGAAATTTTAATATTGCAACTTGAATTAACGCAGTGATATTTGAAGCAGAAGGTAATTTCTTTTTTTTTTTTAATAATGAAATTGCTTCGCTTTGCAGGGAGATATGGGATCAAACCAAAGCGAGTTTTAATGAGAAAACAATAGACATACACACAAGACTTATGATGAAATATAAGCAGGTACCCGAGTGGTGGTTCGTGTGCATTCTTTTAGCTAACATTGCGCTCACCATCTTTGCCTGCGAGTACTACAATGACCAGCTTCAATTGCCATGGTGGGGTGTCTTACTAGCTTGTGGATTAGCCATTTTGTTTACCCTTCCCATCGGCATCATCACTGCCATTACAAATCAGGTAGTTTCTCTTTGTTACTCTAATTTTCTTAAATGATTTCCATTCCCTATGTTCTCGCTGCATATACCAGATATGGTCTCCATTCTCATTTACTCTATGCATGGTTTTCTTAACCACACTAGCAATTATAAACCTACGATCTTTACAGGTTGCTTTAACTCGCTCTGTTGTTATTATTTGTTATTACAGACTCCTGGCCTCAACATTATTACAGAGTACATAATTGGGTACATCTACCCAGGATATCCAGTAGCTAATATGTGCTTCAAGGTTTATGGTTATATCAGTATGACACAAGCCATCACTTTCTTACAAGACTTCAAACTTGGTCACTACATGAAAATTCCTCCGAGGACCATGTTCTTGGCACAGGTCAGTTTTAGTTCCTCAATCAAACTTCTATACTTGTTTTACTGCTTTCCTTATAATCACTTGTAGTTCTTGAATTTGTGCTTTAGGTTGTGGGAACAGTCATAGCCTGTTTGACCTATTTGGTCACTGCTTGGTGGCTAATGGAAACAATCCCAGATATTTGTGACACAACAGCCTCAAACAGTGTGTGGACATGTCCAGGCGACACCGTCTTCTATGACGCCTCTGTTATCTGGGGTCTAATTGGACCACGAAGAATTTTTGGGGACTTGGGCTACTATGCAACAGTTAATTGGCTCTTTTTAGGAGGAGCAGTTGCACCAATCCTCGTCTGGTTAGCTGCTAAGGCCTTTCCTCAACAGGAGTGGATTAGACTCATTAACATGCCTGTTCTGATAGGCGCCACAGGCAATATGCCACCGGCGACGGCAGTTAACTACACCACCTGGATAGTCGCAGGTTTTGTCTCAGGTTATGTTGTGTATAGGTACAGACCTGATTTGTGGCAGCGATACAATTATGTTCTATCGGGTTCACTAGATTCTGGACTTGCCTTCATGGGAGTGGTAATCTATCTTTGCTTGGGATTAGAGAATATTAGTGTTAGTTGGTGGGGAAATGAGCTTGATGGGTGTCCATTGGCTTCCTGTCCAACATATAGAGGAGTTGTTGTTCAAGGCTGCCCTGTCTTTAGTTAGGGGCACTAGGAATCGTAAAGACATAATTCATTCTCTCTTCTTATCCAAAGTAGGTCGTTTGCTTAAGTGTATTGATTTCTTTTATGCCCCAAAATAGATCATTTGCTCAAGTCTATTGACGTTTTTATGCCCAGAATAGGTTGTTTGCCTAAGGATATTGCTTTTTTATGCTTAAATGCATGCTTTATACCCAAAATAAGTTGTTCGAAAAATGATACATGTTAAGCAATTCAGTGCTTATAAGCGGAAGACGTAATCGAATAGATTCCATGTTACATAGGATGATAAAACTTAACTTCCATAGGCCTATTAAGACCTCAAAATGGACTTTTTTCTTTCTCTTATAAGAAAATAAATATATTGAAACAAAATGCAAGAAATCCAGTACAATCAAGGATCTCTAGGAAATATCAACAAAGGAACATTTCCAGCGTAGCAACAAATAAAGCAGACACCAGTGCAAGCTAAGGCTAATAATTGGGACGTGCAATACATGACAATAAATAGCAAGATAGATCTGTCAACTAATCAAAATAATTACCGAAGCTAAGGTTACTGAGGGGATCTCGACGATTGGAAAAGGTTTAGAGAAGAATTCTAGAGTTGATGCTTTTCCCTTAATGGATAGAGACTCCACTTAGCTGCTGTATTATGATTCAAAGGAACATTGATTCTTTTTGCCATGAAAGATTCACTTATCCAATTGACAATTAACCTTACCTAGGCAGTCCTTTGTCTTTTCGAGTACTCTGAAGTTTGTTTGATTCCCTATCAAGTACACACTACGGTTGAGTAACATTTTGATTATTGGAGTCTACACTACAAAGTATTTCCCACAGATGCATGTCGCCCAAACCAGTGAGTGCTGCAAAGATGCTTTATAGATTTCTAAATGGTGCTTCTGAAGGGGCAATTAACGAACAAGTGATTCTGACTTTCAAGGGAGCCAAGACAAAGGACATATTAATATAGCGAAAATTTTTTCCCTAATTTTCAACCTATGTTTAGGTACGGTTCAAAAGACGAGGTTAGTTTTAAGGATGCAATTCACATGCTTCAAAGACAGAAAAGGTTGCCAACATGTTATTCATATGCTTCAAAGTACTTAATAAACCTATTTTAAAGTCAAATGGCTGATAAATATCTTAAATAACACACCTTGACAGCCTTGTACAAATTTTCTAGATAGATTGAAGTTTCAAGGAATTCTTATATGAATTTCTAGGCAATATTTGAGTTTCTAGGTATTCGTGAGCATGCAAAAGACTTAATTATTCCCTTTTTCCTAGCCATGGCTAGAGAGCCTATAAATAGGCATGTTATTATATTCAAAAATTGTACTTAGACATTTTATACAAATGGAGAGAAAACTTCTCTTATGTTCTTCATTGAACTTACTAACTTATCAAGATTAATTGTGACATTCAAAACTCGAATTATCACTCATCTTTTCATCTATTTCTATAGTGATGTATTCATATTCTTCTTTAACTTAGGTTCACGCTTCATCATAAGCTCGAGTAGGAATAAGCTCAAGTATGAGTTTTCATTGTATATGATTTGGTTTGGCATTTTTGGGGTAAAATATGTTCGTGCTTATTGTGGGTTTCAAGGCTTCGTCCTTTTGAAGTTCACATTAGTTGATATAAGAGCTTTGGCCTTTAAATCAAGTTGGATTTATCCTTTTCGAGTTATCTACAAAAAGCTATGCTCGTTTATGTTCCTTGTTCATTTGTGAATTAACATTTTCTCTAAATGTCTTTTCTTCATTTTCTAGTCATATTCATCATTTGTGTTCTTTGTTTGTTTGCCTAATTTTTGAGTCTCTTTGCATTCTACACACATAAGACGTGTTCTAAGTGTTTGTTTATGCTTTCTTCTTTTCTTTTCTTTTTTTGTTTTAGGAAAGGTTTGTTTGATTTTTTTGCCCATTCTTATAGTTTCTATCTGTTTCTTAAAGAAAGAAAGAAAGAAAGAAGGGGAAAATTAAAATTGTTCAATTGTGACGATACTAGGACACTTAAATATAAAGTTGTTAAATTTTCGCACAATCTGAAGTTTAAATTTGTTTCTTGACGAAAAGAAGTCATTAAGTTATCAAGTTTGAACATTTGTTTTGTTCCTTTATGATTGACTTTATTTGGTGATCAATTGTTGGTTATGTGTAAGTTTTAATAAATAACCCTCGATAATCCGCAAGCGCATAGTGTGATAGCATAGTACCTAAGGTGTCGATCATATGAGGAGGGATAATCTAATCCTAAAATCTAAGACCATAACAAATACAAAATTCAAATTGCAACTAACTGAAACAAAAATTCAATTCAATCAATCAAATTAAATTAAGAATCAATCACAAAAATAATAATTACTAAGTAATTGCAACGCACCTAAGAATCGACCTAAGGAAATTACCAATTGAGAGAAAGGAAATTTTACCTATCCTTAATACTAACCTAATTGATTATTAATTACTAGATTATTAGTTCTAGAAGATCTTAGAGTTGATTACTTTTTCTCGAGTTATAACCGTTAACTCTAAATCATAAACCCTAATCAGATTATAAAGGTCGCAATCTCTTAATTTACATCCTATCCAAAACCCTAATTAGTTCCGAAGTTCTCTAATAAACTGTCGGAAACCTATGCAAGATCTCTCTTTGCACAATTTACGGATTTGATTTAATTCTAATTTCTATTAAATTACCTAACTCTTATTAGCCTAATTTAATCATTTTTTATTCGATTCACCCTCTCAGTTTATTATCGAATTATGCAATTGTAGAATTAAATCACATCAAATCCAATAAAAACATAAACAATCATATTTCATTAATTCAAGAATAAAACTCCAAAGGTGAGTTTAGAACATCCTGAACATTTATATCCTATCATCAATCCAATTATATACAATGATAAAATTGAAAATAAACAGGAAATACAATCAAAATGGAAGATAGGAGGCAACACGTCGGGAAGCCTCCTGATCTAGGAAGTACATTAAGTTAGCTTCTTCTCCTCTTCTCTCTTCTTTCTTCTCTTCCTCAAATCTCTCGCTGAATTCTCTCTAGGATTCTTTAAGGTGGCTGATGCAAAAGCTCCCTCTAACTCTTTGTCTTGTTCTTTAAATATCGTTTGTGTTCTGAGCAACCTTAGGATTTTTCTGGGGTCCGAAAGGTATGAAAATCCCTTGAAACTTGACATTTTTTGGTGTCTGCATGTCTGCCCGATGCAAGCCACAACCGTGGCCTTGTAAGTCACGATTGTGGGCCACATCTGATTCTTCTGTCACAATTATGGCATGCAGGTCACGATTGTGAGTCATGTCCTACGCTTCTGCACGATTGTGGCATGTGGGTTACGATCATGGGCCAAAACAACGACCCACAATCATGGCCTATTGTGCCATAATCATAAGTATTGTTTTGACCCGAATATCTCCGAAACTTCTCCGTTCGATGTTGACTTTGAAACACTAACAAACACATCAAAGTACCTCAAAAGTATAATATTTAAGCTCAAAGACTTGTACTATCCCATAAAACACTTAAAACACAACTAATTAATGAACTAACACAATTTTAACCTAAAAACACATACTAAATGATTGAATTAATAGATAAACACATATCAAACTAAGCCTTAAAACGTGATGCAATTTACACTTATCATTTGTTCAATGTTAAAAATTATCGTAAGTGCATAGTGTAGTTATAGCTAGCATAGGCAAGTATGAGTCGATCCCATGAAAACTATAAATACTAGAAATTACCCTTTTGCTATTATCTAACCTATGAATCAAATTGTGGATTTTAATTAAAATTTAAACTAAACAATTAAACTAAGATTTAAGATAAAGGAAAATACTTAAGAAAGTATATATCAAATAATAGTGTCTAGGTAATGAATGCCCTAAGAATTCTGAAATATTATCCCTTTATCATGTAATTATATTATTTACTATTGGACTATAGAAATTTCTATCTTATATTAATATCTTTCTCAGGACTATTAACATCTAATCCATCAATTGATTAACATAAATCTTTCTAGTTAAAACCTTTACATTATCGATTTGTAAATTTCACTTTTAGGTTTGACCCTAATCTAGAGGATTTGTGTTGAGCTATCTCTAGGTTTGCATACAACTCCTTCCAATTATAGTAGATCTATTAATAAAATAAGATTTCTCAATCTTAATCATATGAAATCAAATCATGCATTAATATTCTAGATATATTAGAATAAGAATAAAACACATAATCGAATCGTAATAAATTAGTCAATAAAATTACATTGAATAAAAGGTCAAAAAATATTGTTATTTCCACTTAGGATTCATCACACCTAGACAATAAACAAGTTTAGTTAGTACTCATAGAAAAAAAACCAAAGAAAATATGCAAAAGAACTAAAAGAAAACAAAGAAATCTTAATTCTAAGTCTCCCTTATTCTGCTATTAGAATCTTCTTACAAGTTTGGATTGGATGTATCTTTCTATCGAATCTCTTAACATATTCTTCATGTTTTCCTCATCCCTTGATAAGAAATATCACCTTTGTATATGTCTTATGACTTAAAATTACTCTAAAACTTAGCTATCTTTGTTTTGCCCCCAAACTAAGGTTTCTAAATTATACACGATCAACTCACATGAGCATGTAAGTGATTGTGTATCACTACAAACACTTGAATTTGTGATTTCACACAGACACAAAGACTTACACGAGCAACATACATGGGCATGTTACTCCACATGGCTAAAACAAAAATTCTTTGATCTTTATGTTTTACATAATCACTATACATAATCATGTAAGTCAAAGTTGCTTCAAATCATCGTTCTATACCATAATTTTATTTGAATTCTTCTTCATCCTACAAATGCACTTAGAGTGAATTAAGTACCAAAAATACTATAAAACTCTTAAATAATAAGCAAAACATGTTAAATATGGTTGTATAAATATAGTCAAATAAGTATTTATTAAACATCCCCACACTTAAGCTTTTGCTTGTCCTCAAGCAAATGAAATCTAACTTATTAATCTTACAAATATCTATCCCTTTTTAACCTTAAACTATCCATCCATACTTTAAATCGTCATGTCATATTAATCAAATTAACATACAATTATAATCAAGTTATTCTAAAACTGACCTTCATAAGTCAATATCATTAATAATCAAATCAATACTCTTTTTGAAATCAAAAGCATAATTCTTTACCCCCTCATTAAGATTTCACTCAATGCACTTAAGTGTTTAAGGTGAAAATTATAATAACTCTCAGGTCAATACATAACAGAACTCTTAACCATAGGCTTGCAATATTATCATATCTCCACCACTTATAAATAAGCTAGAAACAAAAATTAAAAGATCGTTATAAGTTTTAATAGGGCTTAGGTAAAGTATAATTGGGATAATCGAAGGGTTGCTAAAATTGAAAGAAATTTGTAGTAGATAAGGTTACAAGAAAATTAAGTCTTTCACAATATAGGTCTTTTATAATATGCAACCATTGGGACCATAACTCAAAACACTTTTCTATTTTTGCATTCATCATGTACCAAAATTAAAGAAATATTAGACTTTTCCAAAATTCAAATTTTAAGTAATCAGGTAATTGTAAATACTCTTAGGGTTCAAATTAATAAAAAGGATTGAAAAAAAATAAGGTAAAGCTAATATTATCATTATAATCAACGAAAAAGGTTAAGGCTCAAACTTGGTTACTCCTAAGGGATAAAATATGATAGGGTAATTCAAGAAAATAAGCTAAACAATTGTTGAATCTAATTGCCTTTATCACTTTCATGCTTCTAATTTAGTACATATGATCTCAATATGCATAATAAAAGTAAGTTTTAGAATTGTTCCATTGTGCACAATATCACACATGAAAGAATAAAAGAACTTAAAATTTGATGAATTTGATCTCTCAAAAACTCACACAAAGGTCTTATGTGTGTAAATAATATGCAGTTTTCATTCAAATTGACTTTTTCAATGGCTACTAAAAATATGACCTATAAAAGCAAGTTTATTCAAACTATTATGCTTTTGTATACTAATTCAAATCAATAATCAATAGCGATTTCAAATATTCATGGATAGATTTTAACTAATTTAGGATATCATTTAATAAAATTTAATATCAAGGATTATAATAAGCTTAAGAAAATTATTATCACTTTCCCCACACTTAAAATTGTACATTGTCCTCAATGCACACAATATAAGCACATATGAAATAAAAAGTAAGAAAGTGGAGGAATTTGGTACTTCCCTAAGTAATAAGAATTTCAAAGTTCTTATTTTGATGAGGGATTCATCCGATATTAGATACTTTTATCCTTGTGCAATAAATAAAAAGGGATGAAAAGTATTATTATTATTATTATTGTTGTTGTTGTTGTTGTTGTTGTTGTTGTTGTTGTCGTTGTTATTATTATAGTAGTAGTAGTGTTAAGTCAAGGGGACTTCTCGATTATTAATTTTGGTGACAATCAAATAATAATAATATTTGAAATAAACGAACTATTTTGATAAGTGTGTTAAGTGTGCAGAAAACACAGAAGAAGCGCAAAAACACAGAAGAAGTTCAAAACACAGAAGAAGCAGTTTAAAACGCAGAAAAAACGCAAAAATACAAAAGAAGTTCAAAACATAGAAGAAGCGTAAAAACACAGAAAGAAGCATAAAACACAGAAGAAGCACAAAAACACAGAAGAAGTTAAAATCACAGCAGAAGTGCAAAACACAGAAGAAGTTTAAAACACAAAAGAAGCACAAAACACAAAAGAAGCAAAAAAACACAGAAGAAGAAGAAAACACAGACGATACGAAGATGAAGATACGCTAGTACGTCGAACAGTTAGTTAGTTGGAGTTAGTTACAAAACTCAACTAAATAATGGATTCTACATGAATCAAGAAGCAGTTATCAAGAATCAAGAAGTAGCTCTCAAGAATCAAGAAGCAGTTATCAAGAATCAAAAAGCAATTGGAGACTTAGGCTATAAATACTAGTCATAGTCGAAGACTGAACAACTTTTAATCTTTTAGCTTTCAAGTGTTTACGTACAAAGAGAAATTATGTATTAAAAAGTGCGATACAAGAGAGCAAACTCTACTATAACAAAAAGCTCACAATATCTTTCTAGTGAGAGAAAGAAAAAAGGCTAAGAGCCTAGAGAGGCTAAGATAGCAGAAAAAATACTTTGTGTAAGAGACCTAAAGAGGCTCTGGAAGGGAAGAAAGAAAACTTGTAAAAGTGTTGAAGTATAGTGAA
>JAOQMP010000210.1:29348230-29370615 GCA_027563575.1 Erythroxylum pedicellare | reverse complement strand
TAAATATGTTTTAAAGCGATAGACCTCAAATTAAAGAATGACTTCTTCATCGCAATAAACATCAAAATAATTGGTTCCTAAGGAAGAAATTAGATAGGGATTTGGTGAATTCTATATGGCTATCCACATTTATAAAATGCAAAATTGTGTTTGGTAACCCTTATTTATTTGATCACTCTCTAATCTCCATACATAACCTAGATTCTAAAAAAATAACAACTACTTTGCTAGTGATGATGGATTTAAAGATGCTATAAAAAATGGCCTTCATGGTTTCCCTTTATTTGTTTGCAACATTAAACTTAGAAGGATAGAGTAGGAGCTTAAAATCCTTAATCATTCCAAGTATAGCAATTCCAATATTATAGTGAAAGATATTAAAGAAAGGCCTTATAGGATCTAGATTTCCCTTTACTTTTATCCAAACAGCTAATGTTAACACCCCCTTTTTTCCATAAATGCTTGCTAGCTAGAAAGGATTCAAACAAAATCACCACCTTGCAATTAGAAGATGGCTTAGTTGCTTCCCCTTAAGATGAGCTCGTAATGGATGCTCTTGACTATTTCTCTATGACTTTAGGCACTAAGGATCAATCTTCTTCTTCCAAGTTATTGGTTAAATCATTCATATCCGATAGAATTTCTTATGAGTGTGTTATCTTTTTACACCTTCTAATATGGAAAAAAAAGTTATCTTTTAGTCTTAAAATTTTTTAAATTCCCAAATCTTAATGGACTTAATGGCATGTTCTTCCAAAAATCTTGGCATTTGATTGAGAATGTAGTTAATGCGGTAGTGCTCAACTTCTTTAACATGAATTATTTGTAAAATAATTCAATAAAACCTCCATAATTCTTATATATATCTCTACTTCCTGGTTGAGTACCTTAGACTTGATTGTACAAACAAGATAGAGTTCCAGGCATAATCAAATGGAATTCAAGCTTTTGTTCAAAAGATTAGTTTACAAATGTCAGTGGGATATGAACTTCTTACTATTTCAGGACAAAAAGAAACAGAATGAATACCTATTAAACTAGCGCCTCTTGATATACAAAACATTTCTTAGTAACATTGAGTTGGGTCAAGTTTCCTTAAGATTTTAGCTTACGTTGCTTTTTGTAACCCTTCACTCTTTATTCTTTTCATTTAATTTCCAAAAAAAGAGAACTATATTGAAAATAGGAGATAAAGTTGCGTGGGTGAGTAATTAAGAAGTAAGTACTTCTTTGGTATCCATCTAGTATTGGATCATATGATTAATAATAAAAAAAAGTAATTAAGTACTGGTCACTTGACTTTACCCTGTTTATAATTAGATATATAACTGCTGCTGCTGCTGAGGCCTGAGATTCATAATTTACAATCTCGTTAGAATTAGGAGAATCAATGGAGCGCCAATCACATGGCCTCCGCCGCTACAACAAGAAGAAGAACAGCGGCGACGACACCACCCTAGGCACAATCAAGAGGCTTCGTTCTCAGCTTGAGACCCGCATAGAGGCACAGCACTCAGCCCAGCTCGATCTCATTGCCTCCCTTCAATCTGTACTCCCAAACATTGTGTCCTCTCTCGACCTATCTCTTCGCATCGTCTCTGCTTTCAACCGCAAACCCTTCATTCCTACGCCTCCTCTCCCCAACCCCACCAAGAAACCCTTGGAATTCACCAGCCAATCGAAGAACCCATCAAGCCCTCGAGACACTCTCTCTATTTCCAAGATTGAATTAGATAATGGCAAGTTAGGTTTTGATGATAGTGGGAGTCCGTTGTCGGTGGTGAGGGTGATGGTGGCGGAGTGTTTGTTGCAAAGAGTGCCCTTTGATCCCATAGATTCGTCGACGGTGTTGAGGAAGGTGGAGAATGATCAGAATGTGACTGCGGCGGAGAAAGCGGCGTTGCGTGAGGTGGGGGGAGAGTCCGGAGCCATTCTGGCGGTCGAGATGGCTTTAAGGTCTATGGCGGGGGAGAACCGTGGAATTGAGCTAGAGGAGTTTGTGGTTAGTGGTAAGTCTAGAGTCATGGTATTGAATATTGATCGCAATAGGTTGGTTAAAGAATTGCCTGAGAGTGCACAGTATCAACAACAGTTGGAATCATCAAATTCTAGTGATGTGAATCAGAACAGAAGTGAGAGTGGCAGTGGTGGCATTGATGTGAATGGTAATGGGATTTTTGGAATGGGAGGGCCGATGGTGCAGCGGCAAATGGTGGGTGATATATGGATGGGTGGTGGACACGGTGGGGATATGTGGAGCGGGCCGCCGCCGAGGGGTGGAATGTTGGGTCCAAGAGGGATGATTATGGGTCCAAGAGGGATGTTGCATAGGCCGCCGCCGATGGGACCAAATAACATGCCATTGCCAATGCAGTCACAGCAGCAGCAAAAGCCTAGGACTGAGGAAGATGATTTGAAAGATTTGGAGGTTCTGCTGAATAAGAAGTCTGTTAGGGAGATGCAAAAATCGAAGACTGGTGAGGAGCTTCTGGACCTCATTCATCGGCCTACTGCAAGAGAAACCGCGGTGGCTGCTAGGGTATTTGACAAATTTATTTACGTTACTTTCATTATCCATGTGTTCTCATATTAGTTGACATAGTAGTCTGTTCATTTACCATTATGTTTAACACGAATGGAGTATAACTTACCTGATTATGGCTGTTTTACTGCTAGCCGAGATCAGATTCATCACTATAATCAATTTATTAAACTTAATTTATCCACCATTTTTCTATTATATTGTGTTTGTTACAATTAGTATTACTTATTTAAATATTTGTTTCAGTTCAAAACTAAAGGAGGCCCTCAGCTGAAGGAGTACTGCTCAGCTTTAACAAAAGAGGACTGTCGGCGGCAATCTGGTTCCTTTATAGCATGTGAGAAGGTCAGCTAGAATTACATTATATGACATTTTCAGTTCTTATAAGATTACCTTTTTCAACCATGGAAGGCGTTGACTAAGTGATTCTGTAAGGATTCACGTGAAAAATATTATTCGTTTGATATTTAGCCCACTAATGGAGGGTAAAGAATCTTCTTAGTATATCACATGTTCATTTTTCACAATTCACATTGAACTGCTCATAACCAATTACCACAATAGGGAAGTTTCCAAGTGTAGCAGAACTAACGAGATATAAGAGGGCACAATACAAAAAAAATTGAATTGATCGATTAACTAGTTTTAAGATAAAGGAGTAGTTCTTACACAAAGGTTCATAAGCAATGAGAAATGAATTGGCAGAAATAATCTACAAATATCTTATGCTCTTGATTTGGCTTGTGTTGCTCTCACCACCTGAGCATATTTCTCCTAAAGTTATTGGTGGCCTCAGTGTGGCTGATTATTGTCTGGGAGAAGACAACTCATATACATGGGGATGTTTAGGTTTTTTTCATCCATAATCTTCCAGAGTTCACTTGAATAAGCTGGACATTGGTGGCAAATTATTGTGAATTTCTAGTTCCACTGAAGCTTTGTTTAGTATTTCTGTTATGCACACGTTAATAACTTTTCAGTGCTTCAACCATATGCAGGTTCATTTTCGGCGAATTATTGCTCCTCATACGGATGTCAGTCAAGGGGACTGCTCTTTTCTAGACACTTGCCGGCACATGAAGGTAAAGGCTTTCATTTTACTCATTTGGCATTACATTTAAATTTAGTGGGACTTTCTATGACTTTTTAGTCAACTTTTAACTGGATGATTATGTTTGTTTTGTTGCAGACGTGCAAGTATGTTCACTATGAGCTTGACCCAACACCTGATGTGCCATCGATGATTTTGGGTGCTGGAACTCTTCCACCACAAAAACCTTTGAAACCCCAGCGTGCTGAATACTGTTCAGAAGTAGAACTTGGTGAACCACAGTGGATCAATTGTGACATCCGTAACTTTAAAATGGAGATCTTAGGGCAATTTGGAGTCATAATGGCAGATCCACCTTGGGATATTCATATGGAGCTGCCTTATGGGACAATGGCTGATGATGAAATGCGGAACCTTAATGTCCCAGTGTTGCAAACTGATGGCCTGATTTTTCTATGGGTTACTGGACGTGCAATGGAACTTGGACGAGAATGGTTTGTAATTGTTTTCCATTTGTCAATCACTAATTTTGTGTAAACTATCTATACTCAATAATGGAAATTGTGCTTGCTGGTTTTGTTCATCTGCTTTTCAAATTTATGCAGTCTGGAGCTCTGGGGCTACAAACGAGTTGAGGAGATCATTTGGGTGAAAACTAATCAACTTCAAAGAATAATTAGAACTGGCCGAACAGGGCATTGGCTCAATCATAGCAAAGAGCATTGCCTTGTTGGTATAAAGGGAAATCCTGAAGTAAACAGAAACATTGATACCGATGTCATTGTCGCTGAGGTTCGAGAGACCAGCCGCAAGCCAGATGAGGTTTGTTGCAACAGTTATGCTACTTCTTGAACCTTTTCTGAATGCTTTATTGGTTTTCACTTGAAGATGTTTTTGGCTATTTAATAATTTTTATGATTTAATTTCTCCTAAATAAAGAAATGCAAACATTCTATGAGATCTTAGAATTAATTTTATTTTTATTGTTGTGTTCAGTTCTTTTGAAATGTTTATTTTCATGTTTATAGCACCTAAGAACTTCTCACAATTTTTTGCAGATGTACCCAATGCTGGAGAGAATAAGTCCAAGGACTAGAAAGCTAGAACTGTTTGCGCGCATGCACAATACTCATGCAGGGTATGTGTCCTGAATGTTTCAAAATTTGAGATCCTTTAGCTCACATTTTTATCATTTTGGCATGGTTGATGAGGAATATAAAAATCGTTAAAATCAGATTGTAAGGCTCGTCTCTTTTTGGGTAAAAGACACATGGTTTTTGTGTAGTTTAAGTAACTTTAAAAATCTTTCTAATCTTAAAATTTTCCAAAATAACTCTGTAGTTTTCAATTTTTCAAAAAAATTCTTCTTAGACATGTTCAAAAGTTAGCTGAAATAAATGTAACATGAACATCTCATGTGAACCAATTAAATGTTGTCGATAATTTGGCTCTTAAATTTGACTCAAATTAATTAAACTTATCCTAACCTAATAATTTATTTTAGTTATTTTAAATTAATAGTTTGAGTGGAGTTTAATTAATTCATATCGAGTATAAAAGTTGAGTTAAATCTGAAATAATAATTTGATTGATCTATGGTGATGTTTATGTTATGTCTATTTACTGTTGTTTTTTAACAGAGGTTTAAGAGGACTTTTTTCTTTTAAAAATTAAAAATTATTAAAAGTCAATTTTTTAAAATTATGTAAATTACAAGGAAGTGTCAAATTTTCGTTATTTCTTATTTTAACATTTATAAGTTGTTGGTTAGCATAGGCTATCTTAATTAAGGGGCGGAACCTTGTTTAGAATGGTATATTTTCTCTGCTCAACTCTTTATCTATCATCATAGGGAAGCTGGTTATTGGGAAATTAGGTTTTGCACATGTTACAGAAGGCGTCATCTCATTTGGGTTAAGCATCTTCGTTTGAATCCACAATTCTGTTTTCCATCAGGTGGATGTCACTTGGTAATCAGTTGGATGGAGTGCGACTGGTTGATGAAGGCCTGCGAGCAAGATTCAAGGCTGCTTACCCTGATGTAGTAGTGCAACCACCTTCCCCTCCCCGGGCTTCTGCGGTGGAAGTAGACCCTTCCGCATCACAACAGAATCCTTTTGCGGCAACAGAATCGAAGTCGACACCGCAGTTTGCAGACCATGCTGCCCCTGACACTGCCTATGCTTCTTAAGTCAATGGCTGTTGTCATGGAAATGAGCCGCTTGACCAAATGGATAGGGGTTTTATGCATTTGGGCAACTTACTACTCACTGGACATGGAGGGCATCCTTTTCCCTCTGGCCATTTTTGTTTTTCACATGTTAGATATGTATTTGTAAACAATGGGAATTGAAAGGAGAGCATAAATGATCTTGTATCACCTGTTTTGTGTCATCTCCATGGATCAAGCGAGATGTAAGCTGGATTGAAGTTATTAATCGAAATTATTTGGCGTTACACGAAGGTAAAAGTGTGCTACGCAGGATCCATAAATTTTCCCAGGAGGATATGAATGGCCACCGCTAGGAAAAGACGCAACTTGCTTAAGAGTTAAAAGTGAAGCAGGGAAAAAAAAAAAGGAAATAGTAAATACATGAAGACAGGCAAGGTGCTGTCGACTAGATGTTGACGGCCAGCTGGCAACTCCAACTATCAATTATTTTATTGCTGGCTAGATGTTGCTGTCTGTCATTTTGTTATGGTATCTTATTGTTCGACATAGAAAACTATTTTCCCTCTAAGAACAGAACTATGAATAGCAGAAAGCAGGGAACTTTCCTTTCTACGAGCTCCAAAGATGCCCTACCTACATTACATGAATGAAGTTTTAATGAGAAATAGTTATAATCCATTAGTTAAATATAACATTTTTTCTTTTTCTACTTATCCACTTTTATCCTAAAAGAGGGGGAAAAATAGTGAATTTGACTATCCAAGGAAGCTTACAACACAACCAGGACAGTTTGATCCGCCGGCATGAATTATCAAACCCATAAAGTAACGTATAACTCTTTTCAAGTAAGCAAACTGGAGTACTGTTACCATAAAGAATAGAGTAAAATAAAACAAATCAATGATTGTTCATTCGGTTCAGCTGGTAACAATGCCTTTCACATTATACCACTGATGAATGCAGAAACAGCTGTCCCAATGACAGCTGATAGGATCACTGAGAATATGATAACTGGTGAAGAAGAAGGTGGCAGGGGGATTGAACCAAACACAGTAGGGTAAGATGGTGCTGTGTCAGGCAATTCACTTGGACCATAAGATGGAGAGTAAGCTGATGAGCCATTTCCAGAGCCCACAGCTATCTTCACTTTCTGCTTTTTTTCACAATGCCCAGGAACCCCACTCGTGAAGTAGAAATCCCCATTTGTGGTGATATTGAACAAAGAGTTCCCATTGTTCATGTACAAAATTGGATCTTTCAGGTTGCAGGTGTTGTAGCTTTGTTCTGTGATTTGAATCACCGAGTCCTGACTTGGTGGGTATAGAAACACTGGAAATCAAAAGATAGGGTTTATGAGAAATAGCTAAAACTTGTTCTACGAGCACAGGAAAACTGTGATCTGCTGTTTTAAGAGACAAGAAGTAAGATAATATAAAAAAAGGGGGGGGGAGGGGGGAAAGGACAGAAAGATGAAGACCAGCTTACAGATCGAATCTCCAATCTTGAGGGTGTGATATTTGGACCAGTAGGTATAGATTTGTGGGTTGCCAGAGGTGGGAATGCCCCAGGCATTCAAATCTCCAACCTTGTATTGATAGCAAGAAACCTTAATTTGCATCAACAAAAGAAGCTGAAAGACATAAAGGACCAGCATTCCAAGATTGGCCATTTCACCTGTGCTGGACAAAGAACCCCTCTTTCCAATAGTTGTCTGAGGCAGGACTGGACACTTGCCTTGAGGCAGACTCGCGAAATCTTACAAGACTAAGTACCTGTGTACAGATCGGAGATGCAGAGAAAAACAATTTATCAGTGATTTCACTTAAATGCCCCTCTTGTTTATAATAGGGAAGTTCTGGCATCCATTGCCTCAAGCAACTTGCCTCTAAGAGGTTGAGGATAGAAACGGAAATATGATTCTTTAGCGGACTTGGACAGAAATAATCATAGCCATAGGGCCAATAACGGCACGTGGGCCGGTATGGTCACTGCTAAAGAATCATAAGGCGAATTGGGCATGTGCAAAGGGCACAACCAGAAGCACATTCGGGGTGGAAAATTTCTGCCAACTGTTGAAGCTGGTTCATATGAACTGCTCATAATCATCACCATGTAGACATCCGAAAAAAAAACAAGTCATGTGAGAGAACTAAGAGCCTAGTGCCGGATTCAGATCACCGGTTGTGACTATCTGTTTTTGTGAACATTCATCCATTTAAATGGAGTAGTAATAAAACTAGGTGCTCTATTTTCTTAGTGGCCTTTCACAAGACTATAGAGTTAGTTAGATCCAAGTCCTGTCAAGTACTTAAACTATTCTTTGATGTTTGAGAATAAATTTTCCATACCATCTTGCATGAGTATATTTAGCAGATTAAGATCGGGCAAATTGTCAAATATATTATTTTAAAATTATTTTTCTTACTTAAATAAACTGTGGTGAGTGTTACATTTACATAATATTTCTAATATGATGTTTAGAAAATTATACTTATGTTTTAATATTTTCATTAGATTCAATACTTAAAATGACTTTTATTTAACCTTAGATCTTGTTTCAGTCCCTCGATAAAAGTGCAAATTTGGAAAGATTTAACTTAAATTGGAGTTATATCTGCAAACTTTTAGTTGAGGAATTAGAATATAGTACCAATACCTTCTCTAATTTTAACACTACACTTTTTGTGTTTGGACAAGGTTTTTACACGAATAACACGACACTAGCATGAACGCCGTGTCCAGATCGTGTACAATAGGGCGTCATTTTGTTTCTCTAAGCATTGTCAATATTCATCAATACCAGAGAAATATGGTCCCAGCCCATGTTGGCGATGTTTTGATGTATAAAAAAAAAGGTTGATAAGGTGATTAAGCAACGCAAAATGCCAACACAGTCTCGTGTTTGGGTTTTGTTGTCTAAAAACGAAAAATGTTAAACTAGTTTTTGAGCATTAGAAAAGGCAATTGGAAGCCAACGAAAAGCATTTGGGATTAACCAAAGAGCAACCTTGGTTAAAAAAAAAAAGTAAGAAATCTATCAAGATTCACCGACAACTTCAAGATTCAAGAAATATGAAAATGTTATGGTTTATCTTTGTTCTTTCTTGTTTAATTTGGATTTTTTTTTGTTTGTTCAGGTACAAACTAATTCGGATATAGATTTAGGTGAAATAAAACCTTAAGGTCTAATATTTTAAATTGATTATTTGATTCAATGAAAGATCTTAACTTTCTCGAGAACTGTCCATGATTATATTGTATTAAATTGAAATTTAGTGACATTTTAATTCAATTTCGAATGTCATACATTGAGACCAAGAGATTAATATATGAACAAATCACGATATGAGTGGGGAGGGTTGAATGGGTTCCCATAATTAGGACTACATAATCTTTACAGGTTAGAGTGAAATCTATCAAGATTCAAAAATTGAATGTACATTACTTTGAAGTATGAGACAAAGAAACTTAAAAGCTCGAATGCAACAACCAGACACAATGGCAAGTCAAAAAGGGAATGACAATTAGGAATTACACTAGAATGTCACTAACTAAAACTGAGTCTAACATTATTAGACCAAGATTTGAGGCAACAAAACTTCAAGATTAAATCTAATATGATCTAAATGGTTTATTAGTTGAAGTGCACATTACAAATTTCTAGAAATTTTGTGACATAATCAAGCTTAATGAAGTTTCAAAAGATAACATTTGATTGAAATTGTTCCCTTTAACATTGAGGGACTAAGCAAATCATGGTTAAAGTTACTACCTTTAGGATCTATCACCATATAGAATGGTTTGTCTAAAAAATTTTTGGCCAATTATTTTCCTTCAAGACGAATGATAAAGCTTATAAATAACATCTTCTCTTTCAATAGCTAAAGGGTGAGATGTTATATGACATTTAAGAGAGATGGAAGTCAAATGAGTGCAACAACTTAGTTGATGCAAGTGTTAAGTTAATGAAAATTTTGATGGGAAATTAATTAGAAATAAGTTAATTTTATTGGGAGTTAATCTCATAACAATTCTTATAACAATACCTATAATTTGGGATAAAGAAACTATCTAAACTTCCTATAGGATAACTAAGGACAATAGGACTAAATCCTTCACCTAAATTTCAACAATAATAAAAACAGTAAAAGAAGCATAATCAAAAGGATCTTAGAGCTAAGTTTATTACTACATCTAAGATGTGCTTACAAAATCAGGATGCCTTTATCAATACCTTAGAAGTGCAGATTGGATAGCTTTTTAAGTTTATCTTTAAAAGGTAGCAAGGTACCCTACCTAGTAACACTAAGCCAAACTTAAGAAAGCAAGCAAAAGCAGTAACATTAAATAGTGGAAAGGAGTTGGTAATAAAAGAAGTAGAGAGGATATGAATGATAAGGTTGTTATGAAAGAAAAGAATGTTAAGGATAAGGAGAACAAGAAGGAAGATGAGCTAAAGAAGAAAGCTATCAAGGAATACAAACCTTTGCTTCTACGATCAGGAAGGCTTAAAAAAGATTGAAAGGAAGATCAGTTTAGTAAGTTTTTAAAATTATTTAAACAATTACATGTTACCATCCCTTCTATTGAAGCTTTGTTATAAATACTAAGATAAGCCAAGTTCCTAAAGGATTTACTTTTGAATAAGAAGAAATTTGATGAGTTGTTAGTAGTTACTTTAAGTGAGGATTGTTATGTCATCCTTCAAAACAAGTTTCCTTAAAAGATTAAAGATCGAGGGAGTTTCACTGTCCTCTGCAGTTATGGTAGCTGATTAATAAAAAGGAAACTAGTGGATTTAAGAGTTAACATTTATTTAATTTATATGATATGTTTAAAGAATTAGGAATAGGTAAGCCACAGTCTACTAGGATGAGCATTTAACTAGAAGATAGGAAAAGTAAGTATCCTATAGGCATTATAGAGGAAGTATTGGTTAATATTGATAATTTCATATTTTATATTAACTTTGTGTTTTTGGACATAAAGGATAGGTTCATCTATTTTTTGTGTTACCTTTCATTGCTACCACTAAGATAATTATAAATGTACATGATGAAAAATGAATCCTTAGGGTAGAGGATGAAAAAGTCATTTTCAAGATATACAAAGCTATAAAACATTTCTTTGATAAAGATGATGCTCATCTTTACTCAGATGTTATTGATAGTTAACTATCTCATTCTATATAGAAAATTGTCTACTAAGATCTATTAGGAGCCTATATCATGCAAATAAAAGATGAGAAGAGGTTTAGCCCCTTCAATAGAGAACATATGGCATTCTTAGAGACTTATGAGCCTATGAAAGTGAATAACTTTCATGAGATTGAAAGATAAAAGAAGAGTAGAGTAGCCATCAATTGAGGAATACTTAGAGCAAAAAATATTAACAAAGAACTTAGGGTATGCTTTTCTAGCTAAAACTAACAAATTGTGATAATTCCAACATATTTAAACCATGACTAAAAAGAAAAGTTACTTAAGGTTTAAAGGGATAATAAGAGGGTGATTGTATGGAAAATTTCTGACATTGAAGGAATCATTCCCACTTTTTATATTCATAAAATCCTATTGGAAGATGATTCAAGTCTATAGTGTAATCCTAAAAGCTACTAAACCTAAATATGAAATATGTCATAAAAGTTAAGATAATTAAACATGTTGAGCAAGTTTTACAATTTATAAAATCCTTAATATTTCGCAAGCACATTGTTCGTAGCGTAGTATTTGAGGTGTTGATCCCATGAGAAATTAGTTAACTAATTGAATCCAAATTTATCTAAGGCCAAAAAGTGTAATTAAAATGGAAATAAAAACTAAACAGAAAAGTAAACATTGATATGTTGATATTACATATTGCAATGACTCATCATAGCTCCCGTGAGATTGCTAATTGCTCCCATTGTGAGTTATAGCTATGGTGTTAAATCTCAATAACCTAACAATAAATCACAACTTCAAGTTAAAGTAGATAATCTCAAAAGATAATTAAAGCAAGAAGCCAAAAATATAATAAGATACAATGGGAATAAAATAAAATAAAATAAAAACAAGAATAATGGTTAGATTAATATAATATAGGCTTTCCTATTATTACAATCCTTAGCAACGACGCTAAAAACTTGATTGACTTCTTAATAGGGTTAAGGTCAATATTGAATTATCCGCAAGTGTACGGTGTAGCAGTATTTAGCATAGGAAAGGACAAGTCAATCCCACGAAGATTGTAAATACTAGCAATTACCTTTTTCTATTATCTATATATGAATTAGATTTTAGATTTTAATTAAAAATAAACTACAAAAATAAATTAAATTAAGACCAAACGACTATGATCTTAGGATAAGTAAGATACGAAGAAAATCAATACCAAATATTAGTGTTTAGGTGATGAATCCACCTAAGAATCTTTAGATATTGTTAACCTTTCATCATGCAATCATATTATTGATTATTAGACTATGGAAATTCCTATCTTATGCTATTAACTATCTCGAGACTACTAGCAACTAATCCATCAATTGATTAACAAAATTCTTTCTAGTTAAAACCCTTAAGATTCCTTTATCGATTTACAAATTCTACTATTATATTTGACCCTAATTTAGAGGATTTATGTCAGCATATCTCTAGGTTTATATACAAATCCTTTAAATTATAGTAGATATATTCATACAATAGGATTTCTCAATCTAAGTCATATGAACTCAAATCATGCACAATATTCTGAATAAAAACAAGAGTAAATCACATAATTGAATCATAATAATCAATTAATATATTTGTACTAAATAAAAAGATTAAAACATATTGTAATCTCAAATTAGGGTTCATCACACCTAAACACTAATTACATTTAGTTACTAATCATAGAAAGCGAAATCAAAGATAAACAAGAAGAAAATCTAATAGAAAACAAATGAATCATAATTATAAATCTCCCTTTTTCTCCTATCGAATCTTTTTACAAGTTTGAGATTGATGTTGTAATCTATCGTATCTCATGATGTATTCTTCATATTTTCCTCATCCCTTGATCAATATTGTTGCCTCTCTAGGTATCTTACATATCAAATCTACTGCAAATGTTAATTCTTCCAATATTACCTCTACTCACATTTTTATAGTAAATTTTAGGATTTCTAGGATATATACAGTCACATACACGAGCATGTGAGAGACCATGTATATTTAAAAAAACACCTGAATTCACAATTTTACACAGGCATAGAGACTGACACTAGCAACAAACACGATCGTGTATCTCAGTATACATAGGAATGGAATTCCACAAAACCAGAACTCAAAATCTTCAATCTTCACATGTTCACAGAGCCTTAAATAATCTTTATACATAGATGTGCAGGTTTTTAGTCGCTTTAATTCTCTGTCTTATACCACGGTTTCATCCGAATTATTCTTCTTTTTTTCCAAGAAGGCAATTATATCTTATAAATGTACTTAGAGTAAATTAAGTACCAAATATACAACAAAATTATAAAATATCAAGCATCACATATGAAATATGGGTGTTAATTACAGTCAAATATGCATATATCAAAATCCTATATTAATCACTTAATTACCTTTATATAGTTTATGTTATATCCAATGACCACCGAACAAGCTACCATTAACCAAAATAGGTCATAAGTAGTATCAAAATATAGCAATCCCTATATGAGATAACTTTCGAGATCTCAAGTCAAATGATCACTTATACAATCACGATAAGGAGTATTTCCATAAACATACAAGTAATGTTCTAAATGGATTTCTCATTAGGGAGTTTAGTGAACTTGCTCTCTAATAAGTACCAATAGGTTTGTTACCCATACATTTGTTTAAGTATTTTCATACTTTAGTCTATAAGATCGACTACTTTCTTCATAAAGAAAAACATAACTTATGCTAGTCTTTTCACATTATATTAATATTCAGTCTTAATGTAACAATGAGTGGGAACAATTTAAAGATAATATTATTGTAATACGAATCTTATAATTATAATCTCATTATAGTTTCCTTTACAATTTATATTTATTCCATAAACTTTGTCACATATATTTGAATATATATATAAGATAAAAAATGTCTTTAAATTATTTTGTCACTAAACTACACTAACTGATTGGCTGTAGGGTATAAACCAACAATCTCCCACTTATACTAAGTTGATCATTTAAATATCTTATACTATATCATCGTATGATGATCATGCTATTATTTGGATAGAGAGAGTTAATGAGATAATTCTATAAGATTCTATATAGTGAACACTTACTTAAATCTTACAAATTTTATTTTAATTATCATCATAATTATGAAAAAAATGCCTAAAACTTAATTTTGGATCTCTGATGAGACCTTAGCTCCTTTTGCATACCTAAAGACTCTAATGTTCTACAGTATATTACTATCGTGAACAATGCAAATAACTATATCATATTCATTAATGAACTTATTGACCCAAATAATCATTTCTACTTAATGAAAAATGTATTATGGATTAATTAGCAACCACTGTCATATTAGAACCTTTCCAATCTCTATATAATACTGTTCTAAGTAAAATATACCTTAATAAGGATTTAATTCTAAAGTATACATCCTTATCATCTTAAACTCAAATATCAACTCATGCATAAAATAATGGATATCTTTAATATTTCATAAGTATCAGATATCTTAAATACTACGCTCCTTTAGTACATTATCTATGTAATTAGACTAGAATACTTAAACAACTTCCATATCTATATTTATATATTTAGTTCCCAATATTAAGTTGTTATCTTTTTATTTCCAATAAGAGGTGTTCTTAGACAATTACATTTTCAACAATTAAAAATACTAATTATTAGTCTCTATAAGTAATATGTCTCTACATACTCTTACCAAAAAGGACAACTATACTCTCACTAACCTTCTTATAGATATGATAAATTCATAATCATCTTCAAAACAAATGCGTTAAATTCAGAAAGAAAGTGAATCTTTCAACGTCTCATAACCTTTCAGCTATACATCTAACGTATTAATAAAGACACTAGTTCCAATTAGATATATTGTCATGAAATTTGAAAATTTTAAATTTCATCTTACTTTTACTACTTATCTTGAGAACCATTGTCCTATATATATACATTGAAACAAATAATTTGTTCAATAGATCTATAAGATTATATCCAACCTTTTGGATATCTCATAACAATTTATTATCTAATTTAGTTTTAAACTTAATGGATAATATATGCTTCAACTAAACATCACATCCCTAAATCATTAACTTTGACTCTTTTAAAGTCTTAGCATTCCATACCTAACAATAAATAGAACTCTGGTTTATTTTTATAACAATAGAAAGTAACAACCACATTCTCAATGTGTACTTAATATTTTAACGAGGGACTTAATTTTATTCGTCTCATTAAACACAAAATTACATACAATAATATCACATTTAAAATATGTAATTAACATGCATCTTATATATATATATATATAAACATATAAAAAAGCATACAATTTCTCATTCCAATATAATTAAATTATATGTATGAAATATCAAGCATCGTTTACTTCTAGGTATTGATTGTCATAATGTAAAACAATATTTCTATCTCTGTTGAAAAGTCTATTGATTCCTAAATGAATTAAATAGAAATTTGATTTGATTTGAAAATAATTTTTAAATCCAATTGAAAAATATTTCTAATTATTTTGACTCTTTAAACAAAATTTTATTGAAAAAAAATTTCCAATAAATTATGCTTCTTACTCATTATAATATTAAAAACTCTTTTCCAAAATTTAGTAAGTAAGAAATTATAATCCAATTAAAAAATGTTTTTAACCTAATTAGACATTATTTTTCTGAAATTAGAAAAATATTTTCCAATATTAAAATGAATCTACTTTCAAAATTAAATAAAACTTTTTATTTAATTAAGAAAGTCTTTTATAAACTTTTTAAAGATTGGTTTCTTAATTAATTAGAAAATCTTTCTAAAACAAAATTTCTAAACTATTAAAGGAAACCCATTTTTTTGAATTAACAAATGAAAACACTTTCAAAATTTTAATCAAGAAAAATAATTTTTTTTGTATAATTCAATCCTTCATCATACAATTTTCTAATAAGACATGGAGTATGACATTAATGTCTACTATATTTTATGTCCAATCATATTTGTTCTTTACCACGAGTAATTGATTTCATTAATAATATTTGTAAACTATTGACAAGCATCGTTTCTTCTTGGCCAAATATCTCTCACATAAATTCTAATCGGGAATAATAAAATATTTTTCCTAATTATTTTAAGGTGATAAATATTATATTAATTACTCAACTACCTCTATATAGTTCATATTATATTCAATAACTACAACTATTAAACCTATTCTCTGGGCATACTTGAAACATGTTTCATATGTACTAATTTTAAATAAAAAATTAGAGCCATTACACAAATAATGACAAGACAGAACACAAGAAAAAATACAACAAATTTTGACTTCCTATGTTCATATTAAAAACTTTTAATCTTCTTTGTACTTTCCCCTTCTGTTGTATTGTTTTTTTATTAGAAAATTGTTTTTATTGAAGTATAATCAAATAGTAGAAGAGATTTATCTATTGTAAACAAATCATAATCGCTTCTTTACACGATGAAAAATATTGTTCCTTTTTTTACAAATATTAAAAAGAAAATACGTCACATAAAATATTTCTTACCCCTTGTTTCATGCATCTAGTAAATTGCCTTCCTAGGATTGTCATTGTCACCACCAAAAAAATCAATCTCATTGTTTGAGTTTCCACACCATTTCTTTCCTTGTGAATCTTGAACGCTTTCTACGTTGCTTTTTATTGTTGACAAAGCTTGTCTTCTTTCCACTCCAATCAGAATTTAAATAGATTATGCTGGAAACTTAATCACATACAATTGAGAAATGAGGAGAAGGAGGGGTCGCAAATCGCAATTGAGGAGGGGAAAGAGCTAAGTAAAATAGTTAAACACTCACCATTTTACTTAGGTAATTTAGAGTTAGGAGTAGGAGGAAGGTGAGGGCATCGTCACATTCGAGTCATATCACGTAAATGTCAAATTGCACTTTATGGAGCGCAACATCCAAAATTAATTCATATTACTCACATAAAACTATGCACTGATCAATTGAATTTTATTTTTAAAAAAAATGTAAGACTTTGTTATAATATTTTAATAAAAAATTGTTATCTTAAAATTTAATCCATTTAGTTGTATATGTGATGTGAAAAAAATTTGAATTTCTACAATATATTTTAGGATAGAAGGGATCTCCTCGTAAATTTGCTATTTATAGTGATGAACTTCAAGTTTTAATATAAACTCCTTTTAACTTTGAGTTGCTTCTACATAATATTTTTGTTCGAAACAGCAAGTCGAAAAAGATACAATTAGAAGAAACTTGAAAATGACTCTTTCGTTTTACACCAAAATTAATTATTGATCACCTGCTAGAAACAAACATACAACACTTTCTATTATATTTATTTCTTTGTTTTCATGCAAGACTGCGGGAGGGTAGAAGGAAGCAACAACTCTCACATTGAATGACAAGGCAAAAACACAAGTCTCTCCCGACCAAATCACAAGTGCAACGAAATGACCAAATGATTTGCAAGTAAAGGTGTACGTACATACATCAATGCATAGGATTGCTCCCAATCGTACCTTTTTGAGAGAAACAGTAAACATAACGAATTCCCAAAACATGTACTCAAACCTTCATTTATACCCACTAATAAAAATAACTTGTAAATTTCCTAGTATTGGTTTCTAAGGAATATACATATATCCAGCTCTGGATGTATACCAGTTTACTGTACGTAGTTGCAGAAAGTCAAATAACCGTAACTTTGGTCATTCTATGTAACTAGAGGTCCTTTTGTAACTGTAAACTGCCTCTTCGCCCAAAGACATTCGAAACCATTTATCCACTTAATGATTCCACAAGGGACGGCCTCCAACACAGGAAGAATTGCATTGTTGCCAATCCCCAAAGAATTTTGGAGGCTTCTTCCTGCCAAATCAGACAGTCAATGGCTCAGCTTCTACCTCCCTCTCTTTCATTGCTACCCAGTCTGCTGATTCTGCAAACAAATTTGTTCAAAACCACAGGCAGTTCAACCAGAATTTAAAGCATGAACAACTGAAAAAAAACTATCCATTACACCAGAGCTTCAAAATCAGCACTAGGAAAAACTGTGGATATAGACTTATGTGACATTGATAGTTCAGAGATAAGCAAAAATCAAACATCAGAAGTTCAAACGAGAATAACTTACTTGATCTTTGGCTCTCAGCAATAATCATGAGCCGCCTCTGCAGCAGAAAGGCCACAAATAGGAAAATAGAGCACATGCCAAACATCACTATCATTGGAAATGCATCAACCTTCAAACAGAAAGGTATACATCAGCTCTTAGAATAAGTAAGAGAACAATATATCCACTGGCAGAACAGCATAACAACATTATATAAACTTTGTACATTGAAAAATACTCCAAGACATGGGTATTTATATGAGATCAACGGGGAGAATATGTTGTTTTATACAAAAGAAGCTTACATTGTATAAAACAACGCAAACAAATATGTTGAGAGGAATGCGGAAGAAATTCATTATGGTGCTCCTAGCTCCCTCAGGAATATATTGGGACCTCATCTTCATAATAGATGGCCAGAATATACCAACGCAGGCCTCAAAGGCACAGAAACCACCAAGCTGAATACATCCAGAAAAGGAGATGCTTCCACCTTTCACTCCAGTGGGCACCAAAATGAACTGTTCAAAAAATTCGATCATCAATTTTTTTTTTCATCACCTTTACAAGGTAATCAAAAACAAGAGGATGAATGAAAGGATTCACAATTTACTACATACACTTGTTATAACAGGAAGTAGAAGCGAAGCCGCAGAGACTACAAAAACAATCTGCATATAGCTCTCAACTTTCAAGGATGCCCGAGCCATTAGTCGAGAGGCAATGGAGCTTCCCAACATCGAAGCCAACATGAATGTTGCGAAAATGAAACCATGGGGAATTTCCTCACCATTGGGACTAAGAGCAGGAGTCCAGAGGAACACAAAGGTATACATTGATCCTTCAAACAGAGACTGTATGGCACCCAGCAAAGCAATTTTTTCATCTGATTCAATGTGGAATATAAAATAAAAACTGAGGTAACTGAAATAATTGAAAGATTAACATGGAGAAATATATAGCAAAGGACGAGATGATAGTCACTCTATTTGCAAATTAATGCTGACTCAGTTATGTTATGCAAAATTCCTGTCAAATTGGAACTTAATGAACAATACGCTACAAGAAGGATGCGAGGATCCATATAATGTAACCAGAACCAAGACAAATACAAAAAAGAAAACATGCATATCTATATTTATTTAATTTCCTAAATCCTGATATCATATTAACAGCATGGAAACTAGAATAGAAAACATGCAGAAGAAAACAATTTCTTCACTTAAGAATCTTATTGCTCTGTACCTAGCTAGAAAATAGAAGGGAAGGGAATCTTCATCAGAGTTCTATGGCTTTTGGTTCTCAACTCTGTATTTCAAAAATCCAACTGAAAAGTATTCTAAGATTGTTTCTTACTGAAATTTGTTTATCAAGTTTATTTCATCTCATGGTCTGTGTTTAACCCATCCATTCTACATAATGGCACTTCTGCACCTGTCATCATCATCACCACCACCCTAACCTCAGTTAACATTCTGATGTGAGCATGCTTCCAATCTAAAAAGGCCAAGATATAGAGGATTACAAGGGCACAAGGAGAGGGCAGGTGTATCTGATGGTGGGGAAAATAAATGGATGCAAAAAGATGAATGGTAGAGGGAGGAAGGGGTGGAACTCACAGGTGCTAGTAAGACAAAAGCCATAATTGAGGCGGTTGTGGGTGGAAAGGGTGGTGATGGTGGGTGGCACTAATCATGGTGATTGTGATGAACAAGGACAATGAAGACTGATAGTGGTTGATGGTGTGGTAGTGGTGGTTATGATGGTGAGGCTGTGGTGGGTGGCGATAGTTGTGGAGGTTGTCATGGGTGATGACGGTACATAGGTGGTGCTGTGAAGCCAAATGGAAGTACAGATGGTGACTGTTGTGTTTAGGGTATACAAATACGATAACTAGCTCTTGAAATATACATGAAAACAAACAATAAACACACTTGAAAACATCAAACTGATATTATGTAAAAAGTGCTACGCTCTCAGAACTGATAATCGAGATGGAAAGTACAATCATTATCTGTTTCCAGAATAAATAGAGAACAGAAACTTGATCCCAAAATAATTTGCCAAACATAACCTAAGGGATCACCTGAAGCAATGGCAACAGCAGCACCCTTGAATTGGGTGAGCAAGTCCTTGTTCTCTGACGAGTCTCCATAGTTTTCACCCCATGTAGACATAATGATTGCCATGCCAATAGCAAGAAAGCATGCTGCAGCATCAAATGGAGCAACAGGGCCTAGTGCCAAGGTATCCACAAGTAGATTGCCAAACAATCCAGAAATAATGGCAACTAAACCATTTCCAAGAAAGATTGCCTTGGAGAATGTTACTGATAACCATTGAGGATCAAAACCCCTCTGCCAAATTATAAGACAGCAATACGTACCAGCATAAACAGCAGATATTACAGAATCCGTTCAAGTGAAAATGCATGGAATAACGAAAACTACTTTAAAAGATTTTCAAGTATGAGTACACTTATTGAGATCTTACAGACAAAATAATTGCAAAGGAAAACAAGTTCAATTGAGAAAAAGTTCAGAGTATTGATCACAAAATTGCAGTGTAATGGGATCAAGGAAGCCATAGCAATCACCTCCTCAGCATGCATTGCAATGAGTGAATGCCTTTGTACACGTAAAAAGTTAAACACTATCCTCAAAAGCAATACAAAAGAACGGCAAGGAATTATAGCATTCCTCAAAATTACCCACCTTAAAGTGCTCAGCGACAAGCCAAGATTCAAAGGCTGAAAAGAGTAAAGAAGTGGCAATGCCTCCCAATACACGACCTAACATCAAAACTTTATACAGGGGAGAATGTTTGGTGGCGCAGCTCAGAATGTAAGTTATGCAGTATGTAATACATGCTCTCTTCCGACCCCTGCTTCCATGACACAAGCCAGTAAGAAGTTCCAAAAGACATATCTAATCCACGAGATAAATAAGCTAAAACTAATAAACAGAATCTTACTGTTTATCAGCAAGAGAGCCAACAAGAGTTCCAAACAACATAGAGGATCCAAATCCAGCAATGAAGAGTTGACCAATCTCTCCTTTCCCATAACCGTACTGACTGTATAAGTAGTACACATATGGACCCTGCAACCAATCACCAGCTGTTCCCAGAATTAAGATCAGTGAGTTGCATTAGTATAAGTTGCTTGACAATAGCCAGCAAAAATATAAGCTTTTATTATCAAATACGGATCCAGATACCACACTTCATATTAATCAAGTAAAAGAACTTTCATTTCCATTTCAATGCAAGTCTCTAGCGACCCAAGACTTTGAGTGGTACAAGTAGTATTAGTAAGCAAATAACCAAATCACAGATCTAAGCAATGCAAGAGAACAAATTTTCTAGGAACAAAATCTCAACAAAGTGGATCGAAACCAGGTTAAAAAGAAATTACATTGCCACGAATACAACTAGAAATGACAAAAGCTCTTTAAGAGACAGAACGAAAAGAATTAAAAAAAAACGGCAGATCTAAAGCGTACCCATCATGAGAGAGTAGACAACGAGGTAATTGTTTTTGAGAGCATTGAACGCAAAGGATGTATTGATGAGATCTCTGCTTGTTTTGGTGAATTCAAGGAGAGCGACCACAGCCGCCAAGCCCCCGAAAACAAGGAAGTAGAAGATCTCCATTTAGTTGGCTGAATGATCACCCGGGGTACTCACTCAAAGAGGATTACTGTATTAGAGAGAGAGCCGCGTAATAGCTCGACACAGCCTGCATTTGGTGAATAAGGAAAAAGTAGCTGATTTATCCCAAACATCTGAAGTTGAAAAGCTACAAATATGCAGCGTGTTGATATAAACAGCTGAACATGTGCAAGTCAAAAACCAATTGCACCCAATCTAGTAACCATCCTAGTCGTCTACTGCTTCACCATAAATCCATGACAGGGAGAAAAGGTATTAGACGTTAACAGCTTCACTCGTACATAGCTTGGGGCTGTAAGTTTCATATACATTAATTAATTTTTGCAAGTGAATTTATGCCTAATTATAATTAATTAATTATGCCATACGTAGCAATATATTATACTTATGAATTAGGCACGAATCATTTGTAATTTTTTGTAAAATTTAAATTTTGTTCTATTATTATTATTGACAAAATTTTAATTTTTGTAAAATTAAATATTTAATCATGACCTTATAAATTTTTTTAAATCATGTCCTTATAAATTATTTTTAATTTATTAAATAATAAAATTCACATTTATTATATGAAAAATACTTCATACATATTATATGAAAAAAAACTAATATGATGTAGCTCGCTACTT
>JAOQMP010000210.1:29327041-29341665 GCA_027563575.1 Erythroxylum pedicellare | reverse complement strand
CATGCAAGCATATATCTTAAATGTAGGTGAAATCTAGGTATCTATGGATTGAAAGTCAACTTGACTGTGGCCATCTAATTTTTCTCTTCCTCAGCCAACTGATCTTTGATCCATAACTTCATTATTTAAGGAATTTACGAACTGTTCATACAGAACTGGACGATGATCCATCGTTACATTTATCATGAAAGAAACCGTTGTGTGGACTGGTTAGCGAACTATATTAAGCATTTTGTGATCGTCACTACTTATTTTGATTTTCTACCTATTGAGTGTTATGTACTCCTCCTAGAGTATATGTCGAGAGTTTGTTTTCCGAGACACGTCATATAATCGGTTAGAGGATATGTCGAGAGTTTGTTTCCCGAGACACGTCGTATAATCGGTTTCTTTCTCCCTCTTTTATATATATAGAAAAAAAGGGTACATAGTCGGCTAGCTACGTTGTAGTGATGGATTCACGTATCTGAATACATAGTCGGAAAGCTACGTTGTAGTGGTGGATTCACGTATCTGAAGACACGCATGCACATCCCTTTCAATTACATCGGCCTTGTGAAACCTGTTCACTTTTTTTCATGGATAAGATCTGAAGAAAAATGGGATTCAAACAGACCCCACTTCTCCGATTTAATAGAATTTGCTTCAATACGCAATTTGCACCCGCCCCTACCTCCTCCACGGTTCAAGGTTTGGCTTTGATCGTTGTTTCTAAATTGTTGATCAAACCAAGGGCAACCCAGTTTAGTTTCTGGGATTTGGAGAACTGGGTCGTTCGCTATTTGTCAAATGACTGTACGTAGATGAAGTTCGATTTAGCGGTAACCCAGGATTGATCGTGTAATTTGTCAACTTGGGTTGTGATCTGTTTTTGTATCTGATAACTTGGTTTGCTGTTTACATATCAAACGCTCGGTTTTGTATTGTCTGAGGGGACTAGATTCTCACCGTGGCCTCAAATTTGATCGTATAGGATTATGGAGGTCCCATAGAGGGACAAGGTTTAAGATACTTGAGGTGAGTTTTTTTTTTTTTACGTATTAAACAATTTTTTGTTTGAAACGTTTTCCCGCTAACAAGTGTAGGCATGCAGCAATTGTGTGTGAGAGAGATTTGTCTGCTTTTGTGACGTGATTATGTCTTTTATTGCAGGCAATTTCGCTGATCATTTTTGTTTTTATCTTCCTCTGCTTTCCTTTTCACCTGTCTTATCACTTTAACAAGGGGTTTAATTTCAGTAATTTGTATTGGTTTCTTTTCCAGTTCTGTGGTGTGGTTAGTATGTTTTCTGGCGATTAATTTCATTAGTTCATGTGTTTCGCTTTCTAAACCTATTTTGCTCGGTTGCCTTCTCTCTTTTGTCGAGTTCTATGTTAAGTCTGGACTGTCAAAATAGGTACAATTAGTTGGAGGTGACCTGTTTTGGGTTTCATGACAGTGCTTTTATGGGTTTCAGCAATCACTTTTTGGACTTTTCTGTATTTGTCTTCGAAGCATGGGTATATATTTTTCCAGTTTATATTTCTCATCTTCTTATCCTTTTATCTTCTTGTTTCTGCTTCTGGTACAAAAAGTTTACATTTTATTTCTGCCTTTATGCAGAGAAATAACCGTTTATTTCTCAAGTCCATTACTCGCTTGCTTTTGATTCCTTTCGTTCTTAACTTCTTAGGTACTATGTCTCTCTCTGTACTGGATAGTCACATATTACAGTTCAATTGTAGTAATTAACCTTTTGTTTCATTTCCTTCCTTTGCGATTTCCATGTTGGTTAGTGACTAATTTGTTGAATTTTGTTGCTAATAGTCATAGTAGCTGGATTACATCTTCTTAAATGCAGGATTCATGCTTCATAGTAATCCTATCCATACACTTCTCCTCTTTTTTCCTACTTTTACATTTGTTCCTGCAAATCTAATACACAAACAGTTGGTTTGAATCATTTAGTATTAGCTGTTTCTTCCTCTCTCCCTCTGTGATATGCAAAGTTTCCTGGTTATTTTTCAATTTTCTTTTGCCTTCTCAATACCATATCAGGTTCTTGTGGTACGTTGGATTTACCATGTTGACTTGGCTGCAGGTTTTCTTTATGTTCCTAAAAGTTTCACTGGAATGGATATCCCTAAGTTAGCATGGAAATCATGGTGGAAGGATTTTATTGACAAAAGGGATTATTTTCTTTAGGGTCATGGACAATTCTGGTGAAGCACCTAACGGAAGTGTGCCAAGAGATAATGGCCATATATCTAAAAGGTTCACTTCTTATCAACCTAACATTAAGGCTTTGTTACCTTGGCTTGATTTGAGAGTGTTCTATGTGCGAGTAAGCAAATGTGAGATTGATGATTCAACTCCTGAGTTCCTCACAGTAAATCATATTCCGTTATATCCTGATACCCTTCTCGAAGTAAACGGTGTTGCAATAGGTATCAGTTCTGGTGAAGCATCAACTCTTCTTAGAAGGGATAGGTTGGATAAGAAATCTGAAGAAGCTACATTTGTTAGCACTGATATCATAAGGATGGCAGGGAGTGTGAAATTCGATGTTTTTGACAAGGAGATCATCATCTTATCTGGGGTTTTGGAATTATGTAACAGTAATGGATTTGTTGGAGAATCAAGGAGCGGTAGCCAGAAATGGAGCATGAATTGCGAGTCAGATTTAACAGTGGGAAATGGTTTCATAAAGACAATACAATTTATGGGTTCAGACCTCACATCACCAACAATTGAGGTCTATGTTGCAGGGTCCTTCTCTGGTTCTCCAATTGTCCTGACGAAAACTTTGCAACTTTGCCCTTGTAAAAGACAAATGCAAATGGCGATGTTGGACTCCATACCAGAATGTGATGCTGTTGAAAACCAGAACCATGCACATTCTAGTTTTCCACTTCAGGTATTTGTCAATAAAATGTTGGTGATCTCACAAAGTTTAGTGTTCTTGGAGGGCTTTTATCTGTTTTTGTTATGAATTGCAACCTCTGTTCTCTTCAATATGCCATTGCTAGTCTGCAACTGAATGATGATAACACATTCAGCCAAAGTTTTGCCTCCGTGGTTAGTGGATATCAATCCAGCTAAAGTTACAAATAACATTAAATCCTTTTTTTTTTAAACTTTGTTATTAATATCACTCTAAATAACCTATTGAAGTTATGCAGTTATGCATGATAAATGCATTCTTGTACAGGGATAACTACCTACTGAATTAAGTATCCAAGTTTTATACAAGCCATGAAAAAGGGAAAAAAGAAGACTATTATTAACTTTAGTTAATGACAGTTCCACATGTAACAAGAATATTACATTATTATTGAATTTGGGTCTTAAATTTATCTGTGTTCAGTTTGGATTCTGTACTCCATTAGCTAGTGAACATATATTTGATTGGTTCTGAAGAGCTTACTGAAACTCCAATGTCTTTTTGCTTCACATTATGCCGTGTCTTGAATTTTCTTCTCTTGTTTTTTCCTCAAAATTCTGCAGTTATCAGAATATTCAAATCACAAGCCAGAGACTGATGACTACAACCACATATACTCAGGGGCAGAATATACAGAAGGGGAAGAAGGGGGATTATCATGGTTCAATGCTGGTGTTAGGGTCGGAGTTGGCATCGGCTTAAGCATTTGTCTCGGGATTGGGATAGGTGTAGGATTGCTAGTTAAGACCTATCAGGGCACAACTCGTAACTTCAGAAGGCGACTGCTATAACTAACAGCTTTTTTCATCCTGATATGTTGTGCCTAATTGCCTGCTCTCCATCTGAAAGCTAACTCCAGATGTTTCTGACAGGTTTGATTGTGAATAAAGAAGGCATCCTCACATTGTTGCAACTGATTTGCAAGCATTTGTTGATATTGTAAGCAAGAAGATCAAAAATAAATCGGTGAGTGAAGCCTGACTGGAAGCTCTAAAGCTTTTCCTGTACTTAAAATTTCCCTGCAATGATTTTGCTGTATGTTTTCATGTCTGACGAAGTTGCAAGTGTGAAAGTTCTTTTTGTTTGCTCCTCTTGTTTTGGTTAATGTAAAAGAAGAAATTCAATTTGGTAATGGAAAGAGCCTTTCATATACTTAGGAGGGATTGTTTTAGCTTTATGATGATAGACAATTTGAATCAGCATTATCAGTTTAGCATCTTGGCCTAGTCTGGCCCGACCTGAAAATTTGAGTTGATTGACTTTCATATAGGATTTCTCTTATGATTCAACGACATCACGAAGTGACACAAACCTTTTTGTTAAAATTAATTTAAAATCAAATGTTAAGATTTAAGTTAATCAAATTTCTATTTATATTTGACTTTTATAAACTTGACTTAATTTGACCTAAACATTACTTAATTAGTGTAAATTTGACTTAAATTTAATTTAAAATCGTCAGATAAATTTTGAATTTGATTTAATTCTAAACAAAATATGAAAATCTATTTAATTTGAAATTAATAAATAAAATTTAAATTGAGTTAGAACTCAATCTAACCGATTTAAACTTAATTTGTTAGTTCAAAGTAATGTGATATGAAATTAATAAAAAAACTTAAAAAATAAAAAAAAAATAGAATAATTTTTTTAAAAAATAAAATATTTTAAGTCGGGCTTGGACTTTGAGTAGGCCTAAATACTTGTTTGGTTAAGCTTTTGGAAGATGAATGAGTACTTTTTTTCACCGTAAAATTATTTTTAAAAAAATGAGTGCTTTCTTATAAAATAAAAAACACTTTTTTAGTAGATATAATTTTTTAGCAGCTAAAATACAGGATTTAAAAAGCTCAAATTTAGAGCTTCTTAAAAAAGTACTTTTTCAAGTAAATTTTTCATATTAATTGGTCCTTTTTGTCATTATATTTTACACATAATTCTCATAATACCCACAAACACATCTTCACGTTTATTTTGAGATTTATATAATATTATTTGACTTTTTTATATATTATATAATATTATTTGAATTTTTTATATATTTAATATTTATTTTTATATTAGTTTTACTTATGTTATAATCCATATAAAATATTTAGATAGATATATTTTTATTTATATTTTATTTAGTTTAAAATTATATAATAATTAATATATTGTGCTTTGTATATTATTAAATATATTTTAAATAATATTTATATGCATAAATAATTTTTATTACAAAATAAAATATAGTTAAAATATTTTTTATGTTGCCAAACAGTCTATTGTATGAAACTCTTTCAAAAAAATTCTTTTTTAAATGACAGTCAAACAGTCAACTGATTTCTTAAAAAAACTCATTCAAAAAAATTACTGATATAAGTCCACCTAATATTGTTATAAGAGTGGAAACATGATCTAAGGTGAAATGATGGGTAATTTGTTAGAAAATTACGCAAGATCAAATCTAAGCGCAGCGGAATAAATTTAAAATTTTCACATAATTAACTTTAACATAATTAAATTAGAATTATAAAACAAGAAATAGACAAAGCTATACAAACCTGTCCGATTTCTCGTTACAATTTCTTGTTTCTTCAAAACTGTCAATTTCATAAGCCGTTCAATCGTCCGGCCTCTAACGGTATCCATAGATCTATTCAGAGAAAAACTCAAATCGAATTTGAGAGAAAAAATTATAAGAAATGCTAGCTTCCATTTTCTAATTTTTCCTTTTTATATGAAAAATCTTATTTTTCATATCCTTGGAATTTATTAAAATTACAACTAAAGTCAAACTTTAATAATAATTATTAATTAATCCCTATAAAATCAAATATCACATATTGACCATTAAAGTTTCTAAAACTTCTCAATTAAGTCCAACTTAATTCAAATTTCACTTTCTCCTTTATAAACCTTTTATGTGTGACCCATTAGGTTCATAATATCTTGGCCATGATTATAAATTATAATTATAATTATAATTCATAATTAGAACCTGATAAATTAAAACCCCTTTTAATTTATCTTTAATTTCCTAATTAAACAATTTATAATCATAGATAATGATTAACGTCTGACAATATGTCATAACCACCTAAATATTAGGAATGCCAAAGTAGTTTGACTTAACTCATCTATGTATGGCTATAATGTATAAATTAATTTTTTCATATCTAATGTTCCAATTGGAATTAGCGTATGAAATTCATGTCTATTCTAAATAATCCAATCATGTTTGTTCTTGCTAATTAGTAAATGGTTTATAATTCATATTTGAAAACAACTTTTCCCAATTTCAATTTACTCTAGCCAGAGATTCCCAAAATCATTACTAATCAAGAATAAAAAAACATTCTCCCTAGTTACTTTAGGACAACGATTCTTTATTGATTTTCTCAACTAGCTCCACATTGTTCATACTATAACCAATACTTACCGAATTGAACAACTCTAAGAATAAAACATAAGTAGCATCAAAACATAGTAATTCCTACAAGTAACTTTGGTAATCTCAAATCTAAGGATCAATTATACAACCATCATAATCAAATAATCCACAGACACACAAGTAATGTTCCGTTCGGGATTCTCATGATTGGGTCAGTTCAGTGAATTTATTCTCTAATAAGCACCCATTTATTTGTTTAAGTATCTCCATACTTTAATATAAGAGATCAATTACTTTCTTCATAAGAAAGAAACAAACATGTGCTAGTCTAACCATTTCATCAATACCCCATCTTGATCAAACTATGACTAGAAACATTTTGGGAATAACACAAAATGCAATTCAAATCTCATAATTATAATTACATTATAATTTCTAATTGCATAACAATTTTTTTAGGGATTTTATCTTTATGATTAATAATTAATAGTTAAAAAATACATAAAGATAAAGTATGCCTTGTTATTGAATAAAAAAAATTATGCAAATAAATATACAACCAAAAAATTGGCTACATGGGCATAAACTAATTGTTCATCAATTCATCCTCATCCTTACTGCAAACTTGATCTTCATAAAGGATGTTTATGGTGGTATCGAAACCGGGCATTCTATTGTGCAAAATGTCAGTTTTGGTTGGCTTCCAATTGTCGACGGCTGGTTTTTCTTCTTTGCATCATCCACCTCTATATCATGGCTTAGAAGGCCAGTGTAGCATTGTTTTCTATGTATTCAGGGTGGTTCAGTAAGTTGATCTTCAGGGCTTCTCTAGTTTTGTCATTGTTGTAGCTCCTGCCATTGAAACAATGGTTAAGAAAAGTAGCACCTTGTGGTTGTTAAGGTGGTAAAAGGGTTCAGATCCAAGTTTTCGGTTTTAGGAAACAATAAAAAATAGCAAGTGAAGGTATTAGATGGAAATTTGCAACACCAGTAGATAGGAGCATCACCACTTCCATGGTAAGAAACTCTTAGAATGCAAGGATATGTGTACTTGTAATAGTCATAGACCTTGCTAGGGTTTTTTCTTTGTTATAATAAAGACCCCAAGACAATGGTCCTCCTATTGCGACTTTATAACCACCTGCAAAAATTTCTCAAATAAGTTCATTTCTTAAGTACTTATACAGATCCATGAAAAAGTTTTAAAGAAACTTACATGAAGTTTTGCTCCTAACATGTCTAAGAAAAGATGCCTCCTTTACTCCTATAAGCTTCCCTTTTGTAGTAGCAAAACCATGAGACTGGTACACCCAGCAACTGCAGTGATAAACAAATGGTAGTTCCAAAATCCTGAAGCATGAGCCACTAGTGTGTTCCTCTTTGAGAAAAAGTTCTTGAACTAATAAGTCTGGAAGTAATCAGAGATACTCTAGTTACAGTAGAACACTGACCAACCTTTGCACTCCTACCTTTTGTCACACAATTTCTTGTCCTTTACTACCTTCACCAACATGACAACATCACGTTGTTGTCAATTTCTAAGTTAGTTTAGGGTTGAATTTTAATGTTTGTCAAATAATAGAATTTAATTTGTACTCTCTGAAACGTTATGATTAAATTTGTCAAAGAATGTAAACCTTAGGTTTAAATACAACCTTTTTGCCTAAAAATCATACCAAACATCAAACTGATCAAACGAAAAATTTAAGGTTTAAAAGTTTAACCGGTATCGTTATAAAATCAACATATAATAAATAAGAAGTAAAAATTATAAGAATAAATAAAAATATAACATAAAAATTAAATAATTTATTGAAATAAAAAATACCAATGTCTATTATTGTATAATAAACTAGTAATAAATCAAATCTAATAATTCAAATTAAATATAAATTAAGCATAAAATTAGAATAATAATAAAGATTTCTAAATGAGGTTTTGTCTCATAATTTTCAAAAGTTCTAAATTCTCTAAAAGACTTTTAAACCATGCTTTCATCCAAACTATCTATATCAACTTCTTTTAATGCATTCAAAGAAATTACAAATTAGTAATGTATGAGATTGTTCTTTGTTGGCATTTGTAATACATTATACTTTTAATGTTAAATATAATAAAATTAAGATTTTAACTGACATCAATAGAGACCCACATATTTATTTGTTATGAAAGTTGTATTATGTTTATAAATTGCCTTTTCAAGTTCATTGTATAAAAAACAAGCAATTATTCTTCTTCTTCAATCCACAAATCAGTATGGTCAATATAATCAATATCAACTACATTATACTTTATCTTTTTACTAAGTGATATGAATATATAATAGAGAAATTATAAATTTAATAAAAAATAAAATTAATGAAAAAAATCAATTCAATAAAATACATGTTCTTAATTCTTAGATTACAAGTAACGTAAATGAGGTCATCGAGTCTTTAATGTTCCAAATGATTTTATTTCTTTGTATGAATAAGTTAAAAAAAATGCTCCAATTACATTTACAACTTGATGCAGAAGCTATTTGACTAAGTAATCTAATAGTGAGGCTTCTCAATATTGGAGTAATTTCACCAAATAATTTTCAACACTCATCTATATTTTGAATTACTATTTATGAGAAATAAAAAATATGTTACTACTAAGTAAAGAATGAACTAAAAGTATGAAAACTTATAAGGCTGTATTTTTTTATCATAAGTTCTCTCTTTGTAGATGATCTGGTAAAACTCTCGAAACCTTCATGATATAATTTAGTTTCATTTGTCACCGTTGATTGCTCTTTAATAGAAAAAAACTTTGGATTTAATCACATCAAAAAGATGACCCATAACATCATTTGTACATGTGTCTCTACTATATAAGCAGTAATGATTAAGAAAATATTTCCTTAAGTGGAATCTTTGAGTGAGATGCTTATCCCATTTTCGATCAAGAATATCTATATAAGGCTTGTACAAATTCTCCTTCCTTTTAAAAAGATCATAATTGTTTTGCAAGCTCTATATATACCATCATATATATGCCCCAAAAGTTATTTCTCATTTGAGTCAACAATCCTTAAAAACCTTATAGGCAGAGCCACTATCTTCATAATGATCAAGTAGAAATCACAAAATTTATTATTTAGGATAATAACACAAACTTCTTTCCCTTTTACACTCTTTATAACGAAGGACTTGAAAAATTGTTTACTTGTTACTAAATTTTGAGGTTGTTATTTATGATCATAAACACTTTTCAAAGTAATGAATATAGCTGCAAACCTAGTAGCAACAGGATGCTTAATCTCAACCTAATCTTCTTGCTTTCTTAACTAAGACAAAAATGTAATATGATTATACACAAAAGTTTCGATCGTATATGTATGTGAAGGAAGAATAGAAACATGATCTATACTACCAATATCTTTTAAAATGAAAATTGTAAAATGAACAATGCATGAAGACTAGTAAATATGCTCATACTTTGATTATAACAAGTACCCAACTAATACATAAGTATCAACATTATTTGTAATAAAATGCCCAACATTTTTTGACCAACCACCCACTCAATAATTTCAAAAAATAATTCAGATAAAACATTGGCCCTTATTACCATTTCAGAATTATCAACATACTTGATAAAAGTGGTTCGATTATTACAACAAACTAAGAAATTAATCAAGGTTCATTATCTTTGATCAATCCACTCTTCTGCGATAATAGTGCATCTTGTTATTTCCTAACTAGATTTATATATATCCATATTCAACTAACATTCCTTTTTTAAATCTTAAAACAAAAGCGCTCATGTCTCATAATAAGAAGGTGCTTTAGATCCTAAACCTATCGTTGTTATAGCATCTATTGCCTCTTAAAAATAGGCAAATTTAAAGCATTTAAAAAGATATATGAATCATAGAACTATCTAGCTCATGCTCATTTACATCTCAAAATATCATCCTTTATCATCCAAAACACTTTTTAAACCTAGTTGAGAACCAAGAATAATTATTAGAGGAAAATATTTTGCTTCATCATCTTTACAACATGCATTATGAGTTTTTTATTTTCCTTTTTCTTTATTACTTATTATTGCAAATAATTTTGAATCATTTCATGTATCAATTTGTACTTTTTTCAAGAAGCAATATTACCCTTAAAACTAGTAAGATGTTCTTTTATTCTATAAATTCCTCTCCTTTTAAGCATTTTTCCTCAAAATGTTTTCATCAAATGTTTGAGAAGAAGAAAAATAATTCCATACTGGATCAACTTTACCATGAGCGGAAGATGTTAAGCTTATCGAATCTTTTCTTATTGATTTTGTATTCTCTATTATAATTTTAACCTTAAAAGTACAAAAAATAATTTACAATATCTACCAAAATAGCCAAAAGAAGATTAAAAGATATTTTAGATTTTTTAAAAATATAATAAAGAATAACTATGACGTAAATATTTATAAAAAGGATAATTTTTTTCTATTTATAACTCTAACAAAAATTGTGTAAATTAATCGTGAAGTAACCCATTATGATGAAAAAGTAAAATTAATGAATTATAGGTTATACTAAACTTAATAGCTTATATTATAGTAAAAAAGCAATTAATGTTGATAAATAATATATAACTCAATTCATCAATTATTTTATGAATAATTGTATTATTATTATTTTGTTTGTCTTAAAATTTTCTAAAAAATAAAATTCGTTGAAAACATTAAAGGAGTCAATATAACTTCTAGTATTTTCAAATAAAATTAAAATGTGGTTTAATTAAAAATATAGTTCATATAAGGTTAAAAGTAAATTATAGAAAAATTTAAAAAACACAAAGTGAATTAATTAGCTCGACATGATGAATTTTTGATTAATGTGAAAGTATGTCAAAAACTAAAGTCAAAAACTAAGGAAAAGTATATAACTTTTCTCGAGCAAAACCTAATATGACAACCAGAGTTTATTATATAGATGTAGTTACAAAGTTAGCAAGCCAGGCTAAAGTTTTGAGCAACAAGATAGGCATATTGACAATGAATCCTTAGTTATTCCAAGTAATGCAATACGAGGTATGTGGGCTAGGGAGTCCAAGTTAAGTATGTCAGGCACTGCGAGTGATGGTAAACCTCGAGTATATGGATTATATAAGGAATGCTCCTAGACCTAAAAAAATCCCTATAGGAATATAAATTAACAGATAATCTTTTGCTATCGATAGGAAATTCTTTCTCATTTTAAATTGAAAAAGGAGGTGATTGAATTTGCACTAATGCAACAGGATGGAGGAATCACCTAAATTTCTTTTGGAGGAAACAAGGATAGCAAGGAACAACTTTCTACCAAGATTTTAGCAACCCAACCTTAAGAATAAAAGCCAAGCATGGAAGACATCATGGCTAAATTTATCTATAATTCGGAGGCAAATTTTCAAGGTACTGAATCCTCACTAAAAAATCAAGAGGTTTTTATTTATAACTTAGAAAATTAGATTGGTTAACTTGCCAAGTTAGTTTTTGAAAGAAATCAAGGGAGCTTTCATAGTAGCCTTGAGACAAATCAAGAGATTTTTCCCAGTAGCAATGAGTGTAAGACCTAAATTGAAGAAAATAGTTGTATTAGGAATCAAGAAAAAGTTGAAGTACCAAATCATATTCCTTTCTCATTACATTTTTTGACATTATATTTTTCTATGTTTTTATTGTGTACATTGAGAATAATGTACGTCTTTAAGTGTGGAGAAGGGTATACAGAAAATTTCAAAGAAAATTTTCAAATTTCTTATGCTTATTATAATCTTTATTGTTTATTCTTGTTAACTAACATCCCAATTTAGTTAAGATATATCCAAAACACTTAAGGTCATTATTGATTATTGAAATGAATTAGTATGTAAAATAATGAAAGATGGATTAGACTTTCTTTTATGAACCATTAGTTTTAGTCGTCAATGAGATAGTTAATTTGAATGAAAATTACATATTATCTATAAATATGAATCCTAATTGCAAGCTTTCGAGCTTGAGTTCATCATATCACTATATAATGCTCTATTATTCTTTTTTGTATGTTTACCACAATGATTAAACTAACCAGTTTGGCTAGCTTAGCCTAAAAATCTTGAACTGTCCAACTTTTCAATTTAATGTACTTTAGTAACTCTTGATGTTGAAAACTGATCAATTTACTAGTTAATCGGTCAATTTTAATTATTTAATAAGCTCTTATAAACTAAAATTAATTAATTTATTTTCAATTAATAATCCTTTTTAATTAAACTTCAAATTCTTCGATAGATAAGAATAATCTCTTTCAATCATATTTTAAATTTCATAATTTTTTAGATCTTCAGCATGTTTTATGGTCTAATATTGGTTGAATCTTTTAAATTTTAAACCGCTTGTCTTACCAGTTTAACTTCCAATTTGGTTTTTAAAACACTAGTAGCATGAATATTTGAATAATTCTAGAGCTTAAGTTTATTATTCTTATTGAGAACACATTGTTAAACTGGAGGCATTAAAATAATGACCCTTTAAAATGACGAAGGCATTTAGATTTAATCATTTTTCTTAACCTATTTTCTTTGATTGTTACTTACCTTATTTTATCTTTTTAGAGTAACCAAATATGATACTTAACCTTTTGTTTAATAATAGCCATGTTGATAGCCAATTACCTATTTTTTTCTTGAAAACTTTTGATCTAGTTTTGAACCTTGAAGGATTTGCATTTACTTGATTACTTAAAACTTGGATTATATTGAATAATTTTAATGAGAAGGTCTAATATGCCTATGATTATTGGTACATGGTGATTGTTAAATTTGATTTTCATAAGTACTTTATTGTTGTTATCATTTTATATTCTCGCTAAAGTTGCTTGAAGTTTAAGTTAAAAATTATTTATTATGAGCATATCAATTAAAAATATAAAAAGAGAAAATAAAGCTTGGAGCTTAAGAACAATTATGACAATGAAATTTTCTTCTTGAAGGACCTATGTTATAAAGAACCAAGTTTTGTGTAATCTTATTTATGTAAGTTCCCTTTAACATTATTATCCTTTGAATTATGCCTATTGTACCTTTACCTAATCCTTGTTACAACCTATTTAAAAGATCTTTTGATTTTTATTTCTAGTTTACTTATTAGTGGTGGAGATGTCATTTTATTACATACTTATGGTCAAGATTCCTTCTATGTATTGATTTAAGAATTTCTTATATTTTCCACCATAATGACTTTGAGTGAATTGAGTAAATCCTTTAACAGAGTGTGAAATTTTATTCTTTGGAATTTAAAAATATTATCAATATGATTGCTATTGATATTGCCTTATGCAAGTTTATTCTAGGATAACTAAAGTCTAATTTTAGGCTAAAAACAATATTAAAATCTCAAATAAACAAGAAAAACACACTAAATATGGGAATAAAAACATGGTTTATTAAGCATTTATCAAACATACTCACACTTAAGGCTTTACTTATCCTTGAGCATTTATTAAATAGTTGTGTGTAGGACTGTGTGAGTCTTTATGAGCGTGTACGATTTCAAAAATATTCTTTTCCTATATTAGACATGCTTATGTAAGCGTTGGATACAACCATGTCCACTACACATGCAAGCTTTAAAGACTACGTGAAAACATGAATTTTGAGTTTTTTTAGTGGAATTAATGGACACGGGAAGGTACACAACCACGTGACTAATTGTGCCCACTTCAAAAAAACTAATTATAACATATAAAGGGCAATTATGAAGGCGAATTAAAGGTATTTAGAGTTTTATGGATAAGTTTGAGTTCTAAACATAATTTTAAACACTAAGGTAATAGAAACATTAAAATTACATCAAAAATCTGATAGAGAACATTCTTTCATTAAAGTTCTATTTTATTATGTTAAAGAAAAGGGAATATAGAATTTATTTTCTTTAAAACTTTTTATTTTTGTTTTCTATGTTTATGATCAATTTTTTTTAAAGTTCCTAGGTTAGATGAACCCTAAATTGGGATGGACCTTACGATTTAATTCTTTGTTTAAAGGAATTTGATTGTTAATTCATTATGATTTAATTATACGTTTTAATTCTTTAATTAGTATGTTAGGGATATTATATAAATGTATGATTTCATATAATTGAGATTGAGAAATCCTTTTATATTAATACATATACCTTGATTTAAAGAAGTTGCATGCAAACCTAAAGATAGGTAAACATATATTTTCTAGATAAGGGTCAAACCTAATAGTGAAATTCATGAATCAATTAATGCAATATTAGGAGTTCTAACTAAAAAGATATTTTAGTTAATCAATTGAGGGATTAGGTGTTAATGAT
>JAOQMP010000210.1:29288719-29313242 GCA_027563575.1 Erythroxylum pedicellare | reverse complement strand
ATCTCTATCTTGTTTATGTTTATTATTATCCTTATACCATATCATGTATAGATTGGCATGATGATTTGGATATATTGTTTCTGCTGTAATTTAGATTTCTAAAATGTTTTAAAATCTACCGTTTCTCCAAATATGACATGCTTTCTTTTTCTGATCCAATAGTTGCATGTTTGACTCTTTAGATATGCAAAACTCAGAGTCTCTTAGAAATATAGTGGGAATGGCTATCCAATCAGCTCCATTAAGATACTTAGGGAACCTTATAACTATTAGGAAGCCTAAATATGATGACTATTTACCTCTTACAGATGAATTTAGGATAAAATCAACAAATGGTATAACAGATTCCTATTAGCAGTTGGAAGGCTTTAACTTATATCCTTAGTTTTAAGAAACACTAATTTCCATTGGTATACCCATCTATGTTTGCTTAAGAAGGTGAATCTTAGAGATTTCACTTATCATACTTATATTTCTCAACTTGAACTGTTAGTGTTAATTAGGCTATGTTTTAGTATGATTTTAAGGGAAATTTTCTTATATTTGATGGAATTTATATGATTTTGTACTAAATGTGGTTTATATTTTATTTTTATACCTTTTTAGCTCTTTAATGAAAAAAGAAGGAATTTGGGCAAATTGGTGAAGCATTGGCATAATTTTGGCGAAAATAGTTAGAATATAGGACCTAACACAAATCCATGTTCAATTTATGGTAGTTTAAAGGAATATGGGTCCAATATAGATCGGTGTTAGACTTTTATTGGAAGGGAATTTTATACAAATTAAGAGGTTTTTGTAAGGGGAGAAACATAGGTCTAACATAAATCTATGTTTAGCCCATGATGGTCATGTTGTCTTCATTTTTTAGGGTTTTTGATATAAAAAGATTAGGGGGAGACAATTAGACAAGAGGATAGTCATTACAGAGTTGAATTAGAGCATCTTGAGACAACGAGAAACTTTATGGAGAAAGAAAGGATTTTTATAAAGATTTAAGTAACGAACTTTATGATTTCAAGATTTAAAAAAATTAGTTTTTTTTGTTTTATTCTCTTTCTTAATTGTTATTAGTTTTCTTTATTTTGTTATGGAATAAATTGGAACATATATAGCTGATATGAAACCCAAAAATATGTATTTAGATTAATTCTTTCATTTAATGAAAGACCTAAATTATCTTATAAAATATTAGTATTTACTCATTGTGTTTGAATTTAAATTTGCTAGTTTCTTAATTCAATTTTACATTTCATATATAGATATTAAGAAATCATATCATCAATAGATTATGGCTTGAATAATAATAGTTAAATGGAATCCTAGAGTAGGACCATATATATCTTTCAGGCTAGAGTAAGATGTTAAAAAGAAATATATAGAATAAGTTAATATATTTTTAAGGGTTTTGATTAGAATGAGATTTCAATTAACCAACTTAATGATGGGAGCTATATTTTTTAAGGAAGAATATAATTATATCTTTGAAATTTCTACCAATCTAAAAAATTAAGGTTAACAATTGAATCAAGATTAATTTAAGCATAAAAAATTTTCTAAGGGATTCCAAAGTTATAATTGAAAAGTTGAAAAATAGTTATTACTATTACTCGTAGTCTTTTATAGAACAATACTTGTATTCACTAGACTATACTAAAAGAACAATAGGTTAGCTTTTAAGGTTGATCTTCAGTATGGTTTGGAAAGTATACGTCATGATCTTAAGACTATAGAAAAAGCTTTTAGTAATGAGATTTGAGTTCTTATTGTGAATGAAAAATTTAATCAATTTAAGAGAAGGAAGGTGTGAACTTTAGTACCTAGACATAAAGACCTTAAGATCATAGGTACTAAGTAGGTTTTTAAAACAAGATAGATAAGTCAAGTACCATAGTATTAGAAAAAGGTAGATTGGTTATCACAAGGTGCAATGAAAGGAGGCTATAGACTTTAAGGAAATATTTGCATCAATAGCTACTATAAGCCATAATATTGTCACTTACATTTGCATTATTCACATATAAGCACCTTTATATGTCTATTGATCACATATTTGTCTTGTTTATTCATTTGATTATGAGATTAGATAGATTTTATGCTTAAAAATTCATTTGACTAATTCATAATATTTATAAAATAAAAGTTTGATAAAATTAATGATACATTGATTAAGAGGGAGTTAAATGTTTCTATTGATTTAATAATAAGAAAATAAGTTTAAATAATCATATATTTATTTTTATTAATAACAATATAGTATTTTAATCATCAAAAATAAAAAATTATTGAACCAAGGGAGACCCTAATCTATTTTTTATTGAAAAAAATATACTTCATTTTTATTTTTGTTGATAAAGCAGCATGAAATTATTCAAACATATGAGACAACTAAGTTTGAAAGAAAATTCTAATCTTAATGCATATAATTTTTTACTTATCAAGAGGAATTAAAGCTTTAACTTTAAAAGAAACAACTTCTTAATCCTTAAAAAATTTAAATAACTTTAACATTGAGCTAAGTTAAGTTTTTATCAGAGTATGGTATTTTGAACTCTACACCATGAGGAAAAATGCTAGTTAACCTCTTTTCCCTAGCTTCACTTCATTATATCCCTTCTGTCATTTTTTCTTTGAACCTAAACTTCCTTATTTCTCTTTTCTACATATTCACCAGAAAGCTTGCTACAATCCATTGATCTACCACTCAATTCTTGTAGACATCTCTCCTATCTAGATTATAACATCAACTGCACTTCTATTGCCTCATTCTGGAACTACACTCATTTTGGCTTGTGCTACAACTTATTATCTACCAGTCCATAAATGGACCCAACAGACACACATTTCTTACCACTATCTAGTGCAACTTTGGAACATTTCCCTCCATCAAGGTCGGATAATCCTCATTCCATAAGGCCAAACAAACCTCCAACCTATAAGACCTAGATGCAAATGGTAGGTGACACCAAGCTTGAGCAAATCCACTTAGTGAATCACTTTAACAAAGGATTGTCTCCCCACATTTGGAAATCTTGAAGGTAGGTTCAAATAGATGGAGAACTACACTTGTTGGTTTTTTCATCGATAAAAGAATTTCCTTTTTGATAATGAAACATTGGGTGTTCAACACACGGAAGCAACATGGTTCAATGGAGGTGCTGGTAAACAATGATGATGTGTTTATTCAAAATTTCTAGCTTAGAGGAAGCTAAATAAGTCCTACAATCCAGAACCTGGCATGTGTAAAACAAACCCCTACTACTATAGGCTTAAAGATCAGGTCTTAGACTGTAAGATCCAAAACTAGACAACATACTGATATGATTAAGCTTACACGAAGTCCCTCTTGAATATTGACCACTAGAGGCTTAAGCTATCTTACAAGCATTGTTGGAAGGCCCATAGCACTTGATCAAGCAGTGACTAAAATAAAGTGTGTCAATTATGCTAGAGTATGTGTCTTGGTGACTCCCTTAATTGATTTACCTGGTATTATTCTTTTCATCAGGTTGAAAGAGGACTTGAAATCCATATAAGGTCAGCTACAAGTCGCATATGTATAGAAGCCATAGATTGGTATAAAGCATAAATGGATACCTACGAGAGGATTTTCAAATTAGGTAGTTATTAGGAATTATTGCTAACAAGCGATGAGAAGTATTTCGTTAATGAAGAAACTAAAATTAGAGTAGCTGATACAAGAAGAATATTGGTACAAAATCATATTTCTATAGATACACATGCAATGAAAAAGCCTAGTGAAGAAATTGACTCAATACAAAATCTCATAATTGCAATCAATAATGTTGAAGCGGAGAAAACAACAATATAGATGGTGGAGTTGAATTCAATTATAGTGGCAAACAATGACATTACTAATGAATTGCTAAAAATGTTAGCAAAGAAGATGGGGTTGAATACAAGTATTGTAGCAGAGGGAAATTCTAGAAACTTGGAGAATAAACTCAATGAAACTCCTAGAAAAAAATAACAACTACCATAAATAACGCCAACATTTAAGTTTGAAACTATAACTAGGAGAAGATCGAATAGGAAGAAAAAGATCTCCCTAGAGGAGACAATCGTATAATTTTTCTTAATTGTAACGTAAGAGGGGCCAACACCCCTAATAGATAGTTGATGATTAGAGACATTATCTTGTAGAATAAAGTCATCATGGATGTTATTTTAGAAACAAAAACAAGGAGGGAGAATTGCAAATTGCTGAATTATTTTCCATCTAAACGGTAAAGCATCTCAAACATTTCCTATCATCTAAATGGCATAATTTTTGTTTGATCAAATGGTTTATTTAGAAGTTTCTATTGGGCAACTCAATCAAAGATTGTATATCTCCTTCATATATGCATATAACAGTGCTTATTAAAGAAGTTTTTTATGGAATCACATCAAAGAAGTTGCCACTTCCAATATAAGCCTATGGATGCTGCCAGGTGACTTCAATTCCATACTAAGAACAAGGAGGTTAAGGTTCCAATATCAGTTTGTATTCCTTGTATAGAACTTGTAAAATGTTTGCAAGATGCTCAGTGCACTGATATACCAATGGGAGGTTGCTTTTACATATAGACCAACAAGTAACATGCTTTAAACTTGATAAAGAAGAAATTGGATAGAAATAGAATGATCTTACCCAATCTCAATAACACTATTCTTGATTCTCAAACTCATCTTATCCAAAGAACTCATGAATACTTTAGTGATCTTATAAATAAGCCTTCAGATGCATACTCTTTATGCAATTTCTCAAGCAGATTCTAAAAGAATTTATTTCATTAAAAGCTGCAATAAAATTAGCTAGACTTGTTTCACTACAGGAAATCAAAGATACAATTGTACCTCTCTGATAGGTGTAAATTATACCATATTTTGATAGATGTTTAAGTTTGCTTTGAAGTGTTTCTTAGACGATTATCAGGTGTATAGGCTTAGAATTATGCTATTGTTAGTATTTGTATATATTCTAAGTGTTTGTGTGGTTTAGAGAAAGAATTGGATCTTAATTTTATATTTTAAGATGTGTTTGATGTGTTTGTGAGTGTTAGAAATTAGATAATTAAAGAACAACGAAGATTCAAAGCATAAAAGGGATGCACAGTTGTGCATCAACACATGCATGTCTCTTAAGCCATGCACATTCATGGTTTTTAGAGATTTTGGTTACGCTAATGCATGACCGTGCATCACCAGTTAACATTTCTAGCGATTTTAAACTTTTCCAACACGAGAGTTATTTTGGTCTTTTCATATTTTAAGGCTATTTTTGGAACCAAATTAAGTTGGGAAACCATAAAAAGAACCGTAAAAGCCTCAATAATTATTTAATAATGTGAAACACTCCAAAAAACTCATCAGCCACACATCAAATTGAATCAAAGTGGAGAGATCAAGAAGAACATCCAGAAAATTCCAACATTCTAGATTAGGTCGTTAAACAATTTTTTCTCCTTTTCTTTCAGTTTCTTTCATTATCCTTGTCATGTAATATGATTTTCTTGATATTAAACATATTTATAAGTTTCTAGATCCCTAATAGAAATTATTTTGGAATTATTTTGTGAACATATTTCTTGTTTATCTCAATACATATTCTAGTGTTTGTGGTAATTGTGCATATTTATGCTTGACAATAAATCGAGAGACTGAGTCAAAAGTAATCAGATTAGATTATGTAATGAGATTTGGTAGCCTAATAGTCCCGTAATTATCAAATTAACAATCATTTGAAGAGAAATCTTGTGTGGAAATTAATTATCCAGTAGACAAGTTCAGATCTAATTGAAAACGTTAGAGATAAGTTATGAATCGAGAGGTTAAAAATATCAAAATTTTAATTAAATTAGGGTAATTGATTAGATCTTGAAAGAGAGTAATCAATATCTTAGGAAATCTAGGATCAGAGATATAAATTGAATTGACAAGATTAATGGAAACAAAATAAGAAAAGAATAGTTCTTAAGTATGTAATCTTGATCAATCTCAATTTTATTAGTAGCTCAACTATTTTGTTATTTACTTGTTTCTTTTATTTATTTATTTATTTTCTATTATTTATTTTTATTCAATTCAATTTAGTATTAACTTAGACAAAGTTAGCTTCAGATTGCTAGCTATTATATAATCCTTGTGGGAACAATACCTTTCGATACTATAAGATATGATTTATATATTTGTAGGTATTGAGAGTTTTATTAGATATAAAACTTACTCAACACACTCCATCTTCATGAAGCCCGTAGACTAAGATGGCTTTAATGTCAGGTTTTTCAAGGAAACTTGGTCCCTCACTGGTAACATGGTTTCAGAAGTTGCGATGGAATTCTTTAGTAAAGCTATACTTCTTAAAGAGATCAATAAGACTTTTATAACTCATGTTCCAAAGAATGGTAAGTTGAATAGCTTATTTGATTTCATACCAATTGTTTGTTGCAATTCCTTTTATAAAATCATTTCCAAGCTTATAGCTTAAAGGCTCAAAGGAATTCTTCATAATCAAATTACCCACACTCAATGTGCATATATAACTAGTACAATCATTGGTGATAATATTCTGATACTTCAAAAACTTATTAAAAATTACTCAAAGAGGAAAAACAAACCCAATTGTTATATCAAAATTGACCTCAGGAAAGCATATGACATTGTTGATTGGAGCTTTATCACAAATATTTTATAGCCTATAAAACTTCTAGGTATTTTGATACGATGGATTGAATAATGTTTGATGATTTCTTTATATAGCATCTTGGTGAGTGGACAACCTACTAGGTTTTCTTAAAGTAGCAAAGGGATCAGACAAGGAGATCCTTTATCTCCATACATCTTTGCCTTATTGATGCAAACTATCCATAAGATCATTGAGAATGTAGTGGCAAAGACAAAGGAATTCAAATCACTCAAAGTGTGGCAAATTTAAACTAACCAATCTTTGTTTTGCAAATGATTTGATTATACTCTCAAAAAATGATGCTATCTTTATTTCCATCTTGATTAAAGCTCTAAAGATGTTCCAAAGAGTCTCAGGACTACAAGTAAATTGTTCTAAAAGCAATATATTTCCATCCAAGAGTGTCGCAGATCTTCAACAACTAATTTCAACCTTGACAAGTTTTTAGTCATAAGAATTTCCAATGAAATACTTAGGAATTCCTATCATTCCATACAAATTGAAAGAAAATGATTACGTTGAATTGTTTGATAAAATTCAAACTGGAATTTCAGCTTGGAGCTCCAAACACCTTTTGAGGGCCAGGAGGATACAACTTATTAACTTGATTCTCAACTTCATCAACAATTATTGGGTTACTCACTTAGCTTTTCTAGGTTTAGTCGTGAAAGCCATTGATAGTATGTTTAGTAACTTCTTATGGACTAGTAGCAAGGAGAAAAGCTATGAAACTATGGTGAAATGGAAAAAAGTCTGCACGCCTAAGAATCAAAGTGGCTTGTGGATTTGTGTATTAGGGTAATAGATTGTTCACACTTTCCCTCTACTACTCTTAAAGTCATTCTAAAGCTAAGGGAAAAGTGCAAAACTAACTTCATTGTGCTGATAGGTAATGGGAACTCCATTAATTTTTGGTATGATAGCTTTCTGTGGTACCATCAATTAACTCCAACGTAGTTGACTCCCTAAAGAGTTTAGTTTCCTTAGAAGCTTTGGTTGCTATAGCATTGCAATGCAAGGAAATAATTTTGAACACAATATTTTCTAATTCATTTGATATATCAATTGGACACCTATGATTATAAGGTTACTAGCTTTTTGATATTGTTAGAATTGTTATCTCTAATTGAATAATGCAATATATTGATCATTATATAATTTATTAGGTTTTACATTTTAAAATTAATTTAAAATTAAAATAAAAAACATTTAATTTACCCCCTTCTTAGATAACATTATGGTTAATTGGGTTATAGTTATTTCCACTTAGACTTTGGAAAAACATGACTTTAGTTTTCTTTTAAATATTGTCATTGATACACCCCTAACGAGTGTACTAATTAGGCCTTACTTAATTCACTAACCTTTTTCAAGTTTGTAGTCTTCATGACCAATTAAAAGACTCATTCACTTGAAAAAAAGTAATTATAATCATGATAAGATTTATCTATATGAGAAAGTAGAGTCCTAATCAAATATTAACTAAGCTACATAGTATAGGTTGGATCTAAATCTACTAAGATTGGTAGAGTCTAACTACCCTTCTTGAAGGATTACCTAAAAAGCAAGAGACATCTAATGGTAAGTTCTCATAACTACTATCATCGAGCTCAATTAGAAATTTCCCTGCATACTTAGAAATACCCTAAATTTCTTATAATCAAGAGTATCTTAGATAGAAATATCCTTAGCCTCTAAGTAATTGTATTTCTTAGATTGTAGAGTTTAGATTAACTTAACAAGCCTAACCTAAATTTAGTATATATAATTTGGTGCCATTTGTGAGAACTTAATCAACATTTTTTATGTTTCTACTCTAGAAAATATCAAAATAGTTTAATTATCTCCACCTTGAAAAGAACAATGAACACCTTTATAGAAAATCTATCTACCAATATCATTTAAACAACCAACATCATTCAATCCCCTTATATTTCTAAATAGCTTGAGGACTCAACTCTGAACTGAATATGATAGATCCAAGGTTAGCGGATTAACTGAAAATCCCATAAGGTTGAGCTTGTTTTCAATTTCATAATGGTATGAGCAAAATAGTGATTGAGGTCTTTACCAACAACTTCAATCATTAATTAGGATGAATTAGTGGAGAAATTCTATTCAAAGGTACTTCCTACTAGAAAAAGACAACAAAACTAAGAATCAACATCTTCATATGATTATTATGATAATGATACATTTTACAATTAATGGGAGATATATGAGGATCTAGTAAGGAGGTTTCCACACTATAGGCTCCTTACATGGTTATAAGTCCAGATTTTCTACATTGGTTTGACCATATAATGAAGCAGATGATTGATGTAGTAGCTAGGGAAGCATTAAATAGGAAAACTTTAGAAGTTGCCATAGAGCTAATCAAGGAGATGTTAATAAAAAATTATTAGTGGCAATCAAGCAATGCAAAGGCAAAAATACAAGCACATTTACCCAATGTAGATGCAACTTTGGCATCTCAAGTAGAGCATCGATAAGGAAAATTGAAAGCTTAAGTACACCAATAGCACTTATACAAGCATTATACTATTGGTGTAGGAGAAATCATAGCAGCAATGAATGGTAGGTTAGGAATTCCTTCTTTGAGCTAGTTGAACAAATTGAATACTAGGAGAACAACCAACAATTTCAAAATAATGCATATAACATATACGAGCAAGGACAGGAAAATCATTTAAATTTTCTATGGGAGTATCAAGCTACCTAAGAGCCAAATTCACCCAAATATAAGTAAGAGGGACAAGAATTTACGTCATCTTTGGAGTTAACCACTAAGAGAATAAATAAAGTTAATGTTGAAAGAAATGATTAAATCTCAAGTTGGTAATAGAGTGGATATCAAATGTCATCAAATCTAGATACCAAGAATCCTTACCAAGTGTGACAGATGAAAATTTTACCATATAACAATATTCATAATGAGAGAGACAAGATAAAACATATGACACTACTATCTATGAGCGAGGCTACTATTGAAGAGGCTAATATTGAAGAAGAAGAACCAGAAGTTTAATATATTAAATGAGATAATTCTCTTTATTATAATGATCCTTATTTTAGATTTGAAATGAAATACTCTAATGTGTGTGAACTTTTTTATGGTATCACCAAGCAAATCGAGGGAGTACCATAAAGATATAAGAACACAAACGGAACTGGCATTAAATATTAAGGAAAGAAGACCTTTAGACGAAACTTGGAGAAGTCTAAAGAAAACAGGCTATAATCTTTTACTCCGCCTATCTAGTTTTGGAATCCAACTAAAAGACTAAAAGAGCGCTCACTAAGAGACAATCCAATCCTCTACTTTTTTTAGGTCTAACCTTTGATTGGGAATAATATTTTTGCTTAGGCAGGAGAAAGAGATGAGTAAGGAGAAGAATCGGTTTAAGGTAAAGAGTAAACACAATTTCGATTTTTCGACTTAATTAAGAATTGTTTATGAGTCCATGGTCGTCGCAAAGTGTGCTCGAATGCATTTATGTCGAGACGAATACAATTTGGAGTAGCTATTTTAAGTGTGCAGAACTGTGTCAAATATAGCGGTCCATACATCACGGATCAAGACAACACTTGTACCAGGAAATTTATTATCAACATCAAATGCATTATGACCAACTTCGCGAGAGGGACCTTATCCTTTGTTTCCAACTTAAATTTACAATATCACTCGTCTACATGAACCAAAAAAAGAGATTACAAGAACACGAGGCCACCAACATGTATGACCAAACACTCCATGCTTTTTCTGTTTTCTCATGTAATATTACTTAACAAAATACAAGCAAATTGAGGATCTGATTCTCGTGAGAAATAGTAAAATGGGACGACAGGCCATCCCCAAACCACATATAAACTCTATCGATTCAGATCCCAGTTGAACGCCACCTTAAACTGCAACATCCAGTAGCTTCAAGGCATGGGAGATTTTCTAGCTACTTTATGAAGAAGCTTCCCATCCAGCCAAGATAAAAAGAATAATGAATACTTTTTCATGATGTACAGCTCTTTGCCCCAATTTACAAGGTGTACTCACTTTACAATGATGGAAAAGTTCCAGTTTTCAGGCATCAAGTTCCATCCCATCCCCATTTTCTTGCCCAGACACAGATTTCAAATGTTGCTGTAACTGTTATAAAGAGAACAATATCACAAGATTAATTCAGTGATCGGTAAAAAAAAGAATAACTGAGACATGGACTCTCATGTTTTCAAATCCAAAAAAATCTGTGGGAGTTCCTACAAGGCGTACTAGGTCAGGAAACACAAAGTATTGACTTTACCAATGCAACGTGTTATTATTGTGGAAGCAGTGCATAAAAGATGGAAAAATAAGCAATTACTATCTTGAATAACTCACTTGTGCATATTTTAGTCTTTCAGTATTCAGTTCTTCAATCACATTGCTCATCCTGCAAAATGAACATGTTTAAACAAGTAACATTCAGAGAATGGTTTTGGGACGCAGAAACAAAGAATAAGCAACAAAGTGCTCAACCTAGCTTGAAGCTCGGAGATCTTGAGTAGCAGTAATCGCTCCCTTTCAAAACCTGCTACTTCAACCTGTCAAATGAGAACATATGAGAGTCATAGAGAAACTTCAATTGCGTCCTGGACTGGGCTTTTAGCCACACTTCTTCAATATATCTTTTCAAGAGTCAAATTGATAAACATGACTAGACAAGAAAATCCCAAAGAAAAATAATAAAGGGCGCAAATCAACAAAAGGGTTTGAGTCCCATGAAGCAATCACAGAGAATTGAATCTGTTTATACAAGTTTGCATCCTGGAATTTCATGACCAAAGGCTTAAACTTTTGTGTGAGAAAAATATTATTCAAACACATCGTTGCAAAATTGCTGACAAATCACAAACCCCTCATAAATGAGGGTAGTGCAGCTTGAACAAACAAATCTCTGAGTTGTAAATAATTTGATATCGTGCATAGCATCCACCTCAAAATTTTAAACCGTTAAATGAAGTTCTAGAATAGATCCAATAATATTCTACCATTCTTAAACAGCCATATTGCACTTAACTAAACACTATATCCTACCACTTTCACAAAAGAAACCTATCATCCTTATAATGCACAAAACAGATGAGAACACGAAAGAAATTGCTCAAGGAACAGCAAGCAATGGAAAACTGGATAAGCCGGAAAGTTATGATGGAAAGAGTGCTTACAGTTCCATTGTTCTCCACATTGGGAGACGATACTAGCAACTTCCCATTTTGAGCAGCTGCTATACATGAAGCACCACAATATATTCAATAGCTGATCTACCAATCTATACATGATGTATCATATTATATAATAAGAATTCTTGTACTCACCATCTATACCCTCGACCACTTGCAAGCTGTTTAACAAATTTAAGATAAGGTCCTGCATCAAACAAGAAGTTTGAAGAGAAAGAAGTGTCCAGCTTTCAGTTGCAACAATTTTCAAGTCAATTATACAATCTATAACAATAATATAGCCGAGAAGTATTGCATCAACCACACAAAATTCATCATTTTACCTGTTGCACTGCGTTCTGCTGGAAAAGATTCTGAAGATGAGGCACAAGGACTGATGCAGGTATGTTGATATTTCTGAATTCGTTTGTTGACTGAATGGTGGGCTAAACCAAATAAAAAAAATGAGATTACATTACTTTTTTGGGAAACAAATGTCATGTCTCGTTATCATAATATATCAAAGGTCATAACAACATTTTGTCCCCACAGCCAAATCTAAAGACAATTCAGACAATAGGATATGCCCAAAAAGAAATGGTTAGAAAACAAACCATTGGTTTTGATTCACATATCCAATCACCAACACTAGCAGACTTTCTCAGTGGTGACCCCTGAGAATAACAAAGAGATTACATCAGAAGGAAATTTAAACCAAATACACAAATGCATAAGAAATATTGCAAAGAAATTGACCACCTACCTGAGAAGATCGACGTGGAACAGTACTTAATGGGATATCCTAAACAAGTTCTTCAGTTAGTAGAGACTGCATAGAAAATCTATAAAACATAAAAATTGAGCCCTTACCTTTGCAAGATCTAAATTCTCAGATGTCACTGAGAATCGCCCTCTAATTTGCACCAGATTAGCCTTTGATTTGTCATCCAAACAATCTCTGAATCCTATTAAAAGATACCAATTAATGGTAGAGGCTTCTAAGTCCATCAACACATGTTATGCATTGATATAGTTCTCTCTTTCTTTAATTGATAACAATACTAAAATCAAAAGAAGGAAGGAAAAGAAAGACAAAAAGGGGGCTAAGAAATGATATTCTTTGAACCTCCTGATGGTTTTATTGGAGCTGATAAACTATTAGCTGAAGCACGGTTTGGAAGCAGTAGAGGACCACTAAGGCTTGGAACTTTGCGGATTTCACGGATGGCTTTCTCATTTGCTGGCTGGCTTTCATTTTCAATCCTAGTGATCAACAAAAAAAATCGAAACTCATCAATACTAGAGCATAGAGCAATTTTAAAACTTCTCATGGTTCATTTCAACTGTTTGAAGGCAGAAAATATAATAATACTTTTCATGAAAAAAACGTAACGCATTTGAAGATTTTGATTCAAAGAACAATAGAAACTTCATGCAAAATTAGTCACATCTCACAAAGGAGTTAAACAAGAGAGTTAATCAAAGCCCAGTGGATATTCTTTTTTTGAAGATCCAAACTTTCTTCAAAATTAATGTCAAATTGTTTTTCTGTGTTAAATCCTTGTTCAATTTACTATGGCAACAAGAATTACAAAACAACAAGCTGCACTGCTCAGAGTATTTCAAAGAGATATTGGATTATGTATTTCAATAAACTCTTAATGTGATTCACACTCAACCAACTCTGCCACAAGAAGAAATCATTGTTGGCAACTTACATAACAGACCAAAACCAACTGAATTGAGTAGATGATGTTGAAACAACAATAAAATGGAAAGTCTAATTTGGGAGAAGTTATCAAAAACACCATTTCTGACATCATAAAATAGATTCAACAGATAATAATCATTATTCAAATATTAATAGAACAATCTATATGGTGTTATTTCCTTCAAATGGTTGTCAATAACACTGAATAAGATTTCTAAGTCATGCTACCTAGAAGAAAGGGCATTTAAGAAAATCACAAACAAAAAAAAGGCTCGAGGTACCGATACTCTATACAATTTAAATAACCTTATCTTAGACAGAACAGAAATGTTATTCCATTGTATTCCATACAAATAAAACAATTATGCCACAGTAAGAAAAAAAAAATAATTATAGGAAATAAACCTTTCAGGATGCCCCCGTTCTGATGATGACAGATTCAGCACAGCACCTGGCACTAATGGTCCACTCTGAGTTTGGCGACCTTTCATTGTTTTAGCCTTAACCTGCATTATTTCCTTTTCTGTGGTCGATGTGCTTACCTCGCTTAAACCATTTTTTCTTGGGTCATCTTTTTCCTGGTCTTGGAAGCCATTTTCAGGAAGCTTGCCCTTTCGGTCCAAGTTATCAGATTGTAGTAATTCATCTCCACCTGTTTGACTCATGTACTCAACCTTTTGTACTATGCTATCTGAATTCATTTCCTTTGAACTAATCCAGGACTTGTTCACAATCTGCCAACCAATGGAAAAATCATAGGCTTACTATGACATTCAAATTGTAGTGCAGCCAGCAGCACTGAAAAAGTTCAGATAACAGCGCAATTATATTAACTAACTGGAAGGTAAAATCCAAATTCTAACCTTGTGACCACCAAATGGCTTTGAGCTCTCATCATCTTCCCTTGTCTCAGGCATATCATCATCATCTCGCACCTAGCAAGATGATATGATTTATTCAGATTTACTCAGTCCACAATCATCAAGCAAGCTACTACTTGAAAGTTCTATGTCAGCAGGAAAAACAGATTATTGATGATAGTTTTACCAGTGATGCTTGGGCTTTCAAATCCTCAATATCAAAGTTCCAAGCACTAACTCCTCTCTGGTACTCACTCTGATAATGGGGAGACAAGCTATTAATCCAAAGATCAGAAAGAACCAAATAACATACATACAGCTCTGCAGAGTAGCAAATGAAAAATGTTAAATTTTAAACCTAATTTCTCCCCAGTAGTAAACCTATTCCTGTAAATTTTTGCTACTGAAGGACTTAAGATTACATGTCTGTATAAGCAGAGTTGTTTTCTTGGTTCTAGTTACTGTTATAAGAAGTTTCACAAAACATGCAGTCATCAATGAAGGATAGACTGATTATTGGTTTTATCATGTTACATTCTGTTTTGCTATAACACAATTAGAATTCAGAACCGGAGTTACCAATTACAGTTTCATTATATGACTGTTACTTGAAACATTATTCTGCTTCCTTATGGAAAACCAATAAATTGAACTCCAGTTGTTTCCGTAGAATTTCATTTCATAAAGACAGAAACTACATTACAAGAAAAGACCAAAATTGCAAAATAACTAAATCATGCTCAGTACTGGGAAACCTTTTATAGTTTTAAAATTTTATTTTTTCCATTTTTTTCCATGGACAAAGCAGAGAAAGAGAAATTTTCTCTTCATTTAATACAAATAAAAATTTTATTCTATAACAATATGCAAAATAATCAAGGAAAAAATTTTAAAAATTCACAGGAGAGGGAAAGAAAAGGATAAGGAAGAATAAGTAAAAAAAGTGGAGAAAAAATGTGATTAAAACAAAAATGGAGTTCCTAGCAAATAGGAAACCATATAACATTTTATAAAGGAAAATTTAGAAAATATATCTCACAATGATTAAACATTAAAAATTGAAAACATGGATTTCCAATTTTTTTAGTAGAAAAAATGAAACACAGCTTTCTAATCTTCCCTGAAAGTATAAAATATTTTTTTGAAAGCTATCCCATTTTCATAACAGCTTCTTAATTTTCTTCAACTACTTGTAGGTATGTTTGAAGAACATATCTAAAATTGGAATAATTGCCCTGTTACTTTTCAAAAAAAAAAAAAAAAAAGGAATTCCTGACTCCATATTGAGAATGATGGAATTTTTAGAATTATAACACCAATGTTTGGTAAATTACAATAAGTAATATCTGGGATTTAATTCTAGTAGCACCCACAAATGCTAAACAATTTCAAACATTAATAGGAAAATAGAGGGAGAGGATTATCTAAAATCATCCACCAATAATTATCTTCCAAGTAAAATTCGTAAGTGCTAGATTTTTTGACAAGTAGTAACAAGCATACCTGTAAAACAATGGAGAGGAAGAGTGACAGTTATGGAGAAGCCATCAGAAACAGGAAATCCAGTGCAGACGATTTGAGATAGAGACTAGGCAGAGAGAGAGAGATAGAGTGGGGAAAGACGAGAGCATATTGGGAGGAGAAAAATTGCATAAGAGAAAATGAGAGAGAGTGTGTGGTAGAGAACATAGTTGAATAGAGGAAACAAAGAAGTCCGGAGTAACAGACATGGAAAAGAATCTGGGACATGGGATCGTATCCAAAGCATTGAGCTTGGAATTAGAAAACACACTTAGTAAATAACAGAAAGAATTATTTTGAAAATAAGATGTCTTGGTTGCAATTTCAGTTAAACATCCTAATTAGACCCTCAACCCCGAAATCCAAACACTATCTCAAAAATTCTGCAAATGTTAACTCGAACAATCTGTACAGTTGTGAACGAGATTTATATTCACCTTCCTATATTTTTTTTTCATTAATAAGTTTTTCTTTTCCATAAACAAACTAGAGACAAGGGAAAACTATATCCAGTTTAGTTAATATAAAAAAGTAGCTCCCAATTTAGCAAATTTTTATAATCATTCAATAACATCAACCATATAACAACATTATGGCTACCAAAAGGAACTATCAAGATAAATATCATAATTAAACTAATTTTCTGAAGTGCAAAGAAACTTGAGAATACATAAAGAAAAATGTGAAAAGCATTTTTTAGTTTTTTCCCAAAAATAATGCAAATTTATTAAACTAGAAAACTTAGTTTCCAAATATTTTATACTTCCACTAATAGAAAGATTGAATTTGAACACTTTTTTTTTTTTTTTACTTTTCCTCAAAATTTTTGTATAATTGCTCTAGCTTTTTGTTATAAGAGCAGGCCTAGAATTGCGACTTTGATTAAATTCCAATAAATCCACACACACTATTACTCTTATCATGGTCTACCTCATTTTGAGTGAGCGGTTGAATACCCATAGTTCTGATATCAACCATGGCAAAAGTTACTGGTAGAAAGACATGCTTACTTTGGTGTCAACGATATTTTTCCAATTTCATAGGATTATAGGTAATGTGCAAAAAAATCATCGATGAACTTTAATGTAGTCATTCTGATCAGTATGAATTCTGGTCTCAAGTTGTCAAGAATAGAAAGAAACAAATTCCAAATCATCTGTAAGCTAAGTCAGGAAATTGTGGAAAGCAAGCATTTTATAGTCAATCAATCCTCATATAGAGGCCAGTCAGTTGTAACGTTATTATGAAACATTCTTTCCTCATCCTGAATCAATTAATGTTGAGGCATTTTTCTAACCTGGGATAAGGCTTCTTGCTCAGCAGAAGGCATCCTCTTTAGAGCCAACTGTGCTGCATCTTTAAGCTGCAAATTTTGAAGATTGCCTCAGATAACTCTAGAAAGGAAACGGAAGTAAACTAGCACTGTGATTCATAACCTGAATGGCTTTCACACGATTCCAAAGTGGAGGTAAGTCCGCAAATAACTTCTTTACAGAAAGCTCGGGAGGTTTTACGTGTTTGAAAAATGAGTGTTTTAATAACTTCTCTGCGGTTGGTCTCTTTGTTTGGTCTTTCACCAGGCACATGGCAACCATTTCTTTAAAAGACTGATCACAACTGGAAATCATCTAATTAGAATCCCCATATAATGAAACCAAAAAGATCATTGAAAATTCTTACTAACGAAGCTCTTTCATTATCTTACTAAGTAACAACAGGGAACATGGGCTGAGTTATTACACATAATTTAGTGCTGGAAATTAATAGAAGTGTTTATAATCTATCCGGAAAGAATTTCAGTACCTTTGAGAACTTCTTGTCGCGATCATAATCAAGCCCTGGAGGGGCATTTTGTATGGTCATCAGAAGTACCTATGAACAGCCAAAAAAAAAAAAAACAATATAGGAGTCATTATAGCAAACTGCTTAAAAAAAAATTTCTATGCTCCGAATACCATGAAATGCAGTTACCTTCATTGGAGGGTATTTTGAAAAAGGTGCATGCCCATGTGCCAATTCTAGAGCCGTTATACCAAAGGACCAAATATCAGCCCTAGATAAATACAAAAACAACCAATAAGCAGTAAATCCAAATGGGATCTTTTTCCCACTTGCTCAATTCTAAAAGTTGCGACCACATCATTTCGCAGATCAAATTATAAACACAGATTAGTGACGCGTAACTAGTTGAAAAAAAAAAGAAAAAGAATTTTCCAGTGAAATATGGGAGAAAGTGACAAACAAAAGTAACATTGATCATTAAGTTCCATAACCATCAAGCCAACCATAGGCATGCATTTGTATATGGACACAGACGCAGGTATATAAAACTTGTTTCTTCATGTATAGCAACTTGAAGATGCATAAGTTTGGTCCCAAAGGCAAAGTTGTCGATATCCTTGGCATGTTATAAATTGTTCCCATTAAATTTAGCAAACATGTATTAGACAATATAGAACTCACTTGGAATTATATCCACTTCCTGGCTGTAAAACCTCTGGTGCCATCCTGTAAGTAACAAGGTGCAAGACTGACAACTTTAGTTTCAATGATGCATCAACAGAAACAAAAGGGGAAAAGAATTCCTATCACTGAACTTACCAGCAAGGGGTCCCTACAAAAGTATTCCTTGAACGTTGTCTATCACCAGTGTCAAAAATGCATGCTGAAACACCAAAATCAGCAAGCTTTACAACCCCATTACTATCAAGTAGTATATTCCCAGCCTGTAAACACAATCACAATTATGAAAACAAAAAACTTCAGCAAAAAGTAGTTAAAAAGAGAAAGGAACATAAAACCCCTCATACAGTGAAAATCCACACAAATAATACACTAACCTTGACATCCCTATGAATATGCCCTTGTCGATGTAGGTACTCCAAAGCCTTAAGAGTTTCTTTCAAGATGGAACCAATAGCAGCTTCTTCAAATCCATCTGGATATGCAATCTTCATGAGATGTAAACAAGAACCCTCAGCCATAAATGGCATAACCACCCAAAGATTCCGGCCAACAACAAATGAACAAAATGCCTTAATAACATTTGGATGATCTATCAAACTCATTGTTTGGGCTTCCCGGCGTATGTCATCCTACAAAAATTATAGCACATTATATAGCAGCCAAAGGAAATATGAGACAGAATGAAATAAAGAACTATCATCAAGACGATAGAAATTTATAGATAGAAGATGCTTGCATAATTTTGCTCAAATTTAAGGGGTAAATAAAAGCAATATGAATTTCCTGACAAACACATTATCAGTAATAATATCAGTAATTCATGAATAAATTTTAGAAAGAACGAGTTAATAATAAACAGGTGATCCAGGCGTTTGTAATAAACCCACAAATCATGAATTCCTCGATCTCATCTCAAAATTTCCTAAGGCAAGGACTTTAAATACTTGTGGTATTTCAAAGTTTAAGAACATAGTTTTTTTTTTTTGGAAATATAATTGTATTAAAAGTATGAAATGTTCGACAAATTTTTGGAAATATAATTGTATTAAAAGCATGAAATGTTCTACAATGAGAGTAGCATTCAGATGAAAAATGCAAAACAGCATGCTACAAGGAGCAAAACCCCAGAATCATTACAAGGAGGAGAAACCCCAAATCGGTTCCTAATCTGGGAACATAAAGTTGAAAATTCAAGCTGAAGTTTATTTACAGTTCAAATTTTATTAATGACATGATTTTGAGGCAGGAACTAATGACATGATTTTGAGGAACAAAATGCTAAACCTAGAAAGGGTTATCAATCGTGATGCAAAGAGTTAAAACATCAATCGAAGACTTGAAAGGAACTCAAAACAGATGTTGACATAGATAAGCCAAAGAAAAGAGATCAGATGTCGTAATGGAATTAAAACCAGACTAAAAGCTCCTCTTCCACACCATAAAATTTCGATGAAAAATGCTGCATATAGCCCACTTCAGAAATAAACAACTCTCTTTTTCCAAAACATTGCTTGTTCATCATTAACCCCATTTACACCTCAATCCCAAAAACTCGGTAAAATTCACGTCAAATCTCAAGTCAAGATAAGATCAAAATGAAATTCGAAAGCAAACAAGATCTGAACAGACCAGATTACTATTGCAGCGATCGAGATCCAAGCACTTAACAGCGACGACTTCGTTGGAGGGAAGATAGATCGCTCGATAGACAACAGCACTTGCGCCATAGCCAACCTCCTCAAGAAGCTTATAGTCATTAGGATTCGCGGAGAAGGTCCTCTGGTTCGCGCCCATCCTTCCCATACTAGCCAAAAGTGGACCAAGGACAGAGACGGAGGAGATGTGATCGGGAAGGGCGAGTTTTTGTTAGGGGATTACTTGCAAACTGACTTTTCAGAGAGGGGGGCGAAGATAGAGAGAGGGAATGCTGACGTGGAATGCAGCCAAGAAGTGATTGAGATGGTGACACGTGGATTAGGACAGGATGGAAATCTCGGGGCCACCACTGCTTCTCATTATTTAATCCAATGAATTTTAAGCATAATTAATTGTATAAAGATGATCGAAACGGAAGCAAACAGCAAATAATGCGGAACAGTGTGCTTGGGTAAACGCATTTATAATCTGTTACACAATCTGATAGCCCGTTAATGAGTTTCCCCATAAGTCAATTATTTAATTACTATATTTCATGAAAGAATAGGAATAAAAAATTAGGCAAATATAAAAATTAAGTGATTCTCAAGGATCATCACTTAATAAGTAACTAAAAGATCATGAAAAAATATTGTAGTAATCTGCTCAACTAGATGCCATAGTTTGAATTTATTATCAAAATTTATTTATCTTAATTTTTGGTTTGATAATCACTTAGTTAAGATCAACAAGGATTGTATATATGAATTCAACCACAAACAGAGCAGAGAGCAGGAAGTTATGGAAGAAGACAAGAGATATTTGGGCAGGCAATAATACATAGTAGTTTTTAAAAGTATGCTTGATTCACTTGGGAGAGTGATAATAGGAATTATAATGAATATAGTGAATAATGAAAATAAATATGTTGTTGCTCCTCACTATATTAGAAGATGAATTGAAAGAACCCAATTGATTTTAGGGTTTCTAAACTAGGTCTTAGGTTTTCTAACATAGATGTACTATGGATAGGTTAGATTTGAGCTTAATTTGTTTGTATTGCAATTTTATGTTTTTTGAAGTTTATGAATTTTATTGGAATATTGTTTTGAATGGAACCTTGATTGTTTTAGGAAACCAAGGGAATCCTACCCAAGAGTAAGGGAAAAGGCAAGCTTAACTTGAATTTTTCCCAAGCTAATTAGGTGGGCAATGTATTTATAGTTATTGTGTAATTGGGCAAAGTTCTTGCCTATGTGTGTGTATGTTGATTTGCTTGAAATTAAAATCGTTGTGAATGTTTGGAAATGTATGATGCATTGTGATCATATTATACCTTGAAAGAAGTTATAACATTTTAAATTAGATGAAAAGAAGAAAAAACATGAAAGTATGAGCATATGATTGAATTGAGCATAAATTTGCTTGTGATTGGGCAAGAGAGGAACCCGTTTCATTAGTTACGTGAACATTGACTTATAGCCTTCTCCCGGCTGCCCGCTTGAGGCCACGAGATCCTAAGAAATTGGACTCTTTTTGTTTACGGTGTAAACTTGAGTTTCTCCATTTCGTTCCACGAAACTCTCAAGTCATTTGTTTGTGCATTGCATTTTTAAATTGTCAAGTATGGTGCATAATTGAATATTATGTTTAATGGCTGAAGTCTATGCGGTGTGTTATGAGTTAAGTTAAATTGATTATTTGATTAAATGCTTAAATTGCTAGAATAGATTGAGAATGCTCAAATTGTTAGATATACATGTACATATGCTTGAATTTGTGGTCAATTGCCAATGGCTATAAATATATTGGCTACTGAACTGTGTAGCTCACCCCACTATTCCCACCTTAGGTGTAGAATGAAAAGGTTAGCAGTCCGTGCAAGGCATTGAAAACCCCAAGATATTAGAAACTTTTGTAACTAAGTTAGTTCGATTATTTTTTGAATAGCTTTATAAGCATGTTAAATATTGAGCATCCAATGTGTTTTGTATTTTGTGTTAAGCCATTGATTTTAACATTAATATGTGATTTTAACATTAATATGTAATTAAAGCTATGTATGAACTTCTTTTGATTTAGCAATGAGTTTAGAATTGAAAAGTTTCCAATGTGTACGTGCATATTTCTCTTGTAGTTGTACTTTTCATAATTCAAGTCTTTCATAGGTGTAGAAATTGTGTACTGAGTTTAAGGGAAAATTGGATTAATTTAGGCTAAATTAGACAAAGTTAGCTTCCAGAAAGTTGTAGCTTATCTTTCTAGCTTTCCAATGGTATATAATATGAAATTTTTGGACATTAGAGACGAAAGTTATGATCCTTATAAGTGGAGATGCTCAGGAATATAAACTGTATCTTCTGGTGATGACGTGTATCTTTTGGTGATAACGTATATCTTCTTGTGATGACGTGTATCTTCTGTGTACTGTTCATCTTACATCTTTTGGTCTAATTTTGACCCTATAGATGATAAAATCCATCTTTAAGGTCTACATGAAGGTTGTAGATCTTGAAGTCCTCTTTTGAATCATCTAAGAATAACCTTGATCTGATATCTCTAAAGCAAGTTATGTCTATTATTCCAAATAGGTCTTAGACTGAAATTTCTTCTGGTCACTGTTCATCTTACATAGTCTGGTCCAATTTTGACCCTATAGGTGACAGAATCTATTTTTAAAGTCTTCATGAAGGTTGTAGATCTTGAAGTTGTCTTTAGAATAATCTAAGAATGATCTTGATCCTATATCTTTAGAGCAAGTTATGCTAATTATTCCAAATAGGTCTTAGACAGAAACTTCTTCTGGTCACTGTTCATCTTACATTGTCTGGTCCAATTTTGACCCTATAGATGATAGAATCTATCTTCATGGATTTCATAAAAGTTGTAGATATTGAAGTTATCTTTTCAATAGTTTTAAGATTACCTTAAACCGACATCTATGTATAAAGTTATGTCAATTTTCCAGAAATAGGTTCAATATGATTGAGGATAAAATCTTGTTTGATTCTTTCGGTTATAACTGTATCATCCGACCTCCAAATGAGATGATTATTGTTTCTAAATAAACTAGATACATAGAGCTACCAATTATCTGAAGGAATAGAATTTTAATTTAGTCCTTAAGACTTACAAATTTCTGGATGGAAGTTGGGTATAGTATACTGTTCCAGTTTAATAACAGTCTGAAAAGTTTTGGGCTATAACTCTTAGAATTCTAAACCAAATTGAATGATTTTGGTGTCATTAGAACTTAAGACAATGGGGAACAAATGTTCAAATAAGTCAAATTGTAATTCCAGTTTAAGGTTTCCCAAAATCTGTGTTGAAGTGGAAGAAATGGGTTTGCCCACATTTTATGAATTTGAATGTTGGGCTCCAGATGCGGGGTCCAGCACTTAGTTTGGTTACCAATTGATAGAAAAATGATGTCATTTTATATGTAATATAAGATATGAACTTTTAGTCGAGTTATTTTGTAAAATCTAAACTCAAATTCGTACTTAGTTCAATTTTTTTTTAAAAAAAGCTCAAACTTAGCAAGAAGTTTGTTCAATTTGAATCAAGCTCATTAACTTTGGTCAAGTTGAACTATTTCCTCTTTTTGGAAAAGAATGCGTTAAATATTCTTCAAAAGTAGTTGAGACAAAGCCATTATAAGCATAAATAGGCTGCCAAGGTAGAGTACAAAATGTGAAACAAGGACCAATCGACCTGGTATTATACAATTATATCGATGCTGGTGGCAATAATTAACTAATCCTACCATACAACCAAATTGATACCGGTATGTATTCTTCAATTTCTATTGCTAGCACTTTCATCCATTTAACATGCCTCATCTAATTGTCATCTCTTTGCTCAAGCTGATATTGAGTTCATTGGTGACAACCAATTTTCTAATCAAGTTTATATTACTATAGCTCCATATGAGGTAGTTTTGATTTTGGTTTTGAAAAATTTTAGTATTCCTTTCTCTTTATAAGGAATAAACACAACTAGTTAGTGTCAATTTGTATAATATTTAATCATTTTGTTGAAAAACTTGACTCTATATGACCATTCCATTATTACCATCTAATTTGTATCAATCCATCTAGTTTTGCATTGATATGTGCTTAATCAATTATGAATTTATTCCCTAACACTTAGTGATTATTGCTATGAAAAAGTTTAAGATACTGACTTTGACTCATATGTGATTTTAGGTACAATTCGAAAGAAAAGAAATTAAAGTGAGTCGAAAGCAATATATTTGGGTCATTTCTTGAAGAATAATATTCGCTTGTCTTCATGGAGTAAGAAAAAGAAAATTAGAGCAAGAAGAAAACAAATTCAGTCCAAACGAAGACAACCAAGAAGCTGCCAAATAAAACAACACAGCAGTTGGAATAAAGCAAAAACAGTAGCGAGAGTTTGAGTGAGGGGTCTTCGGTGGAGGCTTTT
>JAOQMP010000210.1:29270297-29288619 GCA_027563575.1 Erythroxylum pedicellare | reverse complement strand
AATCAGATCATATTACAAGCAATCTTTAATTGTTCATATTAAAAAGTAATCTAAACACTATGTGTCTCAAAATAGAATATGATTCATCAATACAGAACAAAACATTTAAATATTAGTACTGAATGTACAAGTATCAGAATAAGATATAATACTTTCATGTCATAATATAACTTGAATCAGATCAGGATATGTCTTGAATCAAATAAGAATTTATCCTGTTTTAAAACAGAACTCAAAATCTCAGAACAAGATGTCATTGTGTTAGATTAGAACAAACTTGTAACATATTAGACTTATTTGTGTCAGAATAGAATTTAGCTTACATCAAAGCAAATCATATATTAGAACATAAATAGATTAGCCTGCTAGTCTTTTTTACAAAAGTGGATAACGAGACCAGAACAGAAGATACTATAATTGGTATCACAAAACAAAAAAGACTTATGTCTCAAAATTAGGGGACACCATATTGTCGATAATTAGGAGACACTGTAGTGTCAATAATCATAAACCTTAACGTCAAGTTATAGGAGTAGCTGCAAACCCTTTTAGGCATGCTTATTTAACCACAACTAGCACTTGGCAGTTTTAAAACGAGACATTTTCATTTCAGAATCACTTGATAATTAAATAATGCATAAGTATAGATTTATCTTTTTATGCTCAAACTAAATATATCTATTCACACTTGAACAAGCTCATTATGCCTTGTGAATTTAAGCATCTGCATGAATATACCAATGAGACATTAAGTAATTACATTTTACATGTACTCACTTAAGTTCCCAATTCATAAACTTTAATACCTAACACATCACTTATATCATTTAAATCACATTTCTGTTCATAAGTATACTTCATTTCTTTAATAAGTTCCAAATTAGATATTTGTCATTAAAATAACACCTTCCATAAGTTATTACCTCAATTGAAAATCCAAAACCTATTCAACCTTTAACCAATTAATCTAATCTCAAACTTGGTTCGTTACAAACCCTAATCAACTTCAATTATACCAATGTAAGGTATATTATCCAACTATGGTTCAACAATTACATAAAACAAAGAATACCATGTTAAGGCCTTGCCTATGATCGTGGGGTATATTCCCACGATCCTGGGATGAGTGCCATGATTGTGGACTACCCATTTTCCTACGAATTCTAGATCCAAACATCATCTTCCAAATTTCAAAACACCAACATGACAATCCCTAAATCATGCTTCAAGTATATCTCAGTTATATGCCAACTCCTCTTCAATTTCATATCCAATTTCAACTTAAAATTACTCATTTGGCAACTCATAAGACATTGTCTTTCATGCAACAAAATCCTTAGAAAAATCCATGAAACAAGCATCATGTTCTAGACCTTATTATATCATCAACTCCACACATATTCCATTCCAATTCAAGTAACATAGAATTCATGCTATAAGATGCCATCTAGTTAGAATTACCTTACCTAATTAACTTCAAGTTCCTTCTTTAAAGAACCAACCAAACCAGCCCTTCATGTAACTAATACACTTCCAAAATGTTAACACCCAAAATCTTGATGCAGTATATGGCAAGGAGTTTAGTGTGATAATACATAAAAATTGAGGTAAAATTTAGAGCAAGAAGAGGGGATGATTTCGGTGGACAGAAGCAAAAATGAGGGCTGTAGAAAGTTCCTTGCAAGAGTTTAACACCTAAGCTGCTAATTGTCTTAATTATGCATTGGCACATGTCATTAATGCATGGCTCCTATTTGTTTTCCATTTTAGGTTTCCAATTGTCACAATTCAATCAGGCCACTTTTCCCTTAATCAATGCTGCCATTTTTCATTCAATTATAATGCCATTTGTCAACACCTTAGATATGTCAAATGTCATTCAATTTTCATAGACCAACTTATCTTGCCACTTGACATTTTCCTAGTCTAAATTTACATTTTAATATCTTAATTCTCTAATGGTAACAATTAATTCCAAGTCACTAAATATGATCTATTAAACTAGAAATTCAAGACATATACAATTCACATCTATCATTCCAATAAGGTGTAATTTGGGGCCTTACAATTCTCTCCCCCTTAAAAGAATCTCATCCCCAAAATTCATACCTGATGAAAATAGCTAAGGATATTGAGCTCTCATTGTCGATTCTAGCTCCCATCGAGTCTATGGTGTTGCTAGAGTACTTTCACCAGAGGTATTTGTTAATTTCTTAGTTATCGGACTTCTTTGGCCAAGATAGATACATGCCCTTCCTCATAAGATGAATCTAGTTACACTTTAATTTCTTGCACAAGAATCTTATGTGAATCATCAAACTGAAATTTTCTTAACATAGAAACATGAAATACATCATACAATTTGGCCAATTCTTCAGGAAGAGATAACTAATAAGCTACTGTTTCAATTCTCTTAAGAATCTTATAAGGACCAATGTATCATAGGCTAAGCTTACCTTTCTTCCTAAGCTGAAGTATGTGTTTCCATGGTGATACTTTCAAGAATACCTTATCACCTACTTGATACTCAATATCTTTTCCTTTTCAATCAGCATAGGACTTCTGCCTATCACTAACAGCTTTCAATCTTTGTTAAATAAATTTAACTTTCTCTTCAGTATCTTTCACAATATTAGGCCCTACTATCTTGTTCTCATATAATTTTGTCCAACAAACCGGAGTTCTACACTTCCTACCATATAGGGCTTCATAAAGTGCCTTGTCAATACTAGTCTGATAAATGTTGTTATAAGCAAACTCCATCAAAGCAAGACAATTATCCCAATTTCCTAAGAATTCTAAAGCACAACCCTGAAGCATATCTTCCAATATCTGAATAACCCGTTCAAATTGTCATTGCCTGGGGATGGAAAGTAGTACCAAACTTGAATTTAGTACCCAAAGCCTTTTGCAAACTTTTCTAGAATATCGAAGTAAATCGAGGATCATGATCAGAAATAATAGACAATGGTACTCCATATAAGCTCACTACCTCATTCACACATATATATACGAGCCTATCCAATGAATAATTAGGAAGAATAGGCAAAAATTTTGTAGAGTTGGTGAACTTATCCACAATCACCTACATAACATCATGCTTCCTTTAAGTAAGAGGAAGTCTCGTGACAAAATCTTTGGTAATGTTATCCCATTTCCATTGAGGAATCAAAATAGGATGTAACAAACTAGATGGAACTTGATGCTCAGCTTTAACTTATTGACATGTCAAAAATTTGGATGCATAATCCACAACATCATGTTTCATAACTGACCACCAGTAATGATGCTTCAAATTTTGATACATCTTATTTCCACCTGAATGCATAGTAAAGACAATATTATGGGCCTTAAACAATAACTTTCTTTTCAGTTCATCATTATCTAGTACACACAATTGATCTTTATAATACATATCACCATCTTTTTTCACAGAAAATCAAATTGCTTGCCTTCCTGAGTTGCCAAGATAAGTTGTTGTAACTTATCAGCAATTTTTTTAGCATCACAGATCTCTTGTCTCAAAGATGTCTTGTCTCAAGGTAGGCCTAGATTTTAACTGAGATATTAAAGACCCATCAAATATAAGTTTCCATTCACCTTGCTGCACTAACAATGTCGAAATAGTCTTTCAAATTAAGGCACCAGCCATAATATTAGCCTTACCAGGATGCTAATCCATAATAGAGTCATAATCTTTAAACAATTCCAACTAATGTTGTTGTCTCAGGCTAAGTTCTCTATGTGTAAGCAGGTACTTCAAAATTTTATGATCAGTGAAAATCCTACACTTTTCATTATACAAGTAGTGTCGTCAAATCTTCAAAGTAAACACTACTACTGTGAGCTCAAGAGCAAGTGTAGGGTAGTTATGTTTATATGGCTTTAGTTGTATAGAGGCATATGCAACTACCTTTCCATCCTGCATCAAAATACAACCCAAATAGTTTCTAGATGGATCACTAAACATAACATATTCCTTACTAAAAGGGGGTTGAGTCAATACTTGAGCTTTAATAACATTTTCTTAATTGATCAAGACTAGTCTAACATCTAGCAAACCATTCATACTTCATTACTTTTCGTAGCAATTTAGTTAAAGGGGATGATATAACTGAGAACCCCTTCATAAACTGGTGATAGTAACCTGCTAAGCCCAGAAAACTTCTCCCTTCTGTAACATTCTGAGGTGGATTCTAGTTAAAAATTGCTTCAATGTTACTAGGATCAACTCTAATCCCTTGAGAAGAGACAACATGTCCTAAAAAAGATACTTCTTAAAGCTAGAAATCACACTTGTTTAGCTTAGCATACAATTATTTTTCCCACAAGGTTTGTAGCACAATCCGGAGATGCTAAACATGATCATGCTCATTCTTAGAATATACTAGGATATCATCTATGAAAACCACAACAAACTGGTTTAATTAGAGCCTGAATACCCTATTCATCAAATCCATGAGTGCCGCTAGAGCATTAGTTAACTTGAATGGCGTTACCAGAAATTTATAATGCCTATAACAGGTCCAAAATGCAATCTTCGGAGCATCCATATCTTTTACCCAAAGTTGATAATACCCTGATCACATATCTATCTTGGAAAATACACTTGCACCTTTCAATTGATCAAATAGATCTCTATCTTTGGCAACAGATGCTTATTCTTCACTGTGACTCTGTTCAATTGCCTATGATCATGCACATCTGAAGAGTACCATCTTTCTTCTTAATAAATAGAACCAAAGCTCCCCAGGGTGAGACACTAAATCGAATGACCCGTTTATCTAGTATCTCCTGTAATTGAACCTTCAACTCCTTCAATTCAGTAGGAGCCATGATGTACGGTGCTCTAGATATAGGAGCAGTGCCAAGCATAATTTCAATAGATAACTCCACTTCCTTTTCAGGAGGGAGTCCGGGTAATTCTTCAGGAAACACATCTGGAGATTCACTTACCACTAAAATATCTTGTAGTTTAACACTTTCCTTCTTAGAATCAATTACAAAAGCCAGATAAGCTTTACACCCTTTTCTAAGGCACCTTCGAGCTTGCATAGCTAATATTATACTAGCTAGAGAACTAGTGTAGATACCATACAATATCATTTCAGGTTGATCAGGTTTCCTAACCACAATGCTTTAACACTTCAATCAACCACTACTTAATTCTTGGATAACCAATCCATACCTAAAATCAAATCAAATTCATAGAAAGGAAATTCAATTAGATCCGCTACATATTCACTTCCTTGGATTATAACAAGACAATTTCTATAAACCTGATTAACCAACATACTATTACCTAGAGGTCTAGTTACATTAATTTCATAGTCTAACTGAACTACAAGAATCTCTTTATCAAAAATTTCTTTAACACAAATATAGGAATGAGTGGATCTATGATCAATCAAAGCATACATTTCAGAATTAAAGAGAGAAACAGTACTCACAATGACCTCAGGTGCATCTTGATCCTTGCGAGCTTTTAAAGTATAATCTTAAGCCAAAGCAGATGGCATAATAGGTCGATCAACATTCTCTGAAAGAGTACTCGAATTAGGAATGATCTGACTAGATCCTCCATGACCTTTATCACGTCCTCTATTTCTAGTAGATGTATGAGAAACCGTTTCCTCTTTACTAGCTTATGATGTCTGAGGTTGTCTTATAGGACGATTGGCTATCAAATGATCAGTGCTACCATATTGAAAAAATGCACCCATAGCCCTCCTGCATGTACCCTAATGATGTCTGGAGCAATGAGTAGAGCACCAAAACCTTAACCCACGGAGGAACTCCTACCAAAATCAACCGATAAGGAATAGTCTTGTTACCTTCCCCTAGTTACAAATCTTCGAGTGAATTCTTATGTAATGGAGGCACCTTCACAACTTCTTTTACCCAAGGAATGGCCTCCTTTGGCAAAACCTATTCGCTGAACCCTTTCTTTCCTGACTATCTCCTGCCTTCCTATTTTTATAGCAGCTTGTACCAGTTAATGGTAACTCACTTGCTGTAAGAGGGTAAATGCCGCAAGATGTTATTTGATAGAATCATTCAGACCATCTTCAAACTGATGACACCAGAACTCCTCAGTAAATACATATTTAGGGCATACTTGCTGAGTCGATTGAATTCTCTATCGTACTCAACAATATATATGTTTCTTTGCTTCAAGTTCAGAAATTGTTTCGACTTCTCCTTTCTATAGGCTTTTGACACATACTTAACTTTAAACTCTTGGGAAAAGAAATCCTAAGTCAGAGGCTCAGGTAGCTGAGGATTCCTTACAACAAACTTCCACCATTCATAGGTCACTCCCTAAAGAAGAGAGACAACACAATGTACCATCTGATCTGGTGGGCATCTAATTTCATCTAACACCTTTTTCATTTTCTCTAACCAGAATTCAACTCTTTTAGATTCTTCTAGAGATGTTCAAGTAAATTCTTTAGCACCATACTTCCATAATTAATCAATTAGATCCTTAGGTGCAGTCAACAGTGTAACAAAGTCATCACGTCTGGCGATAACTTAACTAAAGCTTCCCTTTAAGTTGGAGGTGGAAGAGGAGGAAGGACTTCAGCCTCATACCGATTTACCCCAGAGGGGCTCGAAATAGATGGATGAGATCGCTCAGGATTATTACTCTCAACAACCTCGTCAACGACCTCGTGAGATCTTTCCATACTCAAATCTAAAACTAAAATGTAGGATAACTAGCATTAGGCCAAACACAACTCTTATATTCAAGTACAAGCAATTTAAGCACTGGTTAATCCAGAATCGCCTAAACCATGCTCTGATACCTAACAATGTAATACCCATATACCCCCTAAGAGGATATATAGGTGCCACACAAAACAGAACTAAACAAACCATAGAATTTCAAGTTTTTTTAAGAAACTCATGCAAATATATACTACATTTCATTTGTTCTTGACAACAGTTAACCTTATACACATTGTATAAATATCATAATGCATGCTTTAAAAATTCAGATCCAACCTGTATTATAGTTAATACAAACTATATACAAAAAATATAAAAAGGTCTCATCATAATGACTACAACCTAAAAACGAGCTGAACATTTCCAAAACAAAACATCTTCTTCTTGGCCACTGCGGTTGTCATTGTTCCAGTCTTTAAACGTTCTTATCAGAATCTAAATGGAGGTAAAACCATCATGCTAACCATATAACTTAGTGGGTAACAACTAAACAAGAAATAAACTAGTGACTGTCTCTAATAGTCGTCTAGCATTCATATGTATAGAATCAGGTCATATCACAAGCAATCTTTAATTTTTCATATTAAAGAGTAATCCAAACATTATGTGTCTCAAAATATAATATGATTCATCAATACATAACGAAACATTTAAATATAAGAACAAAATGTACAAGTATTCGAGTACTTTCAAATCAAAATATAACTTGTATCAAATCAAGATATGTCTTGTATCAAATCAGAACTTATCTTGTTTTAGAACAGAACTCAAAAATCCCAAAATAGGATGTCATTGTGTCAAATTAGAACATAACTTGTAACATATTGCACTTATTTGAGTCATAAAAAAATTTAGCTTAGATCATAGTGGATCTTATATCAAAACACAAATAGATTAGCCTGCTAGTTCTTTTTATAGAAGTGGATAATGGGACTAGAACAGAAGATACCATGATTGGTATCACGGAATAGAAGAGACTTATGTCTCAAAATTAGGGGACACCATAGTGTCAATAATTAGGAGACACCATAGTGTTAATAATCATGGAAATCTGTAGTGTCAATAATTAGGGGACACCTTAGTGTCAAGTTACAGGAGCAATTGCACACCTTTCTAGGCATGCCTATTTACCCACAACTAGGACTTGGCAGTTTTAAAACGAAACATTTTACATTTCAGAATCACTTGACAAAAAAATGATGTATAAGTATGAATTTATCTTCTTATGCTCAAATTGAATATATTTATTCATACTTATAAATTTAAGCATTTGCATCAATATACTAATGAGACATTAAGTAATTACATTCTACATGTACTCACCTAAGTTCCCAATTCACAAACATTCATAACTAACACTTCACTTATATGATTTAAATCACTTTTGTGTTCATAAGTATACTTCATTTCTTCAATAACTTATAAATTCCAAATTGGATACTTTTAATTAAAATAATACCTTCCATAAGTTATTACCTCAATTGAAAATCCACAACCTATTTAACCTTTAACTAATTAATCTAATCTCAAATTAGGTTCATTACAAACCTTAATCAACTTCAATTATACCAATTTAAGGTATATTATCCTAATATGGTTCAACAATTACATAAAACAAAGATTACCAAGTTATGGCTTTGCCCACGATCGTGGGGTACATTCCCACGATTATGACAGAAGCTAATGCATTTGCCTATGATCCTAGGTTGAGTGCCACGATCGTGGACTACCCATTTTCCTTCAAATTCTAGATCCAAACATCTTCCAAAATTTCAAAACACCACTATGACAATCCTTAAGTCATGTTTCAAGTATATCTCAATTATATGCCAACTCCTCATCAATTTCATATTTTCAACTCAAAATTACTCATTTGGCAACTCAAAAGCATCATGTTTTAGACCTTATTATATCATCAAATCCACACAGATTCCATTCCAATTTAAGTAACATAGAATTCATGTTACAATATTCCATCAAGTTAGAATTCCCTAACCTAATTAACTTCAAGTTCCTTTTCCAAAGAACCAACCAAACCAGCCCTTCATATAGCCAATACACTTCCAAAATTTAGGTAGGTGTAAGATGATCTTACCACCCAAAAGACATCAGCATAGAAGATAGCTTAAGGTAACATCTTGATGTAGTATATGAAAGGAAGTTTAGTGTGATAATACAACAAAATTGAAGTAAAATTCAGAGCAAGAAGAGGGGATGATTTCTATGGATAGAAGTAAAAATGAGGGTTGCAGGAACTTTCTTACAAGAGCTTAACACCTAAGCTACTAGGTGTCTCAATTATGCATTGGCACATGTCATCAATGCATGACTCCCATTTGTTCTCCATTTTAGGCTGCTAATTGTCACAATTCAATCAGGCCACTTATCCCTTAAACAATTATAGTGCCATTTTTTATTTCCTTTATAATTCATATTGCCTTAGTCAATAGGAAGTAATTAGCAAGGAATGCATGGGCTAGCTATTCCCAAGTAGTTATATGCCCCGAACTAAGTAACTTATACCACACTTTTCTGTAATCTCTCAAAGTGAAAGAAAATAGTTGTAACCTCACAGCATCGTCATACATCCCATTAAACTGGATGGTATCACATATCTCCAAAAAGTTAGCGAGATGGGCAATGGGATCTTCATTAGATAACCTATAAAACTGCACACTACTTTGAAGAATGTTGAGGAGTGTCGGCTTGATCTTGAAATTGTTAGCTTGAATCACTAGCCTCACAACTCCTTGAGGACTGAATCCTGGCTTCATAAAGCCTGTCAATGTCCTTTCAGCCCCTCCTTGTTCTCCTTCCTCCGCCATATTTTTTTGTGTAATGTCTTGGCGCGTCACTCTTCTCAACTCTCGTTCGTGCCCTGTGATATCTGATAACTCTTCGTCACTAAATTCAATAGACCTTCACGTGCTCCTTATGTTCATGCACATTTTCAAGAACTCTTCAATCAAAGTAACTCAAACTAAACAAGATGCTAAACAAACAATCCCTGACAATGATGCTAGAAACTTGTTGAATGCAAACCAAACTACTAGTTTTATGCTCAAAACCGCAAGTATACGGGTCGTAACTTGAAGTAAAAAGACAATATTGATCTCATAAGGATTGTGCTTAAGCACCACTTAATTCAGGTTGTTCTTTGTTTAAGAAACCGATTCAATCAAATTTAAATAGATAAGTAAAATAAAGACAAACTAAAGGTAAAAGGAAACAATGCAACCTAAACCAAAATCGTAAACTAAAACTTAGAGAAAATCAAGATTAAGAATTAAGACTTGTCATTATCCCTATTTGCTCCCCTCTAGTTAATTGATTCAATTTATGCTTGGCCCAAGATTTTCTAAAATTTTAGCTACCCTCTCTTGAGGTGCAACTAAATATCACTAGTTAAATAAATTAGGATTAACTTTAGGATCTCTTGATATACAAAGCTTTTCCTAAACATTCTAGATATGAAGCTATCTTATAAGTAGTGTATCAATCTATTGAAATCTCTTCCTAATAAATCAATAACTTGTTATTTATATGTCTATTAAATGTAACACAGATTTCCAAGCTCACTCTCTCAATTTGTTGCAAGGTTTAAGCTCAATAAATTGTTGCAAGGCTTAAGCTCAATAAATAACACAAACATTTGTATTATTGAATTAACAATTGAAGGTTCACAAATAATTCAAACAACAAACCCTAAAAAAAGCTAATCATAATGACATTAACATCCCCAATAACCAAACAATCCATGATAAACAAGCTAGTAGAGAAAAATTTTTGAATAAGAACTAGACAGGACGAGCTCCTCCTCTTCTTTACCTGAATATAGAAAATATGGATGACGAGATGCTTTATGCTCAATTAGGAATGAAAACCTTTAGTCTTCACCTATCTCTAGGCTCTCAATTTGTCTTTTAGCTCCTAAAGGCTAGTTTCCACCACCCCTTCATCTTTAGGGATTTGTGACATTATATATCATAAAACCCTAAAAAAAGTGAAACTTGCATGACTTCTTAGGCTAAGCATCCCACGATCGTGGGAATTATCCTTGTGTTTCCCACGAACATTGGTTAATGTGACAAAAACTTTCTCCATAGATTTCCCACGATTGTGGGAAACATGCCCTTTCCCACGATCGTGGGTTCTTATTCTTTAGCAGCTCCACTTCTCTTCTCTTCTCTTGGTCCCTAGCTTAATCATAAAGGTGTCCACCCTCCATTCCTGCACCAAAATAATCAATTTTTACCCTAAACCAACATCAAACACAAAGGAACAATCGTGAAGATCAAACTAAACAAAAAAAAACATAAAACAAGTCCTAAAACACGATAATACTAACCTATTATGTAAGAAACACATACCAAATACTTAGAAAAACACACACTAATGAACAAATATCAATTATTGACAATGATTTTAATTATAAAGTAGCTAGAAGAAGATTGCAAAGAAGATATAATTATTTTTATTGGACTTTTTATATTGCATATGTTATTGATTCAATGTTGAAAAATATAGGAGATACTAGATGTTTTCTTATTATTGATAAGACTGGAAAAAAAAAGATGAACAAGTTCATTTATAATCATGTATGGGTCTTAAATTTAATAAGAAAGGATTTCACAATTGGTATAAAGTTGTGTTATCCTTCCATTACAAGATTTGCAAATAATTTCTTACAACTTTAGTGTTTTATTCTGATGAAGAAGAAGTTAATGAAAATGTTTGCAAGTGATAAATGGGTTATATCTCAACATGTTTGACCTAATACTATATTGGAAATTTCTGGAATTATACTTAAAAATCATAAATTTTGATCCCAATTTCAATTTAACATTCAAATTTATGAGCCTTTGGTGATGGTACTTTATCTAGCTGATATTGATGAGAAGGCAATAATGGTTTATCTTTATGATGCCATAGAGAAGGCGAAGGAGGCAATGACGACCAATTTAAAAAGTAGGTTTTCTTTATACACACCCTACCTTATAGTTATAAATGGGAGTTGAGAAAGAATACTTTACTCTTCATTGTTTGTAGCTAGGGAATTTTTAAATCCTAATGTCCATTTTAGATCAAATTTTATAAAAAAAACTAAAGTTAATAGGAGAATGCTATTAACTATTACAACTATTGTTGCCCATGAGATAATGCAAGATCTCTTAAGCTTATAAATGGAGAATATAAGGATGCTTCTGGTGATTTTGGGATGCCTATTGCTACTCATCAAAGAGACAATCACTTTTGTTTATTATCTTGTAATTACTTTGTTTATTATCTTGCTTTGATGGAATAAATTGGAACATAAAAGATTGAATGACTTGACCTTTGTTCAATACAATTTAAAGCTTTGAAAAAGGTATGTTATTATCATTTTATTTGTTTACTAAAACTCTTAATAAAACAAGCAGTTTTATAGATCCAATTCGCTTTGACCATATTAATCTTTTGCCAAATTGGGCTTTTGAGGAACCAAGTTTGATAGATGAAAATGACTTGAAAAATAATATTAGATAGGAAAGTATTGATATGTCATTTGGTTGAATGTGTAGCACCCTACTCTCACAAGACATGTACCCGACATTTTGAGTGATGTCCAAGTGCGAATCCTACAAGGGTGATGTGCTAAAACAATCGAACACTTTAAAACTCAGTACAAAATTTTCACATTTATCATATGCATATGCAGAAATCAATAATCAAGTTCGGGCCCATTCTTTTCTTTCATAACATCACAATAATATTTATTATTACTACACTCAAGATCATTCTCATTTATAAACTTTTCCACTTTGGAAAGTTATTACAAAATAGATATATTCAAATATACATGTTACAATAATTGCGAAAGACTCAATTTGATACAAAAATAAGAAAATACAAATGCAGATGTAAACTAATCCTAACCTCTACCTCTTACTTGAATGCAGTGGTTATACTCTAGTTTGCCCAACAAGGTAACTCTTTCGAGTATGAAAAATATTGCAAATTTTAGGTGAGTATTGCGAACTCAGTGAGTGACCATCCTCGATAACTCACTCATCACATAACACATACAATTATCATAATTCACATCATTTCATTAATAATCATATTGAGTCACATATATTTCACATTCTCTTGAAACATATCTCACATTCAAAAAATCATTCAAACTATTCAAAACATACACATCAAATGCATATGTAATGCTTATAAGACTCACTTTCAATTTGTTATTGTGGTGACCGAGTGCCTATAACTGTCCCGTGTTCCTTGTGAATACCGAGCTCATTAATAACTGTCCCGTATCTGTTAGAGATACTGGGCTCATTTTACATAATGAGCCTTTGGCTTTTTTTCACAATCTAAGCTTTAAGCTCTTTTTTACATTTGAGCTTTAAGTTTTTTTTTGGTGGCTACTCCGGTCACAATAGCCTTTAACTTTCATGCATTCATGAAATGAAATGCATCACATTCACATCTTTTCAATCAGTTACTTTATTTCACTTTACACATATCATCGGACCTTAGTCCGATATTCAACATTAAAGTTGAGAACCATTTTTTCATTTATATGCATATTCATATTTCTCTTCAAAACTCAATTTGGCATTTAATAATCAATTTAGGTGTCACATATTTCGTCAAATTCACATACAAGGAGCACTTATATTATTATTCATGCATTTATCAAACTCCTGGGACATTCAATGTCCGAAATCAGAACAATCACATTTCATTTCAATGGAAATTTAAAGAAGAAGTTAAAACGTAACAAATAGTGAATGAGACCATCTTTGTTAACTCACGGTACACTCCAGATTAGCATTTGTTTCCAAGTTCTGGAAACGTCTGAATGCGGACATTTATCCTGCACATCCAAATTATGTAATATACACATTGTACACATACATTAATAACTTTGCACAATTATAAGCATTTCTTTATACACAAATGTGTATATGGAATGTGTACAATGCATGTTAAATGACAATCCTAGGCATATTATCAAATTTCACAACTTATGCATATTCTCATCTTTAGCATTATTTTCTCTCATAAAATCAAATTCGCATTCACTTTTTTTAGGTACTCATTAGTCATCTCCTTTGAATCAAAACTACAATCATGTGAACCTCTTCATTTCCATTATACACATGTTTTTGATGCTTTAATGTCAACAATTTCTTCACTAATTTTATTCTCACATTATATAATCAAACAATATCCAAACTCTCATTTCTTCATATATCATCTCCAAAATTCCAAAACTTCGGGTCTATTTTTCATGAACATTTTGATAAGGGATATGAAGTAATTTGATAACGCTTTCTTCTATAAAATTGTTCTCCTATCTCTTAAGTTTCTAATGACACTAAGATCATACAAATTGGTTCAGTGTTTCGAAATATATTCTCTAAATAATTCGGGCTGTTCTCATTCTGAAATAGTACATTATAAACTTCCATCTAGAAATTCAAATTCTTAAAGACTGAATTAACATTCTATTTATTTAGAAAATTTATAGCCCTATGTCTCTAGTTTACTCCAAATAAAAAAAATTCCATTCGGATAACTACGAAACAAGATATTGGCAAAATATCGAAGCTTGGTCAATGAAATCTTTCTAGTTATCATATTCTAGCACAGTAAACATTTTCATCATAAATCCATTAACTCAATTAAAAATTAAGTCACGACCATGTAACATAAACTGACAGCTATCCATGCCATCACACTTGAGTCACGGGCGTGCAACCATAATGCACGCCTGTGCACACCAACAAAAATGAGTCACGGTCGTGCAACCTTAATGCACAATTGTGCATACCCAATCGGACCTGTCCTATATTTTTCATTCAATCTCTCTTAAATGATTTCAGATTACTAAGATTTTTGGTGGAGATGTATATTAGTGTTACAAGCCTAATGGTTCAAGTCCCATGTCATTTAGATATCAGGTGAAGAAGTTATAGGGAATTGAAAGATAGATGTTCAAAAACATTCGTTTATCAAAAAACTCGCAACTCACGATTGTACGGCTGCACGATCACGACTTGTAACTTCATCACTAAAGTCACAATCGTGCTTCAAGCCAAATCCTCTATCAAAGGGAACGAATCTAGCATGATTGTGACTTCACTGATGAAGGTCACAATCCTGCTCGACTCGCAACCTTCATCAGTAAAGTCACAATCGTGCTGAAGCACGATTGAGACTCGCGATCTTTATTCTCTCTTCTCTTCTTCACTGAACAACTTCATCTTTTCTTTTTCTTAAACCAACATTTCTAACTTATCTCAACCTTATTTTTGACTTCCATTTAAGCTCCAAACATTCAAAATTAACTCCAAAATCCAGATTAAAACACCAAATCAAAAATAGAAAAATTCATCATGCATTATCTTCACGTTCTCTGCACTTTTCTTCTCTACTGCATATTCTTCATTCTCCTCTCTAACTTTCATTTTAAACAATCTTTCTCATCTACAAACATCATCATACACCTATTTCTTAACTCATAACTCATTGTAAATCATCTCTAAAGATACTCAAAAAAGTTCACACAAATGAAAGTAACGAAACAGAGCATATACTTATATTTTCTTCAACATTTTCTATACTCATTTATACACGATCTCAATGATTTCTCAAACTCAATATTCATTTCAACACTCTCTTATAACGTATTTATCATCAAATATGAAAAATCAACACATGTTGTATACTCTAGCTTTTCGCTCATGTTTCAACATATGTACATTTTCATTTTATAACATCAACGACTAACTAACATGATGCATGTTTCATCTTATATCACAATGAAGAACCGTAAAATGCTTACTTTTTAAAGCTCTAAAATCTTCAAAATCATGTGAACCCTAGCTTTCCAATAACACTCGATCATCAACAGTTTGAGGTTATAGGGTTAGATATTTTAGTGACAGTGAGGGAGATAACAAAAAGAGATGGCAAGAGAAAAATGAGAGCAAGGCTCTAATTTTGAGGGTCAGAAACCTCTGGAAGAAATGAAGCTTCCAGAAGATGGAGAAAGTCACGAGGAAGATATTTTTAGACAAGAACAGTAACTTAGTCCTTCTAATTACAAGAACTTGACCTGGTCTTTCAATTTAAAAGAAACGTGGCTTAAAACTTGGACACTTGTCCAATTTCCAAAGCCTTAACTAGTTTCTCATTTAACTAGTTCAAATTTTCTCCAGATCTTACTCCAAATGTCTCCCAAATTCCAATATCATTTTCTTACAAATTCTAAAGCCATTAAAAAAAATCTTTAATATCATTCGACTGTTATTTCTATCTCTATTTATCCATTTACTTGCCTTTTGGCATTTTTCCTAGACCAATAATATTCAACATTTTCAGAATTTATTCCCAAAATTCACCAAAAATTCAAAATCACTAACCACACTTTCGAATTAAATTTTCAGTACACATAAACCACCATTCTCAATAAAATCACCTTTCACATATATAATTCAATTATACCCGGAATGTCAATGAATTCATGTACAATTATTTTAATGTATGCAAAAAATTCAAATTCACATGCGCATATGCTAACAATATGCATGAGCATGAAAATGAATTTTTTCTTAATCTCTCATTGATCTCACATGTACCGTATTTTTAGGTTCTAACTCTTAATATAGGAATGAGATGTTACACAATGAATTTGAATGATAGTGATGATAAGGCTCCTCTCAATGATGAGAATTTTGTACCAAATAAGAATTGAGGTCAATATATTTTGAGTGGATATTCGATTGAATAAAGTTTTATATTTTCGTTTATCCTTTTCTTTTAATTTCACCTATAGTTGATGTATATGCTAAATTCTATATATGCAATATAAATATAACTGTAAATGTTTTTATTTCATGTTTCATGTTTCACTTCTAATTGGTTGTCTGCTTGGCAAGAAATATTGTTGTAAATTATAATACTTAACGAGTAATGGATGGCCCGACCCTGGGCAAAGGTAGGCAGGACACCTATATAGGGCCTACTCTCATGAAGAATAAAATAGGGTCCATTTTTGACCCTTATAAAGAACAAAATGAGGTAAAATAAGCCCACTCTTAACCTTTATAAAGAGTAAAATAATACAAAATAGGGCTCATTATTGACCCTTATAAAGAACAAAATGAGACAAATAAGGCTCACTTTTGACCCTGATAAAGTCTGCTTTTTGACTTTTCCTAGGGCTTATAAAATATTAAGAACGACCCTAGTCATGGATATTTATTATTTATTGTATTTGATATTTTGATGTTGGCCCCCAAATTTTTTCTTAAATTAAGCATTATTTAAATGGATTATGAGGTTTTGATCGAATAATTTTGGGAGTTAATTATTATTTTAATGTTAGTAAGATTATATCACATAGGTTGATTAAATTAAAGTGTTAAGGAAGCAAGAATGCTTAAGGGCATTTTTGGTAGTTCACTTAATTTTGGAAGACTTATGGCTTTAAAGAAAGGGTGTAAGTGGAAGAAGAAAAGTTGTCTTGTATAAAAAGAAGGAAGAAACAAAAATTGAAGAGAAAAAGAGAGAGTGTCGGAGAGAAAGAAGAGAAAGCAAGCTAGGGTTTCATGGTGTTTGAAGAAGCTTTGGATAAACAAGTATAAGCATCATTGTTCTTGATTTGATGAATGAAGCATGTTTTGGTAATAGTTAGAGGTGAAAATGAAGTTGAATTTATGTAGGAAGTTGTTGATGATTGTATATGCAAATGTTCTCTTTTTGTGTTAATGATCAAAGAGAGATCATAAATTGGTTTGTGAATGATATTGAGTTGAAATGAAGTAGAAAGGATGATTTTTGTATAAGATGTGTTAGATGTAAGATGTTAGGGGGTGAGGAATCTAGAAAAATTTAAGAGAAAAGTCCCGTTTCAGTAAAAGTTTACCGTGGCCAACTTTTTGGGTCACCGAGGTTAAGTCCCTATGGTTCTTCGTGGCCAATTCTGTAGTTTGTCACAGCCAACATTGAAAAAAATCAAAGTTCACTGTAGCGAAGTTTGTCCGGAAACAACTTGAATATGTTTTGGTATTTTATGCATAACTTTTTCTATAGTTATTCAAATGGAATGATCAAAATTTAGATAGAATTTGAGTATAGAATATAATTTTAGCATAAGAACAGTCCAAAAATGTTTGGGGTATAACTTTTAGGGTACTAAACCAAATTGAATGATTTTAGTGCCATTAGAAACTTGAGACAATGAGGAACACTTTTATAGAAGGAAATGTCATTAAATTTCTTCATTTACCTGATAAGAATGATAATGGAAAATTGACTCGAAAGTATAAATTTTTGAAAGGGTTTTGGGTTCAAAAAACTTAGGAAATGCATGGGTTTTAGTGAATATGTTTCTTTTGGTTATAAATTGGAATTCCTATTGAATAGAGTTTATGATTATTATTAAAGGAAATCAAGGAAGGTAAGAGGAGCAAGAGAAAAGACATCCTTAAGACAATTTCTTAAGCAAGGAATTCAATGTGGGTACATGTTTATAATAGAGTAAATAAGCCACTAAATGTTTTCTTTGAATCAAGGAAGTTTAATGATTTCAATT
>JAOQMP010000210.1:29254780-29270197 GCA_027563575.1 Erythroxylum pedicellare | reverse complement strand
ATTATTTTAGGAGATCTTAGTTCTAATGAAGATGGGGGGCAAAGCTCTCAAGCTTCAGAGACACGTGGAGGGGTAGCTTCCCAACATTGGTTTGAAGGCGATATCGACGTCGACATCTTGGTTAAGCATTCCTTAATTGTTTTTGTTATTTCTTTCTCTTTTTAGAAATTGTTTTATGTTATCCGATGTGTATGGATTTGGGTATTGCGAAAAGATGAATTTAATCCGTTCATTGGATTGTTTATTTACAAACCCATTGCTAGAATTTCGATATAATCTGTAATTGTTATATTTGAAATTCATATGTAGCAACTAATGATTCGTAATCATTAGGGATAGCATAACCTAAACACTGATTAATTTCATTCCATAAACTTTACACACACTCTCTGTGAGATTGATCTAGACTCACCACTATTACAGTAGTAGGTTTAGTTTATTTTGACCAACGTTACGACACATTTGTCAATTTTGGTGCCAACGCCGGGGAGTGCAGGATTTTAGTTTTTTTTGCAATTTTAATTAATGTTTTTGTATATATATGTTCGTAATGAGATTCTTTTCAGTCATTTCGTGATCTTTTCATTTGTTTATTTCGTGTTTGTGATTATAAAAAAGAAAAAAAGTAAAAAGTTATGGATGGAAGTAATTTTTTCTTTAACTCTTACTCTCAAGGCTATAGCTAAGGTTGGACTAATCAACCTAACTTTAGTTATAGATGTGATAATCATCAAAGTTAGTTCAGTGATAGCTTATAGGATGCACAACAATTCATGTACGGACTATAAGTTTCTTATCACGATTCAGGTATATACTAAAAGTTTCTTATCACGATTCCTCATTATATTTTTTACACATGTTTATTTTTAGTTTTTTTTTTATTTTTACATATTTTTAAGTTTTTAATCAAAATGAGAGAGAATAAAAAAAACAAAAACAATCATTTTCTCTTTTCTGTTGCTTTTAGGACTATACAGTCAGGAGTAGAGAATGAATTGAATAGAGAATTCCATGACAACCTTCATGCTCATTCTTAGAATAGACTAGGATATCATCTATGAAAACCACAAAAAAAAAGTTTAAGTAGAGCCTAAATACTCTATTCATCAAATTCATGAATGCCACTGGAGCATTAGTTATCCTAAATGGCATTACCAGAAATTTATAATGTCTATAATGGGTCCTAAATGCAGTCTTTGGAACATCCATATCCTTTACCCAAAGTTTATAATACCTTGATCACAGGTCTATCTTGGAAAATACCCCTGCACCTTTCAATTGATCAAACAGATCTTCTATCCTTGGCAACGGATATTATTCTTCATTGTGACTCTGTTTAATTGCCTGTATTCAATGGACATCTGAAGAGTACTATCTTTCTTCTTAACAAATAGAACCGGAGCTCTATAGGGTGAGACACTAGATTGAATGAACCCCTTATCCAGTTGCTATTGCAATTGAACCTTTGACTCCTTCAATTCAGTAGTAGCCATCTTGTACAGTGCTCTAGATATAGGAGCAGTGATAGGCATAATTTCAATAGATAATTCCACTTCCCCTTTAGGAGGGATTCTGGGTAATTCTTCAGGAAACATATTTGGAAATTCGCTTATCACTGGAATTTCTTGTAGTTTAACTCTTTCCTTCTTATAATTAATTACAAAAGCTAGATAAGCTTCACACCCCTTCCTAAGGCACCTTCGAGTTTACATAGTTGATATCATACTAGCCAGAGAACTAGTGCAGATACCATACAATATCATTTCAGGTTGATTAGGTTTCCTAAGAACAACCATCTTAGCACTACAGTCAGCCACTGCTTGATGCTTGGATAACCAATCCATACCCAAAATCAAATCAAATTCATAGAAAGGCAATTCAATTAGATCCGCTACATATTCACTTCCTTGGATCATAATAGGACAATTTCTGTAAACTTGATTAACCAAAATACTACTACCCAGAGGACTGTTTACATGAATGTCATAGTCTAACTAATTTCTTTTCATCAAAAATTTCTCCAACACAGATATAGGAATGAGTGGATCTAGGATCAATTAAAGCATGCATTTCAAAATTAATAAGAGAAACAGTATCAGCAAGCTTTTAAAGTATAAGCTCGAGCTGAAGCAAAAGGCACAATAGGTCGATCAACAATCTATGAAAGAGTACTCAAATTAGGTATGATATGACTAGATCCTCCACGACCTCTATTGCATCCTATATTTCCAGTAGATGCATGAGAAACTGTTTCCTCTTTACTAGCTTATGATGTCTAAGGGTGTCTTATAAGACAATTGGCTATTAAATGCTCAGTGTTACAACATTGAAAAAATGCACCCATAGCCCTCTAACATGTACCCCAATGACGTCTGGAGCAATGAGGGCACTCCGGAGCACCAAAACCTCGGCCTACAGAAGAACCCCTACTAGAATCAACCGATGAGGGAAAGTCTCATCGCTTTCCCCTAGCTATAGATCTCTGAGTGAATTTAGGTTTAGTGGAAGCACACCTTCATAACTTCTCTTACTTGAGAACTGACATCCTCTTGCAAAACTCCTTTATTGAACCCTTTCTCTCCTAACCATCTCTTGCTTCTTTATTTTCATAGCAGCTTGTACCAAATGATGGTAACTTACTTGCTACATGAGGATAAATGTAGCAAGATGTTCTTTGATAGAATCATTTAGACCATCTTCAAACTGATGACATCAGAACTCCTTAGTAAGAATAGATTTAAGGGTATACTTGTTGAGTAAATTGAATTCTGTATCATACTCAACAACAGACAGGCTTCTCTGCTTCAGGTTCAGAAACTACCTCCACTTCTCCTTTTTATAGGCTTCTGACACATACTTAACTTTACTCCTGGGAAAAGAAATCCCAATTCAGAGGATCAGGTAGCTGAGGATTCCTTATAATAAAATTCCACCATTTATAGGCTGCTCCCTGAAGAAAAGAGATAGCACAATGCACCATCTGATTTGATGGGCATCTAATTTCATCTAACACCCTTTCACCTTTCCTAACAAGAATTTAGCTCTTTTAGATTCTTGCAGAGATGTTTTAATAAAATTTTTAGCTCCATACTTCCGCAACTGATCAATCGGAGCCTTAGGTTCAGTTATATAGTGTAACAGAATCATTATGTCTTGCGATAGCTTAACTAAAGCTTCCCTCTGAGTTGGAGGTGGAGGTGAGGTGGAGGTGGAGGAGGAGGTAGGCTTTAGCCTCATTCTGATTTACCCCAAAGTGGCCCGAAATAGATGGACGAGATCGCTTAGGATTATTACTCTCAGCAACCTTGTCAACGGCCTCATGAGATCTTTCCATACTCAAATCTAAAACCAAAACGTAGGACAACCCGCATTAGGCCAAACACAACTCTTATATTCAAGTAAAAGCCATATTTAAGTGCTAATTAATCCAGAATCACCTAAACCATGCTCTAATACCAAACAATGTAGCACCTACATAACCACTAAGAGGATATATAGGTGCCATACAAAACATAACTAAACAATCCATAGCATTCCAAGTTTTTCAAGAAACTTATGCAAACATATACTACATTTTATTTGTTCTTGACAACAGTTAACCTTATAAATATTATATAAATATCATAATACATGCTTTAAAAATTCAGATCCAACTTGAATTATAGTTATTACAAACTACGTACACAAAATACAAAAAGGTCTCATCATAATGAGTACAACCCAAAAACGAATTGAACATTTCCAAAACAAAACATCTTCTTCTTGGCCACTGCGTTTGTCTTTGTTCCAGTCTTTAATCCTTCTTATCAGAACCTACATGGAGGCAAAACCACCATGCTAAGCATATAGCTTAGTGGGGAACATCTAAATAAGATATAATTTGGCGGCTGTCTCTAATAGTCATCTAGCTAACAGTCGTCTAGCATTCATATGTATAGAATCAGATCATATCATAAGCAATCTTTAATTGTTCATATTAAAGAGTAATCCAAACATTATGTGTCTTAAAACAAAATATGATTCATCAATAAAGAACAAAACATTTAAATATTAGAACAAAATGTATAAGTATAAGAATAGGATATAATACTTTTAGATCAGAATATAACTTGTATCAAATCAGGATATGTCTTGTATCAAACCAAAACTTATCTTATTTCATAATAGAACTCAAAATCTTAGAATAGGATATCATTGTGTCATATTAAAACATAGCTTATAGCATATTAGACTTATTTATGTCAGAATAGAATTTAGCTTGCATAAGAGCGAATCATATATCAAAACACAAACATATTAGCCTACTAGTCTTTTTTACAAAGGTGGGTAATGGGACCAGAACAGAAGATACCATGATTGGTATCACATAACAGAAGAGACTTATGTCTCAAAATCAGGGGGCATCGTAGTGTTGATAATCAGGAGACACCGCGGTGTTAATAATTAGGGACACTGTAGTGTCAATAATCAGGGGAAACCTTAGTGTCAAGTTACAAGAGCAGCCACAGACCCTTCTAGGCATGCCTATTTACCCACAACTAGGACTTGGTAGTTTTAAGTTTCCATTTCAGAATCACTTGACAATGAAATAATGAATAAGTATGAATTTATCTTTTTATGATCAAACTGAATATATTTATTCACACTTGAACAAACTTATTATGCCTTGTGAATTTAAGCATTTGCATCAACATACAAATGAGACATTAAGTAATTACATTTTACATGTACTGACCTATGTTCCTAATTCACAAACATTCATAACTAACACATAACTTATACCATTTAAATCACATTTGTGTTCATAAGTATACTTCATTTATTTAATAACTTATAAATTCCAAATTAGATACTTATAATTAAAATAACACCTTCCATAAGTTATTACCTCAATGGAAAATCCAAAACCTATTCAATCTTTAACTAATTAATCTAATCTCAAACTAGGTTTATTATAAACCTTAATCAACTTCAATTATACCAATGTAAGGTATATTATCACAGTATGGTTCAACAATTACATAAAACAAAGATTACCATGTTAAGGCCTTGCCTACGATTGTGGGGTACATTCCTATGATTGTGACAGAACCTAATGCATCTGACCATGACCATGGGATGAGTGTCACGATCATTGACTACCCATTTTCCTGCAAAATTCCAAATCTAAACACCTTCTTCCAAATTTTAAAACACCAACATGACGATCCCTAAATCATGCTTCAATTATACCTCAATTATATGCCAACTCCTCATCAATTTCATATCCAATTTCAACTCAAAATTACTCATTTGGCAACTCACAAGCCATTGTCTTTCATGTAATAAAATCTATAGCAAAATCCATTAAACAAGCATCCTGTTTTAGACCTTATTATATCATCAGTTCCACATATATTCCATTCCAATTCAAGTAACATAGAATTCATTTTACAACATGCCATCAAGTTAGAATTCCGTAACCTAATTAACTTCAAGTTCCTTCTTCAAAGAGCCAACCAAGCCAGCCTATCATGCAACCAATACACTTCCAAAATCTAGGTAGGTGTAAGATGATCTTAACACCCAAAAGATAGCAGCATAGAAGATAGTTTGAGGTATCTTCTTAATGCAATATAAGGAAAGGGTTTTAGTGTGATAATACATCAAAATTGAAGTAAAATTCAGGGCAAGAAGAGGGGATGATTTTGGTGGACAAAAGTAAAAATGAGGGTTATAGAAACTTCCTTGCAAGAGCTTAACACCTAAGCTGCTAGTTGTCTCAATTATGCATTGGCACATGTCATCAATGCATGAATCCGATTTGTTCTCCATTTTAAGCTACCAATTTTCACAATTCAATTAGGCCACTTATCCCTTAATCAATGCTGCCACTTGTCATTAAATTATACGACCATTTGTCATTCAATTATATTGCCATTTATTAATGTCTTAGCGATGCCAAATGTCATTCAATTTTCATGTACTAATTTATCTTGCCACTTAACATTTTCCTAGTCCAAATGTACATTTTAATACCTCAATTCTCTAATGGTAACAATTAATTCCAAGTCACTAAGTGTGATCCATTAAACCATAAATTTAAGACATATAAAATTCACATTCAATTCATATTTTCAACACCTATCTCATTTATTTTCATGGACATGTATCATTCCAACTAAGGTGTAATTTGAGGCCTTACATAAAAGGCCAATTAACCTCCAATTATCATGCCATAACTAAGTTTCTAGTCCATTACCCATAATGCTCCTTATTCGCAAACTAATATTCTCTCTCGATCCTAATAATTATTTTAGATTCTTTGAGATTGAACTGCTAGGCTTGATCTTCTAGAAGCTTTTTGTTTCTTAAGAAGTAAGTGTGCATTTATTGAACCCAAAGTCATTTGTTATCATTGAAGTGCCTCCAGATTCTCTTAGTCATAGGTAGTTTCTCAAATCTTTAATAAAAATGATTCTAAGTCCCCCTTCTTCCTTTGGGTTACATATTTTAGTCTATTTGACATGGGGATCAATTGGCCTAGTAACCTCTCCCACCATAAAAAAATTAAGGATTTTTCTAAGCTTTAATCAGGTTTTTGTGCGTTATGAGATGTTAGTACCAATATATGTGTAGATTGGTAAGTAGAAAATAATCAATTTGAGCTTAGTTGTAGATAAAGTTATCTATTGAGCCAACTATTACCATGTTTATATATTCAGTCAAAGAGTGGTTGGTCATCCTTAATGTTAGACTTTTAGTGGTTATTAGGATCCACAGATAGGTGAAAGGAGGATCTTTGATTTAAAGCCTTGTTACTTTGGAAATACTTCTAGATACATCAAAGAACCATTTGTGATGAAAATTTGATCCTTGCTTATATTAATATCCAATCCAAATAAAGCCTTACAAGTGAGGTGAAAATTCATGAGTACAAGAACTAATTGGCTTTATCCTCAGATAGTAGTAATAGATCATCTACAATAGCTAGATTGACCTTCAACTTCTTTCATTTATGATGATAAGTAAAGCTACCATTCTAACTTATGTTGTGATTAATATATTAGGACCTTAACAAATAGTGTGAATAATTATGGTGAAAAGGTATCTCCTTGCCTCAATCCCTAACTCTTCTAAAGATTTTTTTAGGCTTTATATTGATTAGAACACTAAAGGAACTGGATGTCAACACATTATTAGATCTAATTTTTAAAAGTTAGTGGGAATCTGAAGGCTTATATTAGATGTCCTTTTATTATAGTTTTTACAAAGCCTTGTGAGATTAGTATGTTATCCCTATTAATTTGCCACTTATAAAGCTCCTTGAGTTGCTTGTGATGGATTTAAATTGATGGTGCTTAATTGTTGATAAATTTAATCCATTACACTTAGTGATTAGTGCTTTCAAATGCTTAAGACATTCACTTTAGTTCATATTTAGTTTTAGGTACAATTTGGAAGCATAATAGCTACAGTGAGTTGAAAACACACTCTTGATGTTCTTGAGACTCACACTCAATCTTCTTCATGGAATAAAAAGGAGAAGGGTTAGAGAAAGAGGTGATAAGAAAAATGCATAATATGAAGAGTATATGTTGCAAACATTAAGCATGAAGTGTGTATAGGAGACTCACGACCACAATATGTATCTTAAGCCTATGACAAATTTGTTATAGGCATCATATAGTTTGCCATAGGTGTGACACCAATGTCACACTCATGAAACCAAGGATTATGGCTGTGAGCCTTCTATGGAAGCTATTCACGGCCATAACACTATAAGTAACATTAGTGACTTTTTGCCAGCTAACCGAAAAACTTAGTTTTTGCTATAAATACATTATGTTGATGACATAAACGATTTAATCTTGATTTTTTTCAGGGGATGAGAAACGACAGTAGCTGTTATTGCTTGGAGACCCATGAAGAAGATGGAGGGCTAAGGATCCCAAAACCAGTTCAAAAGTGGAATCAATGCCCAAGTCATAGTTAATCATATTTTCTCTTTATTTAATATTTAATCTATCTTTCGGGATTGTTTTCATTGTTTTATGTTAAATGATTTGAGTATTATAAAGATGATCTTAATGTTATTATTAGATTGTTTTATTATGGACCCATTGCTAGAATCTTCAATATAATATGTAATTGTTATATTTGACATTTGGTTGTAGCAACTAATGACCTTGAATCATTAGGAACAACGTAACTTAGTTTAGATAATCCAAGCTTGTGTGATTATTGCCTATGTTGATTCATTTTTCATTTTATAACGTGGCTACCCAATTAAATCTACAGAGCATATTCCGATATGTGTTTAATTGTTGATACAATTAATCCATTACACTTAGTGATTAATGCCTTAAAATGCTTAGGACACTCACTTTAGCTCATATTTGATAGGCACGATTCAGAAGTGAGGGAGCTAAAGTGACTCGAAAGCATATTCATTAAGTCATCTTCTCAATGTTCATAATTTATTGTCTTCATAGAGTAAGAAGAAGAAGAAGATTAAAAGGAGAGAAGACAATATAAAGTAGAAGAATGAAAAAAATGAAGCAGCTTATGGCCATGCATGGAGTGCATCGGTGTGAAACACTTTTTACGCCCACACAATGTGTCTCATGGGTGTGAGACACAACTCCCAACCATAAGACACCCCTCACATCCATGAGACTCAGATGCATGACCGTGACGGGTCTCTCACACCCGTGAGAGACAAGTCATGCTAGTGAATTTTATGGCACCTGTCCATTTTAACCTAGTTTTTTATATAAAAGGCAATATGTTGTAACGAATGCAGAAAGGAGGAGTAGCAGACAAACATGATTCTTCACCATTTCCTCTTCAGTTTTCAATAAGAATGGAGGCTACAAAAGCTAATTCTTGGAGATTGATAGAGAAGATGGAGGGCTAATATCGCGACACTGGTTTGAAGGTGAAATTGATGCCTAGGATGCACAATTAATCTTATCTTACCTTTGTTAAATGTTGAATCCCTCTCTACGAGTTGTTTACGTTATTCTTTCTTTAATCAATTTGGATATTCATGTATAGATATTCATATTCTCATTATCGTTAGATTGTTTATATGGTGAATCCATTGCTATAATCATTAATCCAATCCATAATTGTTGTATCTGGATTTGTATATAGCAACTAATGGCTTTTAATCTTTAGGAATAACGTAGCCTAGGTTAAATGACCCGAGCTTGTGTGGTTATTACTTAGATTGGTCCATTTTCCATTACGTAATGCGGTTACCCAATTGAATCTAGAGATCGTATCCTAGTTTATTCAGTGGTTAGGTTTAATTAACGATCGTATCTTAATTAAACATGACCTAAGGGAAAATCAGGATTAACAGAACTTGATGTTAGTCTATGACCAATAGTTCTAGGAGAGAGGTGAAAGCATTATAACAATGAAATACATTTAATCATGTATAGGTTGAGATTGATCTGAGATATGGGTTTCCCACATTCATCACTTTTATCATTTTCTACTATTTTCTTAGATTTTTTCTTGTTAGTTTAAGTTACTTTATTTTCTTAATTGCATCAAATAAAAAACTCCCTTTTATTTCCTTTACATCAATTACTTTCGTTGTAGAAATTAACCAAACATTCCCTATTGATATGATAATGACACACCATAGCTACAAAATTTTAGTGTCCAAGGCTAGTTAAATTTTATAGCGCACTCGACATGCGTCATCAAATTTTAGCACCATTGCTAAGGAATGTGGTGATTTAATTTTCATTATTGATTGTAGATGGTTTTTCATGTATATATTTGTTTATAATTGTTTCTCTTTGTTATTTGTTAATTTTTGAACGTTTATTAGTGTTGGTGTATGGTAGTTACTAGATCTCCTCGTAGAGAACTTGAGTAACTTGATCCAGAGATCAATAGAACACTGCAAAGATTACGAAGATAATTAAGAACAACTTCGAAAGTAGAACCATAATTTGAATATAAAGAAACAATGGCAAATTTGAGAACGCTGAGGGAGTTGACTGTACCAGACTTAGCTCAAAGACCTTTATGCATTACATTTACAAATTTTATTGAGCATGTTACTTTTGAGTTAAATTCTGGATTAATACATTTGTTACCTAATTTTCACAGTCTTACAGGTGAGGATGTGCATAAGCATCTTAGGGAGCTCGATGTGGTTTGTCTGAGCATGAAGTCTCTAGGAGTGCTAGACAAGAAAATCATGATGAGGGCTTTCCCGTTCTCACTAAAAGATGTAGCAAAGGATTGGTTATTCGATTTACCTGTTGGGAGTGTGAATACTTGGCTAGATATGAAGAGATAATTTTTGGAAAAAAAATTTCCAGCATCAAATACATCGAGTTTTCGAAAGGAAATCTATGGTATTAAGCAACATAATAGAGAATCCCTTTATAAATATTGGGAGTTTTTTAAGAAGGTTTGTGCCAGTTGTCTGCACCATAACATTCCAGAGGAACTCCTTATCCAGTATTTCTATGAAGGATTACTACCAATGGAGAGGAGCTTGGTTGATATAGCAAGTAGTGGGGCACTGTGTGAGAAGACTCCCATCGAAGCCAGGATTCTACCTGAGCAAATGGCTGCTAACACTCGACAATTTAACACTCACAATTATGTTCATCATGTGAACGAGATAAATAATTCATCTATTAAACATTGTTTGGATAAGCTAACATCTTTTATTAGATAGATTACAATTGGACTAGCATAAGTGAAAGCATGTTGAATATGTTCAAACACAAGCCATTTGACTGTTGAGTGTCTAACACTACAAGAGGAAAGTATGGAATATGTGAATATTGTAGGAGGGAACTTTCCTAATTAGTACAACCCGTACTCGCAGACGTATAACCTAAGTTAGAGAGATCATCTTAACTTGAGTTACTGGTGGAACAAACACCATAATTACTTCTAGAATAAGCTACAAGGATCATATCAATTTCAGTCAGGGCCACAAGCCTCCTCCTCCAGTTTAGGTACATCTTTGGACAAATTTATCAAGACTTTTATTACAAATAATCTTTAATTTCAATAGGGTATGTAGCAACTTCAACAAGGAATGCAGTAGCTTTAATAGGGTGTATAGTAGTTTCAACAGAGTGTATAACAGTTTCAATAGGAGACCGCATTTAAATTTCAGGAGGTGAATTCTAGCATTGATAATTTAAAGAATTAAGTGAGCTAGATAGCAGTGGCGATAAACCGACTAGACGCCTAAAGAGGAGGAAAATTGCTATAAAAATTGGAGACATATATAAAGAATGTTAGGTCAATCATCTTAAGGAGTGGTAGGAAGTTTGAGGACCCTGAAAGAATTACTCAAAGGATAACTATTGAAGAAGATATTGAGAGGGAGCTCGAATAAGAAAGGGATATACCATCAAGCTCAAAGGTAATCGCTAAATTTCCAATTTTTGAAAAGACTAATCCTTAGCCTTTTCATAGCAAGATAGCTAAGTTAAATAAGGAGGATAAGGGTAAAAGGATTTGGGAGCCCTTTCTGAAGGTTGAGGTGAATATCCCACTATTAGAAGCAATCAAGCAAGTGATGAGGCATGCAAAATTCCTTAAGGAATTATGTACAAACAAGCGAAAGTTAAAAGGCAATGAAATGATTAGGATAAATGAAACCATTATGCAATTTTTAAAAAGAAAATACCTCCTAAATGTAAAGACCTAGGCATGTTTACTATTCCTTGCAAAATTGGTAACAGTAAGATTAAATAAGCCATGATAGATTTAGGAAAATCAGTTAAAGTTATGCCTCGTTCCATGTATGCTTTTCTAAATTTAGGGCCATTAAAAGAAACTATTGTTACCATACAATTGGCTGATTGTTCTAATGCTTACTAAGATAGAGTGATTGAGAATGTACTTGTGTAGGTAAATGAATTAATATTTCTTGCTAACTTTTATGTGATTGACATGAATGATGAAACTTCCTATAAATTTGTACCTATCTTACTAGGTTAGTCATTTCTCAACACGACCCAAACTAAGATAGATTTGTTTGAGGGTACCCTCAATGGAGTTCGATGGGGAAGTTACTTTTTTCAATATTTTTGATGTCAACAATCACTCCAATGATGAACACTCTACTTTTGCAATTAATGTGATTGACCTTTTAGTAAAGGAGAATTGTAAGTAGACACATATAATTGAATAAGAATCAATTTTAACAAAAGAGAAGACCAAAGCTTTTAATGTCTCACTAAAAGACTTAACATTGATAAAAAAAGCTTCTTTATTATGCTAAATATAAATTGTCATCTCTATTGGGTTGGTCCTTTTGTGATAACTAATGTTCTTCCTTATGGAGTAGTTGAGATTAAAAGTTTAAAAATAAGGAAGACATTACATGCAAGTGATCATCAACTCAAGCCTTACTTTGATGAAGATCAAGTGGAAAATGCTAAAGTTGTGATTCCTAGAGATCAATTTTGTCACTTGATGCGAGCAACATGGAGTCGATCCAATGATATAAAACAAAGGCGCTACTTAAGAGGCAACCCAAATGAACCTACTTTATGTCTATTTACATTTTTAGATTGTTATTTTCATAAATGCTCTATTTTTTGCATTCGATGTTACAATGTGGACAATGTAAGTTTTACATGTAGGGGTGGAGAGCATAGTTTTTATTTAGCTTAATTGTTTCTTATATGACTTCTTAGGCAATTTTCAAAATCAAACAAACAAAATTAAAAATTTTCTCATTTCTTATTGCTTTTAAGACTATATAGTCATACTTAGAGAGTGAATTGACTAGAAAAATCTATGGCAACTTTAGCATTACTTTTTCTCTTGTGATTGGTTAATGTGCATTATTTTTAGAAGAGTAGTGACTAGTGGTGGACAAAAGCCAGTAAGATTTTGAGCCTTATTAGACTGACACATCCATATCAGTCTCATTGGCTTTTTGTTATGTGTGACCTTCATGACATGTACATCCTAACTTTGCTTTGATTTTCTATTCAAGACCACATTTTTATCACATGCATCAACATAAAAATGATGAGGCATTCTTTATTTTTTTGAACTACATTAGCCAAATGGAATACATATATATGATTTGCCTTTTGATAAGCCCCTTTGAGCTTTATTAGCCTTTCTTTGTATACTAACCACATTACATACTTTTAAACTTAACCAAATGTCCTACTTAAGCCATAAAGCTAGTGGAGTATTTATGATTGACAAGTTTGTGGATGTACAAAATTCAAAGTATGGGGGTATATATATGTATGTGATGGTTATACTTGTTTAGATGCCAATTTATATGTTATCATTGAAATTCCCATGTTGATTTAGTTTATTTCAATGTTTATGTAAAAAAAGGAAAAGGAAAAGGAAAAGGAAAAGAGACCAGAAAAAGGAAAAGGAAAAGGAAAAGAGACCAGAAAAAGGAAAAGGAAAAGGAAAAGGAAAAGGAAAAGAATTTTTTTTTGAATAAAATTATCAAGGAGGAAATGCATGTGTCGAAAAGTTGTTTATGATTAGTCTTTCCTCCTAAAGTTGTATTGAATGGTTACTTAAGTATGTTAGATATGAGGTGGATGTTGCTTTCAATAATCACTCCTTATGGTTACAAAATCTTATTTATGATTAATTTTTGTGAGGGATATCTACTTGATGTGGTTTATGGTGAGAGAGCTTGACTTTAACCTAGGAAACATGGTTTTTGTATTCATAATAGTTGATGTACACAATTGTGAGTGAATGTTAGATTTTACGCTTAATGGTATAATGAATGTTTTTCTTGTTTCACTAGCTTTAATGACTTTTATGCTACTTTACACAAATACATCTCACCTTACCTTTACCTACATTATAACCCTAAAAAATCCTTTAATTCATGATTATGCATGTGAACCCTAGTGGTGGAGAAATGAAATGATATGCAAAGTTATAGAATGTCATGATCATGAATGGTGTTGAATGTACCCGAAAATATATCTTATTTAAACATATTTTCCATGTCTATCATTAGATTGCTCAGTTTTTGAAGATGATAAATGTTGATTGATCATAAGTAAAAGCGTTGAATGTTAAATTCTTACTATGATTTTTGAAAGTCATTCATCTTTATTTCTGATTATATATTATTGGAACATATAGGAAATGAGTAAATATTTTTGGGTCTATGATCTTAATTTTGATGTTTTGCCTGATGATATATGCTTAATTGATTGTATAATTGTTCCATAACACTTAGAAATTAATGACTTGAAATTGCTTAAGATACTTACTTTGACTCATATGTGGTTTTAGGCAAAATTCGAAAGCAAAGGAGTTAAAGTGAGTCGAAAGCACTACATTTGAGTCATTTTCTGAAGATTCATAATCCTTTGTCTCTATGGAATAAGAAGAAGAAGGATTAGAGCAAGAGGAGACAAGAAAATGCATGACGATGAAGAGAAAAGTCATGATAATGCAAGTCATGGCCATGACACAAAGTGTCATGGGTGTGACTAATGATGCATGACTATGACATAATATTTCATGATCGTGACTCACCTTGCAGGGGCGTGACTCAATTAGTCATGCTCATAAATTAGAGTCACATCCATGACTCAACTTGTCATAGCTATGACTCTCACATTTATCCTCCTAAAACACTAGTTTTTAATATAAATAGACATATGACGACATAATGAGGGTAGGTATGAAAGTTTTGGAGTGTTTTCGGGCTAAAGCTTTGGGAGCCTACAGGAGAGAAGAGAGTGTGATGAAACTCTCACACGTGGAGAGACACATGGAGGGGTAGCTTTCTCGACATTAATTCGGAGGTCAAATCGACAACAATGACTTGGTTAAGTGTATTTCTCCTTGTTTTTGTTGTTTTCTTTCTCTTATGGATTGATTATGTTATCCTTTGTTCAATGTTTGGGTCTTATGTAAGAATGATTAAATTCTCCATTTGATTATTTTTATGTAAGAACCCATTGCTAAAATTGAATACAAAATGTAATCATTGTTTTTTCGATTCATTTGAAGTGACTGATGGTTTGTAACCATTAGGGATAGCATAACCTAGGTTAAATAATCCAAGCTAATGTGATTATTTCTTATATTGGTTTGTTTCTCTCACTCGTAAGGTGACTGTTTGATTAAACTTAGCGAGCGTCTCCTAGGTTACCCGATAGTTAGGGTTAATTAACGAGCTCTTTTTAATTAACTATGACTTAAAGAAAAACTGGGATTAGTAGAACTTGTTATTAATCTACAACCAATAGTTCAAGGAGAGGTAAAAGAACAACAAATCAAAGAAATATGTTTAATTAGGGTGTAGATCAAGATAGAACCAAAGGTTCGGGTCCTTAATGTAACATCCCGTTACCTATGTTAAGGCTAAAATAGCAAATGTGAGAGATTCACTGAGAGATTAGAAATGCGTTTCATGCTTATGCATTA
>JAOQMP010000210.1:29230931-29250138 GCA_027563575.1 Erythroxylum pedicellare | reverse complement strand
GTTGGACGAACAACATAATTACCTATTCTAGGAAGAGCTAGATTATGCGATTTAGTAGATCCCCCTTGACGAGAGAGTTAGTCTAGGAGGAGACTTTAATTGTTATATAGGGATAACCTCGGATAGATATTCATGAACTTATGAGGGTTTCAAGTGCGGTGAATGGGACTATTTTATTTGATCTTGCGGTAACATTTGAATTGGTGATGGCCTATTCTTTTTTAAAGAAAAACAAAGAGTACTTGGTGACTTTTAAGAATAAAACTACGAAAACTTAAATTGACTACTTCCTCGTCAGGCGGAGTGATCGACCTATTTACAAATATTGCAAGGTGATTCTTAATGCTTGCTTGTCAAATCAGTATAGATTGTTGCTTTTCTATCTTATTATTAAGGTTGGAGGAAGAAGAGAAGTCATATGAGGTGTACTAAAGTTAGATGGTGGAATTGAAAAGGGGATATGGTGAAACAATTTAGGGATAACAGTACTATATGGAAAAGAATGGGGATTGGAAGGAGATGCTAATTAGATATGGGAGAGAGTAGCAACTCTTTTAAAAAATACATCTATAGAGGCCTTAAGTAAACAAAGGGCCTATGGGTAGTAAAAGGGAGTTTTAGTGGTAAAATGAAGACGTACAAAAAAATGTTAAGAACAAGAAAGGACAGCACAACAGAGATACAAAGAGTAGTTAATAAAGAAAGTTATAAACTGACAATTAAAGAGGCAAAGAAGATAATCTCAGAAGATAAAAGTAAAGCTTACGTGAAATTATACCAACAATTAGAGATTAAAGATTGAGAAAAGGATATTTTTAAGGTTAGCGAGAGCTAGGGAACAAAAAGTAAGAGACTTGGATCAAGTTTGTTGTATAAAAGATGAAGTAGGGTGGGTGCTCGTAGTTAAAAATGACATCAGGAGACGATGACATAGTACTTCTATAGCCTTTTTAATGTAGGCATGGAAGATAACATCTATTTAGGTGATCTTAACACGTCCAAGCGATTTCGTAACTTTACTTATTATTGACATATTACAAAAGAAGAAATTAAGAAAGCATTGATGGAGATGAAGAGTGGAAGGATAATAGGGGCTGATGAGATACCTATAGAGGTGTGAAAGAGCTTAGGCGAAGAGGGTCTTACTTGGCTAGCCAAGCTTTTTAATGTGATCCTTAAATGTGCCAAAATATTAGATGAGTGGAGATTTAAGGGACTTTTATATTAGATGTGCCAAAATATTAAGGGACTTTTATATTAGAAAAAAAGCTTCAATGCCTCTTAGCGAATAGAAAAGGTCATACAGTAAAGAAAAGTGAAAATTTTATACATGATGAGCCTTTTAAACTATCAAAAACAATCAAGATAAGATTACAATAAATAATACATAAAATAACCTCGATGCATCTTGATCTTTCTCTTGACTTGATCTTGATATTTAAGACTATAAACTTTGTCTTTTCTTTTATAATCCTTTGATATAGTGATATCTTGTTCTCATATTCCTTCTTATTAGCACTAAATTCATTAAGGGTACTTATGTTTTATTACTATAAAAACATTTATTACAATCTCTCTTCGTTCAACATATTGATCTCCAAAATTAACTTTCCTAAAACATTGTTTAATGCCAAAATGTACTTCCCTCAACTAGGTCTCTCCTTCCAAGTGCATAGACATCAATCCCAACTTTGGTTTAAATAGTGTTTTATTTAAACCAAAGATTGCTCCAACTTAAAGATCCAAAACCTTAAGCCTTCAGTTTGGAACACTGAAAACTCTTATCATGTTAAGCTTAGTTTTATTTAAACCAAAGATTGCTCTAACTTAAAGATCCAAGACCTTAAGCCTTTAGTTTGGAACATTGAAAACTCTTATCTTGTTAAATCTTGTTGATATGTTTTAATGCCTATTATAAGTTACTTCCCAGAACCTATATTTAAAAACTCTTTTATCTTCTTCCATCTTTTGATTTCTTTGTATGCCAACGGGTTGTTTTCTCCCCAAAGGTGTCCAATGATCATGACAACAAACTATTTTTCCAGCTGAAGGTGTGCCAACGAACTGTTTTGTCATCGAAGGTACCTAAGGAATATGCCAACGAGTTGTCTTCTCAACCAATGGTGTTTAGTGACTGCACTAATTGACTATTTTTCCCACTGAATGTGTTTCAAAGAGCTATTTTCTTAAAAAAGGTGCACAACAGCCATGCAAACAAGCTATTTTCTCACTAAAGGTCCCCAATGACTGCACCAATGGGGTATTTTCTCATCAAGGATGCCTAATGACCATGCCAAATGGCTATTTTCCCCACTGATGGTGTGCTAACAGGTAGTTTTCTCACCAATGGTGCCCAACGACTATGTCAATTAGCAATTTTCCAATTAAAGGTGTGCCAATGGGCTGTTTTCCCCCATCAAAGATGTGTTAACGAGTTGTTTTCTCACCAAAGATGCCCAACAACTGTGCCAATTAACTATTTTCCAAGCAAAGGTGAGCCAATGGGCTATTTTCTCTACTGAAGGTATGCCAAGGATGGTTTTACCATCGAAGGTGCCCAGCGAAAGTGCTAACGGGCTATTTTCTCCATCAAAGGTGCTTAGCGACTATGCCAACGGGTTATTTTACTTGCTAAATGTGTGCTAAGGAGCTATTTTCTTGGTGAAGGTACCCAACGACCATGACAATAGGCTATTTTCCCCATCGAAGTTATGCCAGTAGGTTATTTTCTCATCGAAGGTGCCCTATGATCATGCCAACCTGCTATTTTCTCCCTGAAGGTGACCAACGACCATAACAATGATCTATTTTCCTCACCAAAGGTGCACAACGACCATGTCAATGGGAAGTTTTTCCCACCTAAGGTGTGGCAAAGAGCTATTTTCCACATTAAAGTTCACTAGTGACCAAGCCAACGGGCTGTTTCTTAGCAAAGGTGCACAACGACCTTGCTAGTGAGCTATTTTCCCCACAAACTAGTTGTTTTCTCACTAAAGATGCCTAACAATCATGCTAATGGGCCTTTTTTGTAACGAACATGTGCCAATGGGTTATTTTCACCAACAAAGGTGCACCAATGGGCTATTTTCTCCAAAAAAGGTGCTGAGCGATTGCACCAATGAGTTGTTTTCTTACCAAAGATGCCCAATGATCATGCCAGTGAGATGTTTTTCCTAACAAAGGTGTGCCAACAGGTTATTTTCCTCACCGAAGATGTACCAACATGCTATTTTCTCACCAAAGATGTGTAGCGACTACGCCAACGGGTTGTTTTCCCACTCAAGGTGTGCCAATGAGTTGTTTTCTTACCAAAGTTGCCATTGACCATAACAACAAGCTATTTTTCCAACCAAAGGTCTGTCAAAAGGCTGCTTTCTCACAAAAGATGTCCCATGACTGTGCCAATGGGCTGTTTTCTCTACCGAAGGTGCCAATCTACTGCACCAAAAGCCTATTTTCTCATAAAAGATGCACAATGACCATGCCATCATGATATTTTTCCTAATGAAGGTATGCCAACGGGATGTTTTCTCTATCAAAGGTGTATCAACGAGCTATTTTCTAACTTAAGCTGTACAGGGACTGTGCCAATGGGCTATTTTTTTGATCGAAGTTATGCCAACGGGTTGTTTTCTTAACAAAGGCCCCTAATGACCATGCCAACAAGCTATTTTTCGAACCGAAGTTACCTAGGGATTGTGACAACGAGTTGTTTTTTTCCACCAAATGTGTTCTAAAGGCCTGTTTCTCACCAAAGGTGCCTAGTGTCTATGTCAATGGGTTGTTTTTCCCATAGAAGGTTTGCCAATAGGTTATTTTCTCATTAAAGGTGCCCAAAGATCATAACAATGAGCTATCTTTCCCATCGATTGCATGCCAAAGGGCTTTTTTCTTAGCTAAAGAGCTCAACAATAGTGCCAACGAGTTGTTTTCCCCACTGACTATGCGTCAATAGGCTATTTTCTCATCTAAGATGCCCAACAGTCTATTTTATCCATTGAAGGTGCAAAGCAACCTTATCAACGTGTTTTTTTTCTTACCAAAGATGCCTAATGACCATGTCAATGGGCTATTTTCCTAACAAAGGAGTGCCAACGAGCTATTTTCTCCACCGAATATGTGCCAACAATTTATTTTCTTACCAAAAGTGCCTAGCAATTGTGCCAATGGGCTATTTCTCCACTGAAAGTATCGAACCACACCAACAGGCTATTTTCTCATCAAAGATGCCTAGTGATCATACCAACAATCTGTTTTTCCTAATGAAGGTGTGCTAACGGATTATTTTCCCCACCAAAGGTGTACTAATGGGTTGTTTTCTTACTAAAGGTGTACCATTCCACTGCTTCAACGAAGGTGTGTATCAACTGTGCCAATGAGCTATTTTCCAGCCAAAGGTGTGTTAGTAGGTTGCTTTCTCACCAAAGGTGTCCTATGACCATGTCAACGACCTATTTTCCCTATCGAAGGTACGAAGCTACTGCACCAATAGGCTATTTTCCATCGAAGATGCATAGTGGCCATGCAAATAAGCTGTTTTTCCTTATAAAAGTGTGTGAACGAGCTGTTTTCCCCACCAAAGGTGTAACAACAGGTTGTTTTCTCATCAAAGGTGCCCATAAATTGTGCTAATGGGTTGTTTTTCCAATTGAAGGTGTGATAACAAGTTGTTTTTTTCACCAAAGGTCCCCAATCACTATGCCAAAGAGCTATTCTTCCGACAGAAGGTGTGCCAACGTGTTGTTATCCTTATCGAAGGTCTGCCAACAGGCTATTTTCTTATCCAAGGTGCCCAATGATCATGCCAATGGGTTGTTTTCCCAACCAAAGGTGCCGGGCGACCAGCCAATGGATTGTTTTCCCCCTAAAGATCTGCCAATGAGATGTTTTCTCCGCTAAAGGTGTGCCAACGAGCTATTCTCTCACCGAAGGTGCCCAAGGATTATGCCAATGAGTTATTTTTCCCACATAATGTGTTCCAAAGCTGTGCCAATAGGTTGTTTTCTCACCAAAGGTGCCTAGGGACTGTGGCAACGGGCCATTTTTCCCACTAAATGTGTGCCAAAGAGTTGTTTTCATAGAAAAGGTGACCAACGACCATGGCAACAATCTATTTTACCCACTATTGGTATGTCAACAGGCTGTTTTCTCACCAATGATGCCAAATGACATTGCCAACGATCTGTTTTCTCCACCAAAGATGCAAAGAAACCACATCAATAGGTTATTTTTCCTAATGAAGGTGTGCCAATGAGATGTTTTCCCATCGAGGATGAACCAACGAGTTGATTTCCCAATTGAAGGTGTATCAATGGGTTGTTTTGTCACTGAAGGTGCACCAACGAGCTATTTTTTCCACTTCAGCTGCGTTAGTGCCTTGGTTTCTCCCTAAAGGTGCCCAGTAAGCATGCAAACTAGCTATTTTTCCAATCCAAGGTTTGCCAATGGGTTGTTTTCTTTCTGAAGGTGCCTAATGAATGTGCAAATGAGCTATTTTCTCCACTAATGGTGGCCAACGATCGTGCCAACAAGCTATTTTTCCCAGCGAAAGGGTTGTCTTCCTAGAGAAGGTGCCCAGCCATAGTGCCAATAGGCTATCTTCCCCACCAAAGGTGTGTTAATAGGCTATTTTCTCATCAGAGGTGCCCAGTGATTGTGCCAATTGGTTGTTTTCTTTACCGAGGGTGCAGAGTGACCACACAAATAAGTTGTTTTCTCACTAAAGATGCCCAGTGACAGTGCGAACAAGCTATTTTCCCTAGCAAAGTTATGTCAATGAGCTATTTTCTCAATCGTTAGTGTACCAACGGCCTAGTTTTCATTGAAGGTGGATAGCGACGATTCGAACTAGTTATTTTTCACACTGAAGGTGTGCCAATAGGATGTTTTCTCATGAAAGGTCTCAACGACTATGCTAATGAGATATTCTTCAAACCGAAGGTGTGCCAATGAGCTATTTTCTCATTAAAGGTGCCCAACAAACATGTCAATGAGTTGTTTTCTCCACCGATGGTGCTCAGCGATTGCACCAACGGACTATTTTTCTTAGCAAAGGCGTATTAATGGGTTATTTTCCTACCAAAGGTGCCCAATGACTGCACCAACAAGCTATTTTTCCAAATAAAGGTGTGCCAATGAGCTGTTTCCCCTCTAAAGTTGTACCAACGAGCTGTTTTCTCACTAAAGATGCCTAACGATCATACTAGTAGGCTATATTTCCCTTCAAAAGTGTGACAAAAAGGTGTTTTCCCCATTATACTAATGGATCATTTTCTCCACTGATGGTGCCCAGCTACCATGCCAACGAGTTATTTTCCCTCTTTAATATGTGTCAATAGTTTTTTTCCCACCGAAGCTATGCCGACAGGCTATTTTCTCATCAAAGATGCCTAAAGATTGTGACAAAGGGCAAATTTTCCCATCGAATGTGTGCCAAAGAGCTGTTTTCTTAGAGAAGATGCACAACAATAGTGTCAAATGTTTGTTTTCTCCACCGAAGGTATAGAGTAACCACACCAATAGACTATTTTCTCACTAAAGATGCCTAGTGATTCGGACCTTAGTTCGTACCCTTGGAGGTCAAATAAAAAATATAATCCAAGGATTGCAATATAGGATGTAACCTTGAGTCGTCTTACGACCCTAATTGAATTAAATGGAATTGTAAGAAAAAATGTGTAAAACGTATTTTTGGATTTTTGGGAATGGAAAAACAGAAAGATAAAGACCATGATCAAATGGTGATAGTATCCTCTTGAAAATGAGCTTTGGCTATCGTAATTTGAAATCAATTTTCAATAAGAGTGGGAATAACTAAGTTTCAAATGGTAAACCTTAAAGAACTCTTTAAGTCCAAGGTCTTAATCAATGAACTCCATTTCTTAATACCTTGTTAAATGCCCTTAGTGTGTGTGGTGGGTAAGTCAATGCAACAAGTCACTTTGGGATCTCAAATCAACTCATTATCAAACACAACTATGCAAGATAAAAGAGATTCGACAAGATCATAAATTGACATATATGAGACTTCATATATTAAAGCTCTAAGTTCTACATCAACAAATCACAACCACATATTAAATATCTAACACTTGATTAAACTCTAATCAAGAATGATCAACTACAAATCATAAATCCTAAACCTAGGAGTTCATAAATCATAGTTAAACGTAGATTAAACTACTCCCCTTTTTAAGCCCATTGAACTCAAGTCATTGCTACATCTTCAAGATGGAAAGAGATGCCTAGCCACTCATAGCTTCAAGCAACTTGACAATCGAGAAGCAGCTTGAAAATCCCATGGTAGTAACCGACGGTGGAAAGTGGAGAAACTGGTATGGAGAGAAGACGATGGTGTGCCGATGAGAGGAAGATATTGAGAGTGTAGGGGTGTGTGTCGGCTCCTGTCCCATGCCTTTTGTTAGCTTAAAATAGGTCTTTTTATTAAAAAATGGGTCGACGGATCGAGTGTTATAATGGGTTGTTTTGCCAAAAATGGTTCAAGTCATTGCTAATTCGAAGGCTTCGCCATGGCGAGAGGATGCGTTTGTTGCGGTGAATTTTTCTCGAAAGATTTAGTCAGTCATTTTCATCTTTCGCCGTGGCATAAGCATTATCTTCGCCGCAGTGAACTTTTCCCAAAAGGTTTTTTCAATAGATATGCAGGTTTCGCCGCGGCGAACTTGCCTGTTCTACTCCATTGACTTGTTGACTTATGCTCTATTGCTTCACTCCTTAGCTCTACTTCTTTAATCTCCTACAATGACAAATAGTAATTTGCAGTATCAATTGTCCCAAGAAAATTACTTAACACAATTACTAATTATTTGTAACAATTTTACCCTCAAACTACATTAATTCAAGACTAGCACTCAAGAATTAAATTAAGCACAAAATTTGAAAATAAGAGCCAAGAAGTATAATAAAAACTAGGAAATTGGCACCAATTATTACAGAAAACTTGGGTTCAATCAAATTCCCCCACACTTAAACCTTTGCACTCCTGGACAAAGTTTATAAAAGTCAAAGAGATACAAATGCAAAAGAAACTACCAACTATGTTTAAAAATTAGAGTAAGAAATTGGTAAAAGCACTTTCTCAGAAATCAGCCAAAGCAGACTGAAAGAGTGCTAAGAAAATAGACACTATAAGAATTTAATCCAAGAGATTAAGCGCAAGAGATTTCTCTCAAAGAAAACTGTTTAACTCTCTACTCACTTATCTTGGGATAATTTCACTCTCAAATCTGCTTAGTCCATTCTCTACCATAGGCTTGTGATAGTTCTATCTCTCCACTACAAGAACTATAATTTTAAAAATCAAGAGGGCTTTTCAAGGTTGTAATGTACAAAAGGCTAAATGAATGGATTGAAGAGAAGAAAGAAAAAAATGAGTACATGCACCACAATTATATTCCTCATAAAACAACGTCAACACAACAAACATAATCCAAGACGTTTTTTTATAACTTTTCTTATAAGAGACCTTTTTTTTAGAAAGCTTTCTGAACTTTTCCTTCTTTTCTTTTCGAGAAAGCTTTTTGATTTTTTCTGACATCTTAGCTTTTCTCAATAACCATTCTCATGTGAGAAAGCTTTCAAAAAAATTTTATGTATGAATTCTACTATCTACAAAGATCAACTTAATGTAAGGAACTGGAAATGAAATATTTACATCAATATGAAGACATGTGCATGCATTAAAAAATATGGCTCAAAGGGCTAATAATGGTTAAGTGTTTGGGGTTTGTGTTTGTGTAAGTAGGGTTTGGAAAGAAATACCTCATCATGTTAACAAAATTTTAATTCATCAAGATTTGATCAATAATTAAAACAAGTTCTAGAGAGATATGAAATTAAGCAGACACACACAAAAATGAAAGAATTCAAGCCCAAATATCCTTCCAATAAGGTTAGTATCTCAATTAAGCCATCCCAAGGTTTAAAAACATGAAGTGCTACTTTTTCAGTGCACCCTCACTTACTTCGAGTTGAAAACATTGAAAATGAAATTAGCCAAAACCAACTATCATTTAAAAATGTAGATGGTATTTTCAAGAACACATGGATAACTTTGAAATTTATAAGATCCTCGAGACTCATGAGTGAAAAGAATCTAAATTGGAAGAACGATTGAAATAAGGGAATTAAAAACAATTTCAGTCATGAAGGATAGCGTCGTCACGATGAAACACAATTTGCAGCGTCATTGCGGCGAAATTAAGAGTTCGTCACAGAGAAAAGTTCCAGACACACTTGACAAATGCAATTCACCTCAATTACCAAGTTTGAAATTTTGCATATGACACACAAATGACTTGCACAAGCAATGAAATGGCCAAAAATAGTGCATAATTCAAAATTACTAAAATGAAATAACCTACCCCACACTTAAACATCGTATTTTCCTCAATGTGAATTACAATCAAAACACCATGATGCATTAAAAAGTAATAGGAAGGCTATTAAATAATAACACAAGCATTATGAGAATAATATAAATAACCGACCATTGATTTGATAAATAACAACAATGTTACTGAATATCTAGCAAATTGAAAACTAACAGTAGGACTGCCTAAAACAAAAAAGAGGACAAATGACTCAAATTACTCAACAGAAGGGCCAACCCCAGATCTAGATGGGCCTGCTCTAGATGTGTCAATGCTATGCAGGGGGTCATCTTAATCAGATGGCAATTGGAAATGAAGGTGCTCGGTGAGCAATGCATCTATCCATCGACGATATCGCTTATCTCGGTCATATAAAGCCTCTCTCTCCTTCTGCCAGGCGATCTCCTGAAATAGAGTGTCTCAGAAATGAAAGAGATCCGCACACAGTTTTTCTACCTTACCAGTGAGGGTTTATAAAGTAACCAGCTCAGGAATGTCCAGAGCTGGAGGATCATCCTCAACTGGAGTTGCAGCTGCAAAGGTTGCACCAATATCCTGAGTATCGGGTGAGGGAGGGGGTGGATGAAAGGTGGGTTGCTTTGGGCGGGTATACCTAAAGAGTGGACCTAGGTAAAAATAGTCATCAGTGTCTAATTTTGGGACATTGTGTGCCTAGAATATGTCGGTGATGAGATGGGAAAAGGTGATGGCGTTGGTGAATTTGGTAGTATTGATGGAATCATGTAAGGCGGAGGCAATAGCATTGGCTATATTGATTGGGAGACTAGTCATTAGGAGGTAAATATGGAGGGCTTGTTGTTTAGTGATGTAAATGACGTGGGTGGTTGGGACGATGTTGGTGCAGACTAGATGAAGTCGAGGACGAGCTGCGGGTAAGAGATCAAATCATTTAAGGTAAAGCTGGTAGTAACGTGGTCGATTCCATTCAGCACCCTCTTGACATAGGGTGCGAATAACATCGTCCAAAGGGTAGTGGTGGATGAGCTGATCATAATGGCAACGGAAAATGTTAGAAAGATTGAAAGGTCGATGGATACTAGCAGCAGTGAATGCGTTGGGAGCTTTAATACCACGGAAGTTAAGTTCCATGGTATTATTGAATCTAGCATAAGTATAAAAATGGCAAATGAATTTTTTATTGCCTTGAGCACGGGGTTGGACTAAGCCTATGAGTTTAAAAGCAAAAAGTTTCTAGAAAAAGGGATGGTTAGGAGGAGTTAATGGAAAGGGTGGCTCTTTGATGAAAGGCCTAGTATCTACCTTCTCATAGAGTTCCGTAAAAGTAAAACTATCAGAAGATGAATCGGAATCATTAGGAGGGATAATGTTAGCGTTCTTGGTTCGAGGCATTGTCCTGTAGAGAACACATAGAAAAATAAACTAAGTGAATTAACAAAACTAATTAAAAATCACAACCTAAACAATTATGTTCACCACGACGAAACCGATATGTCGCCTTCATGAAAGGTATACGTCACTGCGACGAAAGTAGTAATTCACCTCGCCCCAGAGAAAAGAATGTGTCACCACAGCGAAAGTAACCTAAACACAATAGGAACAGTGAGACAGAAATCGGACGAAGGAGAAGACTAGAAATACTTATGAAGAGGGAGAAAAACTGCGTAGAAAAGGCTGGCGAGTGCAAGAGGTGTTGAGAAGAAGCGACGTGGAATGGAAAAGACTCGATGAAGAACATCTGGATGGCCATGGCAAAAAAGAGATAGAGCTGATGGAGGGGGGTCGGGTGGTTTATATAGGGTTTAAGTGTGAAATAGGGGTAAAAAGGTAATTTCTCCATATCAATTTTTTGCAGATCACACGTTCACCACGGCCAAAGCTAAAATTCACAGCAGTAACTCAACCCTAGTTGTGAAAATAGAAATGTTGATGTTTCGTTGCAGCGACATGGGATACATGTCGTGGCAAAATGAACCCGAGAGGAATAAAGAAGAATGCTGAGGAGTTTACTGCAGCGACAAGGAATGCACACCGTGGCGAAAATAACCCAAGCAATAAGGAACTTGTGCCTTGGCGACGCGGAATCCATGCCGCGGTGAAATGTTCTCGAGAGCAAGATAAAGGAGAACAAAATAAGATTGCCGCAGCGAAGAGGACTTCAGGCCATGGCGAAAGTTACCTAAAAGGAAAATAATAAAGACATAAATGAGAAAATTGACTCCCAAATATACAGAAGACTCCAACTGGATACTCAGTTCACTTAGAATTCATATAGAAAGTCTTTAGGCATCAGAAAATAAAATGCAACCCAATCAATCGCATCAAATTCTTCAAACATGGAAGACGAATCATGCATCAAGCCAAAAAGCACAGCAAACGTAAACAAGAGAGGGATTATTGAATTGAGAACCTACATAAACTAAAAGCTAAGTCTAAATCCTACTGAATTGGTTTCTCCCCCATACTCATTTAACATACTAATGCATCCACAATGTCAATCACAAAGCAAAAGTAAGTAAGTAAGAAAGTGAAGGAGGAGAAATGACCTGATGCTTATGGAGAATCCTGTGTCACCTAATGGACGTTTGACAGATGCTATGCTATGGTGAGGCAACTTGACCACTTTCCACTTCGGTGTTAAAGTCCACATTTCTCGATTCACCTAAAACTTAGCGGAAAACCTTCTTCCCAAGGGCCATCATGGACAATCAAAGCATTCAACAAGTTCAGTGCAAAGTTAGAGTAAACATGTTGGAGTTCAATTTCAGAGCATGCATCATCAATAACAATATTAAGCATGTTAACTTCTAAAAGTGAATAATCCTTATAGGGGTGTTTTATAGCTTCATACATGTTAAAACTCACTTGTTGATCTCCTACCTCTATAGTGATTGTACCTTCTTTTATGCTAATAATAGTACTAGTAGTCCTTAAGAAGGGTTTACTGAGAATCAAGGTAGTGTCTTACACGACTTTAGAAGATATGTCAAGTACATAAAAATCAGCTGGAAAGACCAAACCCTTTAACTGGATCAAGATGTCCTCTATGATGCCCACTGGATGCCTAAAAGACCAATTATCAAATTGTAACACTACAAATGTAGGCTTTAGACTCTTAACTCCTAATGATGCATAGACAAACTTAGGCATCACATTGATTGCTTCCCCTAGATCTAGCAATGCTCCTCCTATGGTAACTTTTCCTATTATGAATGGAATGGTGAAAGATCCAGAGTCTTGGCACTTAACGAGTATTTAGGGTTTGAAAAGTGAAGACACATTTGAGCTGTCTTGTACTCTTTCATTAGGTCTAAACTTTCTTTTGTTTGTCCACAAGGCTTTAAGATATTTAGAGTATGTAGGAACTTTTTTCACTAGATCAAGCAAAGGGATGTTGACTTCTACTTTTCCAAACAAGTCAATGACATCTTTCTCATGTTTAAAATTAGTCATTCTTTTGCTAAGCAAAAAAGAATTGGGAAAACGAAGGTCCTTAAGGCTTACGTCCTTATCCTTTTCTTCCTGGGCTTCTTGTTTGCTTGATTCCAAGTTGGTCTCAGCATTCGCTCCCTCATTGAGCCCAAGTTTATTATCTAAATTGGCAACACTTTTATAGCCTTTACTATACTTTTTCACTCATAATTCTTGATTTTGTACTTAAATTAATCCTTGAGTGTGCACTTTTATTTTAGACAATTTGATAGTAAAAATTGTCACAATTGGTATTAATTGCATTTCTTAAGTTTTCTAAGAACAATTGATGCTACAAATTGCTATTTTTGATTGTAGGCTCCTCAAGGAGAAGGGAGTCAACGTGCTGAATTGAAGTCAACGGGAGATCATAGCCTTCAGGAAAAGTTCGCAGCGATGAGCCCATTTATCGTTGCTGCAAAGGACGAAGAATCAGGAGAAACATTCGAGAAAAGTTCACCGCGACAAAGATTAATTCTCTCGCTGCGGCGAAGGATCCAAAAAACATGCAACATAGTGGCGAGCTTGCCTGTCACCACGGCGAAACATCATAAATTCAAACATATTTGGGAAAACCTCTCACTGTTTCGACCCGACCCGCAACCCAGCATTTAAAAACATGCCAAAAATACAGACAACACATGATAGATATCTCTCACTCTCGACCTTTATCCATCACCCATTTTTCACTTCTCATCGTCGCTCTCACCATTTGGTTGCTGCTACCAGGGATGTTGTCGGTGAATCTACAGTTGTGAGTGCTCCCGGAGTGATGCTTGGCTAAGCACCATTTCCTCTTAAAGATGTAGTGATGGCTTGAGTTCGATGGGCTTCAAAAGGGAGTAGTTTTAAATTGTCATATTTGACTACATTGTTATAAACTCCTGAGTTAGGATTTATGCTTTGTAGTTAGATTTTTCTTGATTAGAGTTTAATCAAGAGTTGAACAATGTATTGTGTTATGGATTTGTTTATGTAGAACTTGAATGCTTAATATATGAAGTTTCATATATGTCTTTTTGGTAATTATGTTAATTCTTTTTTATCTGCCTAGTTGTGTTTGATATTGAGATTATGTTTGATCCAAATTGACCACTTACATTAACTTGTCCATTACACACACTAAGATACATTCAACAAGATTTTAAGAAATGGATTTCATTAATTAAAACCCTGGACTTAAAGAGTTCTTTAAGGTTTATCATTCGAAAACTGAGTGAATTTCGCTCCCAAAAGATTTGTTTTGAACCATGATAGCTAAAGCTCGTTTCCAAGAGGATTTTATAACATTTGATCATTGTTTGAGTTTTCACTTTTCATTTCCCAAAATTCAAAAACACCCTTTTCATACACTTTTCTTTCATTTAGTTCAATTCATTTAGTTTAATTAAAACAATCCAAAACCCTACTCTGAACTAATTTAGTTTGCATCTCATGACAATTAGGCTAGCTTAGATCATTTGCTTTAAGTTCTGATTATGTGAGACGACCCGGGGTTGCACTCTATATTGCAATCCTTGGAAATAAATTTTTGATTCGGTTTTAAGGGAGTGATCCAAACACTCAACCACATACCGATCATCCATCCTATATATAGTCCTTTTTCTGATCCTCAAGCTTCCTTCCAATCTTCACGGTGATTGCACTAACATTTTCTAGATTTATCCTAGGTTGCGATGAAAATTTTCCACTACTTTGAGCTTTTAAATAGTTGACAGTAACTATCATTAAACTACCCTACTTTTCTAAATTTTAAATGCTAAACCTTATCTTTTAAAATTGAGATCTTGTCTTTTGCTGAGATTGTTTTCCATCCTACTGGATTCGTAAAATGTTAGTAGTAAGAGACTTATCCATATCATCCAATGACGTACTTGAGTTAGAGGATAAGGATTATAGTTTAGACTAAAGTGTTATGCACCACGGTTTATGTAGGAAGTAGTTATGCTACCTACTCCCTTCATAACTCATGTTCGGGTGATCTCTCTAACTTGAGTTTTAGGTTCAAGAATATGGATTATATTGTTAGGAAAATTTTCCTCTTGCAACATTAATATACTACATGTTTCCGTTTTACAAAGTTGGGTAAACATTTGTTGGATGGTTCATATTTGCACATATCCTGCAAGCTGTCAACTATGCTTACCCTACATCAATATGCCTAACAAAGGATGCTAGTTAATTTAAACAATGTTCTATGGATGAATTGTTTATCTTATTTACTCTATGAACATCATTGTGAAGATTGTTTAATTCTATATGTTGGATTAAGATCCTTGCCTCCTTAAGAGTCTTTTCACCCAATGCTCCACCACTTGCTGCATCTACCAACCTCATATCTATAAGAAATAGTCCTTTTTAGAAGTATTGGATAAGGAGTTGCTTCTTCATATTACGATGGGAGTAGTTAGCACAAAACTTCTTAAAATTCTTGCAGTACTCATAAGGGGATTCTCCATAATGTTACTTAATCCACAAATCTCTTTCCTTATGCTTGCTCTTTTTGATATTGGGAAAATATGTCTCCAAAAAAAGCCTTTTCATCAGTCTATATGCTAACATTCTTAGAGAAAAATAAAATACCCATCTTTTATTATATCTTTTAGTGAAATGGAAAAGCACCTAATATGATTTTCTCTTCCGTAGCCCCTAGAGGTTATCTAACCTAAGTTATGTTATTCCTAATGATTAATGATCATTAGATGTTACTCACAAACATCAAAAGTAATGATTACATATTACATTCAATATTTTAGCAATAGGTTCGAAATAAAACAATTGAAATAACGTATTAAGATTTTTCATTCCAAAACCCAATCAAATCAACACCAATAACACAACAATCTAAAAGGAAATTATAACCTTAAGATGATAAAAATAGCTTAACCGTGACTTGGCATTGATATTCCTATTGAACCAGCATAAAAAATCTAGCCTTCCATCTCCATTTTTATGCTCCAGTCATGAGTCATCTTCTTTGTGTGCTTCAATTTTGTAAAAGAACGAATAAGAATCTTTAGAGCCTCTACCCTTGTTATCTTTCACACTAGCGCTCCTATTCATTGATTTGACAAATAAAGATGGTGGTCAAGGCACTATTCATGTCTTGCTCCCTCTTCTGTAAGCTCTCTTTTACCGCCACTCCCACTGTTCATGATGTGACCAATTAAGATGGATGACCACCCTACTATTCATGTTTGAAACCCTCACTTACATTTAAAACAGTAGCCTCAAAACGTAGAGACTGTCTGCATTAAGTAAATGTAGTTGAGTTTGTGTTGAACGTAGACGTTGTTTGCATTTCAAGTAGATGACCTCTGTTTCATGCAAATGACCTACATTTTATCTTAGTTCTTACACTGTTGTTTTACTCTTGGCTTCCTCACCAACTACTATCATTTCATGCTGAACTTGTTGCCCCTTTTTTCTGCCTGTTGCTCCATTAATTAGACATAAATGGGACATGCAATTTCCATGCTAATCTTCTCTCTTTTACTTCTTTGTCGTGAGCAATTGGGATTTTTTATTTTCTTCTTCTTGCTCTAATTTTCTTTTTCTCACTCTATGAAGACAAGTGAGTATTGATTTTCAAAAAATGGCCCATATATCATGCTTTTGACTCACTTTAACTTCTTTGCTTCTGAATTATGCCTAAAATGACAAATGAGTCAAAGTGAGTATCTTAAGCATTTCTAAGACATTAATCACTAAGTGTAGCACATTGAATGAATCAAAATTTAAATACATATCAAGTTCCCTCACACTTAGCCTTTGACCATCCTCAAAAAATTGTCAAAATCAAAATCACAAACTAAAACTTTTACTCATTTTCCACATTTCTTAAGAGTAGATAACCATAAGTAAAGGTGAATGACTTTCAAAACCTAAGCAAAAACTCAACATTCAAAGCTTCTACTCATGATTAATCAATATTCACTATCTTTAGAAATTAAGTAATCTAGAGGTAGACGTGGACATAAGGTGTTTAAACAAGGTATTTCCATGGGTACACTCAAACACCATTCATGATCACAACAATCTATAGCTTTGCATATCATTTCATTTCTCCACCATTAAAAGTCACATGCATAATCATGAATTAAAGGAATTTTCTAGGGTTGTTATGTAGGCAAAGGTAAGGTGAGATGTATTTTAATTAATGTAGCATAAAATCCATCAAGCTAGTGAAGCAAAAGTAATACTCAATGAGATATCAAGTGCACAAGTTAACATTCATTCAAAACTGAGTACCGTCAACTATGAATAATGCAATAATTATGTTTAACAACTCAATTAAGCTCTTGCACTTTAATCCACATGAACATAAGACAAAAAGTGTTCCATCCAAAACCACATCCTCCGCATATGCAATATATTCAAACACCCAATCAATATAATTTAAGGAGGATAAACTATTAACAACTTTTCATAATAATGGTATTTCCTCCTTGATACTTTTATTCAAACTCACTTCTTTTTTTTCAAAAGTAGAAATGATAGAAGTTACATCAACATAGTATTCATAACATGGAATTTTAGCAAATATAACCAACCACATGTATGCATACCCCTACACTTAGCCTTTTGTACAATCACATTCATCAAGAATTAAAAAATGCTCCACTAGCTTTAAGACTTGGGTAGGGCATTTGGTTAGGAGCATGTAACGTGGTTTTACAAAAGAAAAGAATAATTAAGCTCAATAGGTTAGGAAAGAAAATTTCACATAATTGGGTAGGCTATTTGGCTAATGTAGCTCGTAATCAACAAAGAATGTCTAATCATTTTCATAAAATGCATGTGATAAAAATGTGGTTTAGAATAGAAAATCAACGTAAAGTAAAGATGTATATGTCATGAAGGTCGCACATAACAAGCAAACCAGTGAGACTGATATAGATGTGTCAGTCTAATACGACTCAATCTAGTCACCGCTCTTATAAGAATAATGCATATTAAAAACCACAAGAGCAAAAGTACATGCCAAATTTTGCTATGGATTTTACTAATTAATTCACACTTTAATTATGACTAAATAATCTTTAAAGCAATAGAAAACAAGAAATTTTTTGATTTTGTTCGTTTGATTTTGAAAACAACCGAAGAAGTCTCATAAGCTATAATTAAGCTAAAAAACATGCATTAAAACTAATGTACCCCACCCCCACACTTAAAACTTACATTGCCCTGAATGTAAAATCAAATGCAAGAAATGGAGTAGTTAACAAAAATAGCAAATGCGAAAATGTAAAAGACAGAAATTAACTTCCCTTGGGTTGCCTCTCAAGCAACGCCTTTGTTTAACGTCGTTGGCTTGATCTCCAGTTGCGTCATTAAGTGACATTAGTCACATACTCTAGCATCAACATCTCCAAATCTTCTGTTTGGAAGCCCTCATAATATGACTTCAAGTGATGACCATTCACTCTGAATGTCTTATCAGTTTTGAGGATCCGTATCTCCACTACACTATAAGGAAAGACATGAGTGATAACAAAATGGACCAACCCAATAGGAACGTAACTTACTTGGAAAGAGTTTGAGTTTGGAATGATATAGTAACACTTTCTAACCTACTGAGAAGTTTTTCCTTGAAATCATCTTATCATGAAAAGTTTTCTTCCTCCCCTTATATATCACTGTATTTTGATATGACTCATTCCTCATCTCTTCCAACTCCTAAATCTGCAACTTCCTATGCACTCCCGCATCATCTAAGTGCATGTTGCATCTTTTGATAGCCCAATATGCCTTATATTGTAATTCCACTGGAAGATGACGTGGCTTCCCAAACACTAATCTATACGGTGACATTCCAATTGGCATTTTATAAGCCGTCCTGTAGGCCTATAATGCATCTTATAGTCTTACACTCCAATCCTTCCTATTAGGTTGCACAGTTTTCTTCAAGATTAACTTGATTTCTCCATTTGAGACTTCATCTTGCTTGTTAGTTTGGGGATGGTACGCAGTAGAAACATTATGCATGATGTGATATTTTCTGAACATTGCTTCCATCACCTTGTTGCAGAAGTGGGTTCCTCTGTCACTAATGATGCTTTTGGTATCCCAAACCTAGAAGAATGTTAGCCTTAACAAAATATGCTACAACATTGGCATCGTTAGTCCTAGTGGATTTGGCTTCCACCCATTTAGAAACATAATCAACCACAAGCAATATATACGTAAAGCCAAAAGATGAAGGGAAAGGTCCTATAAAATCAATTCCCCAAATGTTAAAAATTTTATAGAAAAGAAAAGGAGTTTGTTGTTGGAGTTATGTAAATGTAGTGCCCTGGAAAGCAAGTGTATTTACATGTAACTTTATCTTCTTCAATTACAGTTTTGTAATGAAAATATTTATT
>JAOQMP010000210.1:29192725-29204974 GCA_027563575.1 Erythroxylum pedicellare | reverse complement strand
ATTTTGATTTTTTTATTTTGAACCTATTGCTAAAACGTTAAATGTATTCCATAATTGTTACTTTTGATGTTTGAGAGTAGCATTTAGTGATCCCATATCATTAGGAACAACATAACTTAGGTTAGATAACCCAAATGTGTGAAGTTACTGTGTATATTGATCATTTTCTACTTTGTAATGCAGCTGTCAAACTAAACCTAGAGATCATATCCAAGGTTATTCTGTATTTAGGTTTAATTAATGAAGATTTCTTGATTAAAAAAAACCTAAGGAAAAATTGAGATTAGGAGAGCATTTTATTAGTCTCATATTGATAATCCAAAAGAGTTCTAAAGACATTAGGATGATGAAATATGCTTGATCGCGTTTAGGTGGAGATTAAACTTGTAACCGAACCTTATGTATATTCGACAATTTGATCATTTCAATTGCTTGTTTTAATTTTTTTGGTATTTTACTTTTACTTTAATTTCTAAATTGCTAAAAATCCAAACACCCCCTTTTATATTTTCCTTAGATCATTTAACTTTGGTTACAGAAATTAACTAAACATTCCTTATGGATTAAATCCCAACTCACCATAACTATAAATTTTAGTATGCAAAGTCAGGTAAATTTTACATAGCAAATTCTCATCTAATATTTCTATGAAGGTTTGTTACCAAAGGAGAGGAGTTTGGTTAATGCAGCAAGTGGTGGGGCATTTTGCAAGAAGACTCCCCTTAAGGCCAGGATCCTACTTGAGTAGATGGTCACTAATACACTTTGTTTAGATGAACTAACATCTTTTGTGAGACAAATTGCAGTTGTCCAGGCATAAGTGAAAGTATACAGAATATGCTCAAACACGAGCCATCCAACTAATGAGTGCCTGATATTACAAGAAGGAAGTATGGAGTATGTGAATGATGTAGGAGGAAACTTTTCAAATCAGTATAACCCATACTCACAGACATATAACCCAATTTAAAAGGACCATCCCAACTTGAGTTATGGAGGGAATAAAAAACAAATTTACTTCCAAAATTGGCCATAAGGAGCACAAGGATTTCAACTAAGGAAACAAGGAGCATAGGGAGCTTCTCGTAGCAATTACAATACAACATCTGCTGCAACAGGGTTTACAGCAAATCCTCTAGGAGACAAAAGCAAGCCAATAGGTTTAATTAATGATCATTTCTTGATTAAACAAATCCTAAGGGAAAACCGAGATTAAGAGAGCACTCTATTAGTCTCAGATTGATAATCTAAAGAGAGTTGTAAAGACGTTAGCATGATGAAATATGTTTGATCATGTTTAGGTCGAGATTGAACCTAAAATTAAACCTTATATATAGTCGATAGTTTGATCATTTTTAATTGCTTATTTTAATTTGTTTTTCATAATTTACTTTTACTTTAATTTCTAAATTGCTAAAAATCCAAAACCCCCTTTTATATTTTCCTTGCATCAATTAACTTTAGTTACAGAAATTAACCGAACATTCTTTGTGGATTCGATCCCGAATCACCCTAACTATAAATTTTATTGTGTAGAGTCAGGTAAATTTTACAACGTACACAACACGCGCTATCAGTAACTTCTCATCTAATATTTCTATGAAGGACTATTACCGATGGAGAGGAGTTTGGTTAATGCAACGAGTAGTGGGGCACTTTGCAAGAAGACTCCCCCCAAGGCCAGGATCCTACTTAAGCGAATGGCTGATAACACACAACAATTTGGCACTCGCAATGATGTTCGATGAGTAAACGAGGTAAGTATTTTATCTATCTAACATCGTTTAGATGAACTAACATCTTTTATGAGACAAATTGTAGTTGGACATGCACAAGTGAAAGTATAAGAAATATGCTCAAACACGAGCTATCCAACTGATGAGTGCCTGACATTACAAAAAGGAAGTACGAAGTACGTGAATGCTACAAGAGTAAACCTCCCAAATCAATGTAAACCATACTCACAGACGAATAACCCAAGCTGGAGGGACCATCCCAACTTGAGTTATGGAGGGAATAGGTAGTAAAATTACTTTCTTCATAAGGAATACAAAGATTTCAACCAAAACAATAAGGAGCACAAGGAGCTTCTTCTCTAGTTTAGGTACATCTGTAGAAGAACTTGTTAAGAATCTTGTTGCTAACAATCTGCAATTTCAGCATAATATGTAGCAATTACAATATAGAAATAGTTACAACAAGGTTTACAACAAATCCGGTAGGACACAAAAGCAAGCCAGCAGAACATGGAATACCAAATGGGTCAAATGGCGGTGAGGCTCAATCACCTATAATCACAAAATGGAGGAAAATTGTCATCCCAACTTGAGGTGAACCCAAAGAATGTCAGTGCCATAACCCTAAGGAGTTGAAAGGAGATTGAGGGTCCTAAAAGAACTCCACCAAAGATTGCTAACGAGGAAGAGATTAAGGAGGAATTAGAAAAGGAATAAAATCTATCATCGAGTACGAAAGTAAATTTCGAAAGTCCCAATATTATTATGACTAATCCTCCACCTTTTCTAAACAGATTGAAAAAACTAAAAAAGGAGGAGAAGGAAAAGTAGTTATTAAAGACTTTCCGAAAAGTGGAAGTCAATATACCACTATTCGAGGCCATTAAGCAAGTACCAAGGTATGCCAAATTCCTAAAGGAATTATGTACACATAAGAGGAAATTCAGGGATGATGAAAAAGTAATGATGGGTGAGATTTTTTTTGTAGTATTTAGAAAGAAGATGCCTTTAAAATGTTGGGATCCATGTATGTTTACCATTCCTTGCAAAATTCGGAATATTGTGATCAACAGAGTTATGTTGGATTTGGGTACTTCAATTAATATGATGCCTCGTTCGATTTATGCTTCTTTGAATTTGGGTCCTTTGAAAGAAACGAGTGTGATAATATAATTGACTGGCCGCACTAATGCTTATCCTGATGGTGTGGTTGAGGATGCTCTGGTGTCGATGAAATAAGTTAGTGTTCCTCTAGATTTCTATGTTGTGGACATGAATAATGACACTTCATGTAATCTGATACCTATCTTGTTAGGGAGACCATTTCTTAATATGACTCAAACTAAGATAGATGTTCGTGAGGGCACCCTCATGATGGAATTTGATGGGGAAGTGATTCATTTCAATATTTTTGATGCCATGAAACATAATCCTGATGATCATCGAGTCTCTATTGATGTGATTGATCCTTTGGTAAAGGAAATGTTTAAATTAAATTGCAAGGATCATTTGGAAACAGTCTTGACCGAAAATGGAAATAGAAGCCAACAATGATGTTAAAACAGGAGAAGATTTGATGGAAATGACAGTCGCTTTGGAATCATTAGAGACTTCTCCAAAGAGGTATGATTTGGCTTCTATAAAACCATTTGAATCTCACTTAAAGTTATTACCTTATGATGTGTAAGCACCATAATTAGAATTGAAGCCACTCCCTACATACCTTAAGTATGCTTTTTTCGAAAATAAACAAACTCTTCCAGTCATCATTTCGGTGGAGTTGGCTTCAAATTAAGAGAAGAGGCTAGTTCGAATGCTAAGAGAGCATAAAAAGGCCATTAGGTGGACTGTTGCATATATCCAAGGGGTAAGCCCACCTATTTGCATGCACCACATCTTGCTAGAGGAGGAGGCAAAATCCACAAGGCAATCTCAACATAGGCTGAATCCTCCAATGATGGAAGTTGTGAAGAAGGAGGCGCTGAAGCTTCTCGATGCTAAGGTTATCTACTTGAATTTTGACAGTAAGTAGATAAATCCTATCTAAGTGATTCCAAAGAAGTTTGGAATCATTGTTGTGACAAACCAAGAAAGTGAGTTGGTTCCTACCCGAGTGTAAACTGGGTGGCGAGTATGTATTGATTATAGAAAGTTAAATTTAGCTACTTATAAAGACCACTTTCCCCTTCCTTTTATTGATCAAATGCTTGAGAAATTGGCTGGTTATGACTATTATTACTTTTTAGATGGCTTTTCAGGTTATCTTCAGATCCCGATCGCACTGGAAGATTAGGAGAAGACCATATTTACATGCCTATTCTGTATGTTTGCTTACCAAAGGATGCTATTCGAATTATGTAATGCACCCGCCATGTTCCAAAGATCTATGGTAAGCATTTTTTTGGAATATGTTGAGATGATTATTAAGGTATTCATGGATGATTTTAGTGTGGATGGATTTTATTTTGATGAATGTCTTAAGAATCTTCCCATTATCTTAGAATATTTTATATAAACAACTTTTTTTGAATTAGGGAAAATGTCATTTATGGTGGATCAAGGTATAATTTTAGGCTATGTGATGTTTGCTAAGGGTATTGATGTAGACAAGTCCAAAGTTGATCTTATTTTTTCTTTACCTTACCCTTCTATTGTGAGAAAAGTGCATTCTTTTCTTAGGCATACAGTTTTTTATCGAAGGTTCATTACAGACTTTTCGAAGATAGCCACACCACTATACAAGCTTCTTCAACAAGATGTCTCCTTTGAAGACCGGTGATTCAACCGCCAAATTTGAACCTCTTTTTCGACATTATGTATGATGCAAGTGATTATGCAATGAGGGTAGTTCTAGTATAAAGAGTGGGAAAAGCGTTGCATGCCATCTACTACGCTTCCAAGAAGCCCAATTGAATTATTCAACTATTAAAAAGAAACTATTATCTGTGGTTTTTGCTTTGGAAAAGTTTTGATAGTATTTGCTTGGTGTTAAAGTGATTGTTTATTCTGACCATGCAGCTTTACGATACTTTCTTAGTAAGAAGGAAGCAAAACTGAGACTGATCAGATAGATTCTCCTCCTTCAAGAATTCAACATGGAAATTAGAAATAAGAAGGGGCCAAAAAATGTGGTAGCAGATCATCTCAATCGATTGATTAAGGAAGAAGAAAATATCCCTCTATGAGAAACTTTCTCGACTGAGTAATTACTTTCGACTGATGCAACACCAAAATGGTATGCAAACATTGTCAATTTTTTAGTTACTAACAATTACCTATTGGTTTGTCAAAGGCTCAGAGGGATAAGCTATGGAGTGAAGGGAAGCATTATGTATGGGATGACCCATATCTTTGGAGTCACTACACATATTAAGTTATTAGAAGGTGTGTACCAAAAAATGAAACATTCTCAATCTTAACATTCTACCATTTGTATGCATGCGAAGGGCATTTTGAAGTAAAAAGGACAACTCATAAAGTTCTAAAGAGCATCTTCTACTAGCCAACATTGTTTAAAGATGCTTATACCTTCTACAAATTCTGTTATAGATGCCAACAGTTAGGTAACTTGTTCTGTAAGGATCAACTGCCACTAACTCCTTTACTTTTCTTTGAAATTTTTAACATTTGAGGTATTAACTTTATAGGACCTTTCCCTCTGTCTTTTCGCTTTACTTATTTATTACTTGCAGTAGACTACGTTTCTAAATAGGTGGAAGCCAAAGCCACCAGGACTAACTATGCAAAGCTTGTTGTAGATTTTGTTAAGGCTAACATTCTTTCTAGGTTCAGAATACTAAAAGCAATCATTAACGACAGAGGAACTCACTTTTGCAACAGCGTGATGGAAGCAATGTTCAGAAAATATCACATCACGCATAAAGTTTCCACTGTTTACCACCCCCAAACTAACAGGAAAGCTAATGTCTCAAATTGAGAAAGTAATTGATCCTAGAGAAAACTGTGTAGCTCAATAGGAAGTACTGGAGTGTAAGACTGGAAGATGCACTATGGGCTTCCAGCATGGCTTACAAAACACTAATTGGGATGCTATCATATAGGTTAATGTTTGGGAAGAAATGTCATCTTCTTGTGGAATTACAATATAAGCATATTGGGTTACAATATAAATATCTCGGTGGGCTAAAAAGTGTTACTATATCATTCCAAACTCAAACTATTTCTAAGTAAGTTATGTTTCTGTTGGGTTGGACCATTCGTTATCACTCATATATTTCCTTTTGGTGCAGTAGAGATACGGAATCTAAAAGTCGACAAGAAATTTAGAGTGAATGGTCATTGCTTAAAGTCGTATTATGAAGGTTTCCAAACGAAATATTTGGAGGTGTTCATGCTAGAAGATGTGACTTGTGTCTCTTGATGCATGCAATAGGAGGTCAAGCCAACGACGATAAACAAATACGCTGCTTAGGATGCAACTCAAAGGGAGTTAATTTCTGTCTTTTACATTTTCGCTTTTACTATTTTCGTGAACTGCTCCATTTCTTACATTTGATTTTACATTGTGGACAATGTAAGTTTTAAGTATGGAGTGGGGTATATTAGTTTTTATACATGTTTTTAAGCTTAATTGTAGCTTATGTGACTTCTTAGGAGGTTTTCAAAATCAAACAAACAAATAAAAAATATTCTTATTTTTTATTGCTTTTAAGATTATTTAGTCATAATTAAAGTGTGAATTGATTAGTAAAATCTATAGAAAAATTTGGCATGTACTTCTACTCTTCTGATTTGATAATATGTATCATTATTAGAAAAGTAGTGATTAGTGGTAGACAAAAGCCAGTCAGGTTTTGAACCGTATTAGACTGACACATCCATATTAGTCTAACTGTTTTGTTTGATATGTATGACCTTCATTATTGTACCCCATTTCCAGATTCCAACTATCGCTCTGATACCATAAAATATTGGACCCTATTTTCAGAGTCCAACCCCGGAATCATAAAGCAGGAATGGGTTTCCTTATAGGGTTATTTAAATGAAAATCACATTATCCATCGTTGATTCATCTTCATTCTCTGATACCATAATTGCATCTCCATGTCTCTAGTTTATTTTTCAAGAAGAATCATCTCATTCGGAGCATTAGATATCAAGATATGATTAAAATACCAAAGTATGTTCATAACCAATTCATACTCTTCCAACCAATGCCCTCACTTTCTTTCCGTCAGTCTTTTTCAAATAAACTACAAAGGATACCAATTTTTATTGAGGGATATAGGAATGTGTTAGGAATCCAATGCTCCAAGAATCAAGTCATTTGAATTTGGATGACTAAGTTATGGCCAAAAGAGTCAAACATGTTCAGAGCTGGAAAACCCTTCGGGTGACGAAAACTTGGAGAAGTTGTGAGGTGCGATCGCACCTTTCCTTGTTGCGATCGCAGCCGAGGATACTCCTAGGGTATGGTTACACCTTTCCTTGGTGCAATTACACTCAAGGATGGAGAAGTGACGAGGTGCGATCGCACCCTTCATTGTTACGATCGCACCCGAGGCTTTTATAAGTCAAGTGTAACATCCCTAACTTATAATGATCATATCTCTCAACTTCGATTTCTAAAAATTTCATACCTTATATCGTTCGAAAGCTAAAAAAATAAGCTACAACTTTCGATAGGAAACTTTGCATAATTTGGCCTACATAAATTCAGTTTAATCGTTGAAACCAAGACATAATTTATGTCAGGGATAAGGCTGCAGCTTATGCCAACACCAGTGATGCTAAGTTGTAAAGGCCATATCACTTTCATCCAAGGTCCAAAAATTACAAACTTTATACCACTAAAAAGTTAAGAGAATAATCTATGATTTCATGAATACATCTTTGTCTAATTCTACCTAAATTAATACAGTTTTTCTTTTGAGTTCAGAATATAATTTTTACACTTATGAAAGGATTGAAAAAATGCAATATACCAACTTTAAGAATCACAAGTAAAACACATTCATATTTCATTATAATCATGACAAAAGAACTTCTTCAATACTCCATATCATTGCTAAAAAAAAATAGTGTTTGAATGAAGCTTTAGTTACATATCCACACTACATCATTAGCTTAATACTAAATACATATGGATGCTTATGATTGATATGTCGCTAAAGCTACTCGAAAGTTATTGAGCTAACTTAGTACGAAAAAATACTATCTTGGAGTTTGTCCAATTTCCTTACAAGGATCGCTAACCTTCTCGTTCTGCACTTGAGGAGGGAATAACGGGGTGAGCTACATAACTCAATAGCTAATATATTTATAGTCATTAGTAACAAGCCACATATTCAAGCATATGTACATATATATTCTAGCAATTCAATACTTAACAATTCAAACTCACAATTCATAGTTAACAAGATGTCATCACCTAGAACATATCATGTAATTATCCATCAAAGCATAACATTTAATTATGCATCATACTTAATAAATCAATGATGAAATTCACAACAAATGGCTCAAGAGTTCTAAGGAATGAAACGGAGAAATCGAAGTTTACACCGTGAACAAAATGAGTTCGATTTTTAGGATCTCGTGTGCCTCAAGTGGGCAGCTGGGAGAAGGCTATAGTTCAATGTGCACGTGACTAACAAAACGGGTTCCTTTCTTACCTAATCACAAAAAAATTTATGCTCAATTCATTTCCATGCATTTTCATATTCTCATACTTTTTCCTCCTTTTTCTTTATACAAAATGTCATGACACCTTTCAATGGCATAAACTGATCATACATCATAAGTCACAATGCATTTTTATCAATCACAAAAATTCAAAGCAAGCAATTTAACACACAATATACAAGCAAGACAATTTGCCTATATTACACAACAGCTATAAATATATTACCCACCTAATTGGCTTGTAAAAATCCAAGTCAAGCTTGCCTTTCCTCTTGCTCTTGGATAGCATTCTCTTGGTTTCCTAAAATACGCCAATTTCCCATTCAATCCAAATTCACATGTAATTTCATAAAACTTCAAAAATCAAAAAATGCTAAAATTTAACTTAAACCTAACCTACCCACAATTCACCTAAGCTAGAAAAACCAAAACCCTAGCTTAGAGATCCAAAAATCAAGATGGTTTCATCTTTCTCTTCTTTCTTCCTTCATTCCCAACACAAAACCTAGTCTCTATTTAATCCCTTTTTGAACATAGCAAGAAGAAAGATGAAGACTTACCTATAACAAGTTGATTTCCTCTTCTTTTTCTTTTTCTTTCTTCTTCCTTCCAATCTTCTCTTACACACTCTCACGAACTCTCTCTCTTCTCCTCTCTTATTTCCATGTTTCTCACTCTCTTCTCTCTTTGGTTTTTTCTTCTCTTCTACGACTCTCCTCTCTTCTTCTTCTAATTCAAGACCATTTTAAATGGTCTTTCCCCATTTACCTTGTCCTTTCCATTTTGCCCCTTCTTTCACTTAATCCATTTACTAACTCTTTTAATCTTCTCAAACAGTATAACATACTCTAATTTAATTCTAACATTTTCCTTCTAAATTTCTAATTTTAACTTATACTCACTAAATTTATTGGCTCAATTCTAAAAATAATTAAATGAATAAATAAAAAATAAAAAAAGTTTGGTGTCTAACAATTCTTCCCCCTTTAAAGAATTTTGTCCTCAAAATTCTTACCTGAGATATTAAAGAGTTGCAGATACTTCTCCTTCATGGCCTCCAAAGGCTCCGACGTTGCCTCCTCTCTTGCATGGTTCTTCAATAAGACTTTAACCAGCTTTACAATCTTGTTTCTCAAAACCTTTTCCTTCAAATCTAGGATCTCCACTAGTTGCTCCTTATATGTCAAATCCTCCTTTAATTGGACCTCTGAAGGTTGAACTATATGTGAAGGATATGATCGGTACTTCCTCAACAATTATACATGGAAAACATTGTAAATCTTAGACAATTTCAGTGGCAAAGCTAACTTATAGGCTAAAAGCCCAATCTTCTCAATGATCTTATAAGGGCCTATGTATCTTGGGCAAAGCTTGCCTTTCTTACCAAATCTCAAAACTCCCTTCCATAGAGAAGCTTTAAGAAACACTTTGTCTCTAATTTTAAATTCTATCTCCTTTCTATGCGCATTTGTATAGCTCTTCATTCTATTTTAAGTTGCTTTAAGTCTCTGTTTCACCAATTTAATCTTATCAACTATGACTTGTAGTAACTCAGGTCCTACAAGTCTCCTTTCACCTTCCTCATCCCAACAAATAGGAGTTCTACACCTCCTATCATACAAAGCTTCATAAGGTGCCATTTGAATTCCTGAGTGATAGAAATTATTGTAAGCAAATTCAATCAAAGGCAAACGATCATCCCATAAGCCTTTGAAATCTATAGCACAAGCTCTTAACATTGCCTCTAAAGTTTGTATTATCCTCTCTGATTAACCATTAGTTTATGGAGGGAAAGCTGTACTAAAATGCAACTTAGTTCCTAAAGCCTTTTGTAAGCTTTCCCAAAACCTAGAGGTGAACCTGGGATCTCTATTCGAGACTATCAAATTTGGATTCCTATGTAGTTTAATTATTTCACCCACATATTTCTTAGCTAAAGCATTCAAAGAATCTACTTGTCTAATTGGCAAGAAATGCGTTGACTTAGTTAGCCTATCAACAATCACCCATATTATATTATGCTTCCTGCTAGTTCTTGGCAATCCCACCAAGAAATCCATCGTAATCTTCTCCCATTTTCATTCTTGAATAGGCAAAGGTTTAAGCTTGCCTAAAGGTGCTTGGTGTTCAGCTTTAACTTATTGGAACACTAAGCATCTTTTAGCATACTCTGCAACATCTTTTTTCATTCCTTTCCACCTAAAGTGCTCTTTCAAATCCCTATACATTCTTGTACTTCCTGGGTGCATAGCATAAGGCGCATTGTGTGCCTTATCAAGAATCTCGTCTTTCAACTCTTGAATATCAGGAACATATAATATGTTACCTACTACCATCAATCCATCTTCTCTTATCTCTATTTCAGAAGGTTTAACATTTTTAATCTCTTCTCTAAGCTTGCTCAAATACTCATCTTGCTCCTGCAATTCCTTAATCTTTTCATTCAATATTGGCCTTACTTTAAAATTAGCCAATACACAATCAGATTCAAATTGCCTCAATGTCACCTTAAGTTTGACTAATTCCTCTAACAAAGGAAGATATACCATCTCCATATGTGCTATAGTAGATTTCCTACTCAGTGCATCCACTACGAAATTAGCATTCCCTTGGTGGTAGTCTATCATCAAACCATAATCCTTCAGTAGTTCCAACCACCTTCTCTATCTCAAATTTAACTCTTTTTGGCTCATCAGATACTTAAAACTCTTTTGGTCTGTAAATACCCTGGTAGTGACTCCTTATAATTAGTGTCTCCAAATTTTCAACACAAAGATTATAGTAGATAACTCCAATTCACGCGTAGGATAATTCATCTCATAAGGTTTCAATTGTCTAGAAGCATAGGCAATCACTTTATCTCTTTGCATCAACACACACCGTAATCTCTTCCTTGAGGCATCATTATATACTATATACCCATCACAACTGGAAGGCAAAATCAAAATTGGTGTAATTGTGAGCCTATTTTTAAATTCCTCAAAGCTCCTATGACATTCTTTTATCCACACAAACTTCTGATTCTTCCTTATTAATTTGGAAAGTGGGGTCGCTATTATGGAGAAGCCCTCCACAAACCTTCTGTAATAGCTAGCTAAACCTAAGAAACTCCTCACTTTTGCTAGATTCTTAGGCGCTTCATATTTAACCACAACTTCTATTTTCCTCGGATCCATATGTACTATTGGACCTCATTTTCGAATCCTAACTTTAGAGTCATGAAACGTGAGCGTAATCCAATGAAATCTCCTTAACCATCATCGGTTCATCTTCATTCTCATAACATCCCAAAAATTTCCCATTTTGATCAATTAATATACGAACAACCAATTCTTATGATCATGTCCCCAATCATATTGCACCTGTCAAATTTCTCCGAAAGCCATAAAGGGTTCGCAGCGACAAACTATTATTTTACCGTGGCGAACAAATGGGATTAGGCCAAAAGACCCTTCAGGTGAAGTTCACCGCTGAAAGCCAAAATCCCCTCGGGACAAATACGCCGCGGTGAGCTCTTGGCTTCGCTGCAACGAAGTTGTCAAAAATCACACCAAAATACCCTTGCATCTTTCCTAACCTTACCCTTACTCTTAAATGTCCCAAATTCATTTCCTTTAATGCAACATCATTTCATAACCATTCAACTACCGATATTATTTCACCATACTCTCTAATCTCTACTAATTTAATTCATTACTTACAACTAATTCTCATTCTTCACAATTTCCTATCTTGTTTTTCCATAACATCTCACTTATATATCGAAAATTCATGTTCAAAATTGATCATCGCAAATCAATAACTTCCTTAAGTATGCCTAATTTCAACTCAACCTCATCCATACACAATTCATATTTCAGTAACCTCA
>JAOQMP010000210.1:29151954-29168597 GCA_027563575.1 Erythroxylum pedicellare | reverse complement strand
ACATTTATATATAAATCATTTTATACATAAACAAACAGTTAATATTAAAATATCTTTAATAAACAGCTAATATTATCCTCTAATATAACCCACCCACTATTAACTAACTACTAAAACCAGCTAAATGCTAATGAAATTAACTGGTTGCATCAGGTCATAGTCTCAAAAGGCGGAACGATTAACGTATTTCTTACACAAGTAACGAATCAAGAAGCCATTCCCAAGAATGGGTTAGTGCCTTTATATTTCATCATTTCATTCCCTTCACCTACGATGCTTCATAGCAAACAGCATAAACGATGAAACAGTGCATCAAAGCTTCTACCAGTGATTTTTCATTAGTGAAATTCCCTTTAAATTGCAAATATCAACACAATGTTAAAGCACCAAATTCCCTTTAAAGGAATTCCAAAATCTTAGGATGTCAGGAGTGAACATTAGATCAAATTAATTCCATCTATTCTACTTCATTGATAAAGGAAAAATTCTAGTGAGTAGGAGAATACAAGTAAATGTACATCTAATTGATAACGTATGAGAAAGCATATTGCTATTCCAAAAATTTTATAATGTACAGAACCCTTATTTGGATCATCAAATTCAATACATCAATCATTACTCTTGATACAACTCTGCAGTTCGCTGAGGTAATACATTAAGTAATCAACCAGTTATAATACCTGCCAGAACTTCACTCTTTCCTCGAGCATATATTGTGTAAACTAGGCGGATAGCATCCACCCATCCATCTAAAGATTCCCATGAGTCCGCAATCTGCAACATCAGTACAAAGATCAACCAATAGTTATTTGTGTAAAGGTAGCCCCATAACTAAATAAAACATCCTTGAACTCAAAATTCAGTTTGTTGCACTTCCCAAAGTTATGCAAGGTAGCCAAAAATGAACTATACTTGAAGTCCTAAAAATAGAAAAACTCATTTTAAGTTCTCTACATACATTTTAGATTAGTCATGGATGGGTTAGTTCATAGCATCCCACAAAAAAAAAAAAAATCAAGGAACTAAGAAATCCTTCAAAACTGAATTCTTTTTTTGTTTTTTAGCTCTTCCGTAGCAACTCAGATCATTGTATTTGGGCTCTGCCACAGCAACTCATTATCTATATTCTGCTCTGCCATAGCAATTCTTTTTTACTACTCTTCATGTTTGCTACTGCCCATTGTATTTTCCGCTACGTTTATCTATAAATGACTACAGTACAAACAACCAACAAGTGTTATCAGAGATCAAAAAAAAAAAAAAAAGAAAAGAAAAGAAAATCAACATGCATTGTATACTGAGGAACATGAAAGGAGATTCAAGGAAAGAAAAGGCCAAAAATCTGTCACTTTCCTAACAATCATGTCGGGCAAAATAAAGCCAGTTTCCTGCTTGATGCTGATAAAACGAACTATGTTTGTATTAGAGTATCGGAAACTCATCAGTGGTACACATTTTTTGTGCAAACAAATGGCTCACATGGCCGGGGCTGAAATAATCAGCACCTGTGTTATTGCTGAGAGGGTTACAAAATAATTAGCATTCTCCGTATGCTCAAGTGTAAAAGGTCAGACAAGTTTTAAAAGCAGCGAATACATATCTAAAATTAGCTTATGAGGAACGCGATGAATTATAAATCAGCTAATGGATAAGAATTTACAATAATTTCATTAGTACAACAATCATATTTTTTCCATGTTAGATAAATCAAATTTGATTCTAATAATTAAAGCATAAAATATGTCTTTACAAAGGTTAAGAAGATGCAAGCTTAACCTTTGAGCACAATGAATACTGTTTTACAAATATATAAATCAGCACATGACGTACCAAGAAAACTGGTCCATTAATTGTGTCAATACAGAGGCCTGCACCGGGTGGCAGTGTCAGATCAGCACATGCTGAAACAGATACAATATCTGGAACATCAATTTTGATTAGCTTCTTGTCACCATTTGTTACATCTCCCGTTCTCCCTGAAAAGTTCTGAGGTGTCTGCTTTTGCTCCAATTTGCTAACCTGAACGGAGAATTTATCATGATCTAAAATAATAAAGAGAGAAATTCACAAGTGACAGATAACTATGAGAAGCAAATTCCAAAAGATCTCATGCTCGTTCATGTTACTGACTTATTGTCAAATGAGCATATAGTCTCTTTTTTGCCATCTCATAGATCATTTTCACAAAAACAGATAACAGACTTTTAAATCAGCAGGTCAAGAATCATTATGATTTAGTAAAAATGCTGAACACGTGTATTTTTGCATACTTCTTCCATACAAAATCCTTTAGATTTGATCTGATTTTCCCTGCAAGAATAACAATAAGCTTTTTTACTACCGAGGAAGCTTAGTAGAAATTAACACCCACTTGAATAACATTTTCATCCTGAGGAATGACAAATCTGTAATTGCCAGAGCTTGGAACTAATATGATTGGAAGAAAACAATGCAGATTTTCCTTGCCTTAAATCACTTCCATTTTCAGATATATATTGAGAATTATGATTATAATCTCATTGGAAAAGTGTGCACAACTTGAAACAATCATATATTACCTGTTGAAGGCCTTCATGATTCAAAACAAATTGAGATCTCTTCCAATCATTATGGGGAGCAATGGGTTTCCCCGCAGGCGGTCCAGTCAGATATCCAACTTTAAGATACGGTAACGGTAACTGCCAAGTATTGGACCAGATGAGATTTTATAATTAAAATCCCTCCAACCACATGACTTACAATCAATAGTAGTTATTACTACATTAACATTTTGCTCCTTCATTTTCCAGACCTAATGGAGAACCAGTTTAGGTATCGTGAATTTTCATTTTGGCTACACATGACTACATTAGTATTTAGCTCTTCCATTTTTGGACCCAATAGAAGGCCAGTTTAGTTATCATGAGTTTTCTCTTTGTTCACATATCAATTTTAAGAAATGGTAGTTTAGGGTGGTCCTGTGGGTTGATTCCCAATGCAAAGTGAATCACTGAGGAGCTGTGTGAGATGAAAGACTCATGGACAGTTTTGAATGAGAGAAAGAAGTTGGGACTTTTCTTTTCGACTTTCTCTTTTCCACTCCAGTCTTTGCTTTTCTTTTTGTTAATCTGGAAGTAACTGCTTCAGCTGCAGCCACTCAAATTTTCTATATTCCTTCTTAATTCTTATTAAATGAATGCATCTTCTTCTTGCAATCCTAGCTATTCGAAGCATTAGTGAGGAATCTCATTGCTATTACCCAAACAGGCATGAAACTATGGTTGCACATCTGTCAATAGTTCAAATTGGATCTGCTATGCTATCTAGTGATTTCACAAATTAACCAAAAACAAAAAGAATTAGAACCGATATTCTGGGTATTCAAGTAGGTTATAAGGGCTGTGCAAGACAATTTGAAGGGTCCATGAAAAAGATAGAGCAGGTGAAAGAAAAAAAAAGAGAAAAGAACAACTTCCAGATCCCAGAACTGACACACTGGTAAAAAACTCATACAACACTGCCGGCAAACTTGTAAGTAACACAAAAAATATTGCTTAATAAATTTGAATACTAACCATGGAACGTACAAGCCTCAAGGCACTGCTGTATACCTGTTAATACAATTCCAAAACCATAATTCAGTTAACAAATTAGGATCTAATCCTTGAACATGCATTTGGAGCACAATAATGATGGAAATTAAAGTTATGACTGTATAAATCGAATCATCAAGATTTATGAGAAATATAAAGATTCAATCAAGTCATAGGTCAGTCTCAACCTGTTCATTTAATATCAAAAAAGAAATTACACAATGCTTACAGAGTAATTTGGTTTCAAAGCATGAGCAGCTGCAATGTAGACAGCAGACTGGCTATACAACTCATTGGGATTAATATCTTTTGCATTGGCTGACCCCCCAGTTCTCAGAGTATCCTCTGCTAATCCATACTGTAATTAGGACATGGAAATTTTTAGCATGTCACCATAATTACATGGAGATAATCAAGGAGACCAGAAAAATATTTTCTAAAATTGTACTTTAAAGAAAAATCATGATATCCAAACTCACTGGAGAACATGAAACTCACCAAAACAGTTCCGAGGTTGTAAATTGCTCGATGAAAATCAAATTGCAACTGTATAGCTGCACGGAACTGCAGAGCAATATACCAGATGTTCAGGTTCTTTGTGGCTAATTCCTATCACAAATCCAAGCACTCTAATGTCTCCAAATGACTTTAGTACCTTACTGATGGCAGTTTTAACAATTGTTTGCTTTTCTCGAGCAGGAACAATTGCACTAAGTTCCTAGAATGGGAATTAAACATAGTATTTAATCATATTATCCAAAAAAATTTGCATAAACAATAATGCATGGAGAAATTCAAAGACAAAATAGCTCTCTAGAAGACTGGTTCAAAACAGAGAAGGATAGATAAAAGTCAAAATCAAAATAAAATCTATTAGTACCTGCAAAGCAAGTCCCCAATTATTAAGTGCCTGCAAGAATTTTAGATGGATTTAAAAATGATAGGATATAAACGGCGAGTTTGAGGATCAAGCTTATGAGAAATTTGAAAAGCCAACACCCATCAAACATACCTGAGGACTATTCCAGTTAAGTTGAACAGCTTTCTCATAGTTATTTGTTGCCTGCAAAATCAGATTGTCATATATTTTTGCTAATAGCTATACATTAGTGAGCATGATGTATACATCTTGAGAAAAGTAAGGTAAAAAAAGCAAGCTCCATATAATCATATGTCACCACTCATGACTTCGTGTTGCATTCAGAGTATTACTCATAAGTCAAACCCTACCACTTGTTTATGAACAGTCTCTAAGTTAACTGCAGCAAATAGTTGACATTTAACAAAAAAGATTCCAGAAAAGAAATGGTTCATTTTGAATTGATTTACATTTTAAGACCCCCCACTTTCATTCATGAACAAATGAACTTTAAACTCAACCTGCTTCCAAAGTTCTTCAGCCTCCTTTGTACGACCACGCATTTTTGCCCTGTCAGAAATTGCTATAGCCCAATTGTAAAATGCCTGTCATGAAATCATAGGGTAGAGCTGTTGAGTTGAAGGGATGAAAATACCAATCAAAGCATTCTCTTAATATATAGTAGATATATACTTGTACAGATACAGAAGCATGTCTATAAAATGAAGACAAGTAAAAACTAACATATTTATTTTTCAAAAAAAAAAATTTGAGCCATTGGGTGCCATCTAATTAAGAAAACCTAAAAGACAATATTAATTTGATTGAGTGTCCTTAGGAATTACAATTGTAATTGTAACTTAACTTATATAAATAGTATATAAAGAGAGTAAGAGCTACTAATTTCTACAAGCTCTTCCCATCCTTTTCTTAATTCACATCATGGGATCAGAGCAGGTTTTCTAATCCTACCTCTAATTCCTTTTTCCTCTCACAACCGAAAACCCATACCCAAACCTTTCTCACAAAAATAAGATTAACCTTAACAATCTAACACTATAAACACCTCAAGCAGCCACCGGCAACTAAGTCAGAGAAAGAGGCGACTGATAAGTGTAAAATACATCATGTTTTAGGCATAGTTTGATTTATGTTTAGCTATTAATTCAATCATTTGGCATGTGTTTAGGTTAGAATTGTAATTGTTAATTATTTGTGTTTTACGTGTTTTATGGGTTAGTACAAGTCTTTGAGCTTAAATATTATATTTTTGAGATACCCTGATGTATTTGCTAATGTTTTAAGGTCAACATCAAAAAACAGAGAAGTTTCAGAGACATTCGGGCCAAACTACGGCCCACGATCATGGCACAATAAGCCACAATCGTGACAAAAGCACCAGAGTTAGCCTACGATCGTGGCCTACATGCCACGATCATGACAGAAGGCCTAGAAGTATGCCACAATCGTGGCTTGCATCGGGCAAATGCACAACCAATTCCAAACTTTGGGTTTCGAGGGATTTTTTGCACCTTTTAGACCCCCAAAAAACCCTAGTTCAACCCTAAACATAAAAGAACATAAATCGAACAAAAAGGAGTTTTTGCATCAGCCACTTTGGAGAAAAACCCTAGAGAGAATTGTTGAGAGATTGAGAAAGAGAAGGAAGAGAGAAGTGGAAAAGAAGCCAACATCAATGTACTTCCCGGATTTGGAGTTTCCCAACGTCGCTGCCTCTTGTCTCCGTTTCGAATCGTTTTTCTTGTTATTTTCTATTTTTATTATTGTATATAATTGAGAATAGCAGTTTGATGATAGGATTGTGAATGTTGAGATATTCTATACTCACCTTCGGGTTTTTTTATCTTTGATTTAATAAAATCTGATTGTTTTATGTTTATTGTGATTAATGTATGTGATTGCATAATTCAATAACAGACTGAGAGGATGAATCGAATGAAAAATAATTAAATTGGGCTAACGAGAATTAGGTGATTTAATAAGAATGAGAAATTAAACAAATCAGTAATTGTATGAAGAGCGATCTCATATAAATTCCCGATAGTTTATTGGACAACTTCAGATCTAATTAGGGTTTTGGATAGATTGATAATTGAGAAATTGCAATTTTCCATAATCTGATTAGGGTTTATAATTTAGGGTTAATGGTTAGAACTCGTGAAAGAGTAATCAACCCTAGGATTGTCTAGGATCAATAATCCAATAATTCATAATCAATTAGGTTAGCGTTAAGGATAGGTAGAAACTCTCATTTCTCTCAATTGATAGTTCCTTTAGGTTGATTCTTAAGTGTGTGTTGCAACTGTTACTTTGTTAATATTTTCGTAATTGATTCTTGAGATTAAGTTGCATCATTGAATTAAATTCTTGCCTTAGTTTTGTTACATTTTGAATTACTACGAATTGTTTTGGCCTTAGATTTTAGGACTAGATTATCCCTCTTCGTGAGATTGACACCTTAGGTACTATGCGAATGACCTGTACGCTTGCAGATTATCGAGTTATTAATTAGAGCCTACACATATCGAAAAACCAAGATCAGCAACACTGATAAGTGTCCCACGGGCCCACACACGTCGCTGGCGTCCGTTGTTTGACCAATGTGTGTCGCTCATGCGTCACCTTCTGATGAAGTTCTATTGACCCTACTTCCATGGGCTGAGTCTCACCAGCTCCAAAAATCTTTGGTGATGTGGTTTTCTGGTTTTAATTGTTGGAAATTGGGTTTGTATATTTGACCATAGTCGGTGATGTGTTTCTGCTTTTAATTGTTGGAAACTGGGTTTGAGTATTTAACCATCGTCGCTAGTTCCATCATAGTTGTATCTCGTAATCGTTTCATTGTAGTCATAGAGCCTCTTTCATTGTTGCACAGTTGTTGATATTTGAAGTTTGGTTTTTTGCATTATTGTTCAATTGATTCTCGCTAATGTCTATCTGTAACGGTTGCATCATAAGTGATTTCAAGACTGAAAGTATTGAAGGACAACCACCTATTATGGTTCAACAAATCACAAATCAAAAATTGAACGGAATGAATTATGTTGCTTGGGATAACATGGTCATTATATACCTCAAGGGCCTAGGTAAGTATAAGCATCTCATAGATCCAGCTCCTAGTATCAAGTCAATAGGGTATAAGAAGTGCGAACAACATGAGAATCAAATAATGAAAAGCCCTTGGAATGCCATGGAGCCAAATATTGCTGACATGAATCAACATGTAAACTCCGCAAAGGAGTTATTAAGTATGTGAGACTTTTATTTTCCAATAAAGTTACTCGTATATATGATTTATCAGTAGAATTGTTCAAGTGTGAGTAGCGAGAGAAGAACCACATTAAGTATTTTTCAAAAATGAAGAATTTATTTGTAGAACATTTAGCAGCTTAGCTCATACTAACAAATAAGGATCAACTTATGAAGGAAAGCGAAGAATTGTTCGTGCTGAGATATTTGGCTAACTTAAGGCCAAATATGAACCAATTAGGGCACAGACACTCGACGGCACTGAACTTCCATCGCTTACAGAGATATATTCACAAGTATCCCAATCCTTGAAGGAGCCAACATAAGAAAGTAGTGACAAGTCTGCTCTAACTGTTCACAATAGTGAAAGAGGTAATGGAGGCCGAAGTAACCAAGGTAGTCGTGGTGGTTGTGGAGGAAAGGGCCAAGGAGGCCAAAGCAAATGTGACCAATTTGGCAAGGATAGGCATGTTCAAGACTATTGATGGAATTACACCCAAAGTTACGCTCGAAGCCCTCTCGGTCTGCTAAAATTATGGAAGATTGTAGTGGTTCTGCCTCAACAAGTATAAACAAGTGGTTTATGAAGTAGAATATGTAGCTTTTCTTTAGTATCAAGCATCCAAGCAAGCAATCACACCTATTGCGTCATTTGCTCACCTAGGTAATCACACAGCTTATATCGTCCTATGTTAAATGTTAAGTTGTAAATTCAGGAGTCACTGACCATATTACAGATAATCCAAAATTTTTGGATCAAATTACTCCTGTACCAAACTCCCACCAACTTACTGTTGCTAATGGTTTCACTACTAGTATAAGTGGGGTTGGCGCTACATTTCCTTCCTTCAATGACATTACTAGCAATACTATATATTCTAAAATTTTCCTCCAACTAAATGTATGTTACTAAACTAACCAAATCATTGAATTGTTCTTTATCTTTTTTCCCTCATTCTGTTGTTATCCAGGATTTGTAAGACAAAGAAGATGATTGGAGGGGGTGTGAATCTAGAGGTCTCTACAATTTTGACAATCGTTCAACCGCCTACTCAGCTGTTGCTTCACCCTTCTAAATCCATAGTCATAAAAAAAAAATTGATACCTTAGGAAACTTAGGAAACATCACCATGTTGCTTTTCCATCCAAAGCTAATAATAAAGCCAAAAGCTCTTTTGTGTTAGTTCATTCTAATGTTTGGGGTCCATCTCGTGTGACTTTGAAACATGGTTATCTTTACTTTGTTGTTTTTTTTATGACTGGTATAGAATGACTTAGTTATATGTAATGAAAGAATGTTCAAAATTGTTTTCTATTTTCCAATCCTTTTGCTTTGTAATCAAAACTCAATTTTGTTCCATTAGTATCCTCAGAAGTGATAATGCTAAAGAATATTTTTCTAAATCCATTAAGTCTTACATAAAAAATTGTAGTATGATTCACCAATCTTCTTGTTCTCACATATCACAACACAATGGTACTGCTGAAGGAAAAATCAAGCATGTCATAGAAGTTGCTCAAACCTTACTAATTGAGATGACGGTTCTCAAGGAGTTTTGGGAGTGATGTCCTCATTGCTTGCTATCTTATTAACAGAATGTCATCCACTACTCTAAAAGGTCAAATTCCTCATATCCTTATGTTTCCTAATACCCCTTTGTTTTGTTTCCTCTTTAGCCTCGTATCTTTGGATATGTCAGTTTTGCCCACTAATTACATCTAGAAGTTGACAAATTATCTCCACGAGCCATCAAGTGTATCTTCCTTGGTTACTCAAGGTCACAAAAAGGTTATCGTTGTTACAATCCCTCACTTAAAAGATTCTTTGTGTGCATAGATGTGAACTTATGCTTTTCTGAAAGTCAAGATGCCAAAAGCTTCCATCATTGTTTACCCTCACTTTTTGACAACTCCTAGAATAATTCGCCTAAAAGTTCAAACAATTCACCTACAAACTCTAATCCTTCTTATCTTCATCAATTGTCTCAAGCAGACTTGTAGGTTTATTCCCGACGACCTTATCGAATGGTAGATGGCCATCCAAATGAGCCCTTTCCTCCAGCACCTAATTTGCTGCCAAAGTCGAAAAAAAGTGACCTAGACTAGCCTATTACTTTACGTAAAGATAAGAAATCTTGTACCAGTCACCTGATTTCTAATTTTGTTTCTTATAACCCTGTGTTACCCTCCTTTTGTTCTTTTTTATCAAACCTGGAAGAGGCTATAAGAACCCTAGGTGGAAGCAAGCTATGCAAGAGAAAATAGATGCTTTATGGTCAAATGACAGCTGGAAGCTTGTTACTCCTAATGCCTCAATTGTTGGTTGTAGATCGGTATATACAATTAAAACACTTGATGATAGATCTATCGAACGACTGAAGGTTCGTCTTGTTGCTAAAGGATACACACAAGTCTATGATATTGATTATTCTAAAACTTTTTCTCCTGTGGCAAAAATGGCGTCAACCCGTATTTTTACTCCTTAGCCGCAACTTATTCTTGGCCTCTCTACCAACTTGACTTCAAAAATGCATTCCTCTGTGGTGATCTAGAAGAAACAATCTATATGGATTAATTTCTGGGGTTTGCTGCTCAGGGAGAGTTTAAGAAAGCGTGCCTATTGAAGAAATGTTTATATGGTTTAAAACAATATCCTAAAGCATGGTCTGCACGGTTTAGTTCAGGTGTGACGAAATTTGGTCTAAAGTAATGTGGAGTAGACCATTCAGTGTTCTATCAACACAAGATCTGTTAAAATTCTATTGATTATATATGTTGATGATATTATTATTACTAGTGATGATCAAAATGGAATTCATAAATTGAAGGAATTTCTGCGACAACAATTTTTAAGAAAAGATATCAGTCTATTGAAGTATGTTTTTTTTTGGGAATCAAAATTGCAAGATCTAAATATGGTATTCATCTCTCACAACACAAGTATGTTCTTGATCTACTAGAAGAAGCTAACTTGTTGGGAGGTAAAATGGTGGATTCTCCAATGGATCCCAAGGTCAAACTTGATGCATACCAGGGAGAACTCTTGAAAGATCCAGGAAATTACAGGAGTTTGATTGGGAAATTAAACTATGTTACAATTACTAAGCCTAACATTTCATTCAGTACAAGTGTGTTGAGTTAATTTATGCCATCCCCTTGGACTAGCCATTGGAATGTGGCTATTCGAATCATGAAATACCTCAAGCGCAATCTTTACAAAGGACTCATATATAAGAACCATAGGCATTGTTCAGTTCAAGCCTATAGTGATGCTAATTGGGCTGGTTCTAAGACTGATCGATGCTCTACTATAGGGTATTGCATTTTTGTTGGTGGCAATCTAATTTCATGGAAAAGCAAAAAGCAAGCAGTGGTTTCTTGTTCAATTGTAGAATTAGAATATAGATCCGCAGCATATACAACTCAAGAACTTGTCTAGGTAAAACATATGTTGTAAGAACTTAAATTTCAACTAACACAACTATGGAGCTAATGTGTGATAATTAAGCAGCCATTTACATTACTTCAAATCCAGTTTTTCAAGAAAAGACAAAGCATATTGAGGTAGACTATCACTTTGTTAGAGAGAAGTGCAACAAAGTGTGATAAAAACCACTCATGTGAAGTTTGAGGACAAGTTAGTTGATCTATTTACTGAGTCTTTGGATGGAAGTCGTGTAGCACAACTGTATAATAAGCTTGAAGCTCATGATATATACTCTAGTTTGAGGGGGAGTGTCAGAGATTATGATTTGATTATCTTCAAGGATTACGATTGTGATTTGATTGAATATCTTTAGAGATTATAATTGCAACTTACCCTATATGAATAAGATAATCAAGTATATAAAGGGAGTGAGAGCTACTGATTTTTCACATAAGACATGAAAAGATCCAAAAAAAAAAAAGAAAACAAGCATCAAATGCAATTTATAAGTTCTAGAATATGAAAGATTCTACAAATAATAAGGTTATACACGCACGAATCACAACCACTCAAAAAAAGATGTAAGCTTCCCTAGTATTAAAATTTCTTGATTTACTCGTGTAAAGATAGCAATTAACCTGCTTACTATGATCCTTGTCGGATAAGTATCTATTCAGTAAAGATCATTATAATATAGAAAGCATACATACATCATGAAGCGTAGGGCACAGACGGGTAGCCTCATCATATTTTTTACAAGCCTCTTCAAGCAAAGCATCTTTAGATGGTGAAGTAGAATCTGCACTCACATTGTCTGCACTTTCCTGCAGTCCATGTAAAAGCATAATAAGAACAGAGAACTTCCACCTACATGAAATGCAAAAAAAATTGCAATGGCTGAAAGTGGAGTTGGAGATGCAGGTTCTATTATTTTATTAATCAAATTACAAATATAGATTATGTATAAAAATAATTTGTTATTTTTGTAAGAGTAAAGGAAAAATTTTCAGACCTGAAGCACCAATGCCCAATTGTATAACGCATCATAATCGTCTGGGTTTCTCTCTATTGCACTAGCATATCTACAAAATACAACAGAATGATCATTATGATTTTTCTAAATCTTGAGTTAAACATGTGGAGGTAGAAATGACCTTGTAGCAGCAAAAGTAAGAACGCGTTGACGAGATCGAGCCTCTTCGTCAATACCAGTTACGCTATTGATCAGTTGCATGGCAGCATTACTCTCTACTTGGTGTTGCTGCGTGCTTTCTGGACTGAAAAATTAGTTTGAAAAGAGCACAAAGTTGAAATTCAACCAAAGATCTATCAACAGAGAGGTAGCCGAAATCTAACAAATCGTCGTCAAAGCTAAACACCCGCGAGATTTCTTTTAAGCTAAATTCAATAAAAGTACCGTAGAAGAAAATAAAATAAAACCTGTAATGGGTAGCGGTACCATCGGCTTCGTCGCTTTTCAATTCGCTAAGCAATTCTCTCATTGTGAAAGTCTTGTTGCCTTTTTCCTTGCTCATATCAGCTCCGTTTGATGTCGTTCCATTACGCTCCTCCTCCTCAAGATCTCCATCTCCATTACCCGTAACCGTTGCCGTCGTCAGCTCTGAATTTGAATCTTGTGAAGCTGTCGGCAGAGGTTGTTTTGGCTCCACTCCGTTTTGTAAATCGTCTTCTCCGGGGGTTGTCGCCATTGTTGTTGTTGTAGTTGGTACCTTCTGAAATCAGAAAAGCTATGCCAAGATCTAATTAGCAGACAGAATGAGAAAGGGAGAGGGTAAGTGAAGAAGAATGGTAAAGAAACGGGTTGCGGCTTCTAGCCCGTCTTCCTAGTTTTTTGGGCCTAACGATGACTTTAATATTCCCTATCCAACTTGACCCACTTTACAGTTTTTAACACATGGATTTTATTTATCATCGTTTCTGTGTTTTCCTCGATGTTGTTAGCAGTGACTTTCTAAAGTCAGTCCAATTTGGCTGGATGTCACTTTGCATCTTTCCTAATTCTCAGTCAGCAAACAGTACACATTTGAAGGAATGCTGATTTTCTCACTCAGCAAACAGTACACATTTGAAGGAATGCTGATTTTCTCACTCAGCAAACAGTACACATTTGAAGGAATGTTGTAGTTTTTAAAATCTAACTAAAAAATGTTTGGTTATGATTATGTTTCTAAATTTGCTTCCAATTTTTACAATTCATAAATATCAGATTTTTCATTTTTCATTTTTCATTTTTACTACAAGCTGTTTTTTTTAATAAATCAGTAAATTTAATTAATCAAAAAGAAAAGAGTTATGTACAAAATAAGAAACAGTCTAAAAAAGCAAGTCTAATTGTCAAAACCAAACTAAACAAACAAAAACAAAGAAAACAAGAAAAGCCTCTACAATGGCAGCTAACTAAAAGAATAAAACTAGGAAACTAAATCTGCACAATGCAGCAGAAAAAACTACAACCACGACTTAAACAAGCCTTCCACCCAAGGAAATCCTTGGAAAAATCCAGAATGGGAAGACATTAATAAAACCAATCAAAACACACTAACAAGCTGAACTAGAAAAGCAGGTCGGCAGCCACTCAAAACCAAAAATAATCAAGGTGCAATCTTCACAAATTTAACCCTAACAAGGCCTTGAACTGAAGCTTCTGAACTAGTGTTGAATCTTAGCTGAAAATAGAGAAGGTCTTCATTGCAATAAAACAATCGAGACTTTAAAGGAAAACTAGGAGGAGCAGAAAAATCTTCAAAGGAATCATCTTCTCTTGAGACCTCCAAACTGCCCTGAACTGGATCTAAAACCTGCAAAACAAAACATTAGAGAAAAAACTAAGACCATACCAACGACTACCTTCCCTCGGTGTTTGAGCTTAGATGTTCCATAACTTGAAAAATCACTCTGGTGTTAATGCTTTCAACATCCAAGACTATATCTTTAAAGGTTCGATGGTTTCTTTTAGACCAAAGATTATAAACAATAATAAAAAGAAGAATGATAAATAGGTTGAGGTTAATATTTCTGTGGTTTGGGGAATGGCTAAACCAATTAAGGACGACTGGAAGATTTATTAGGTTAGGCAAATGGATCTAAAAATGGTTTAGAGAATGTAACCACACTGTTTTTGAGTAAGAACACTCAAAAAATATATGACTAATAGACTCAGTATCCAAAAGGCATGAGGAACAATAATTTGGGACATAAGAGAAGAAGTTTATCCCTCATTTGCAACTTATTTAGAAAAGCTAGCCACAAGATAAAAGAGCACCTTGAGCTAGTTCTTTTATGCCAAACTAAATTATGCCAAGGAATAAGAGGATTGGGAGGTCTCAAAATAGTATAGGCCAAAGCATTTGTGTAGACTCTAGAGCAGCTAGCCAGCCATTCCAATCTATCAGGTATAGAGCACACTGGTTGGTATGGCAAAGGATCCAAGGTGCGGATGGTCTCATTTGTAGCCTCCTACTAGGTCCAAACATTGTTCCTGATAACATTAGAAACTTTTGCACTTATAGGCAAGTACGATCCATTGGCCAATCTGGGGGTTAAAAGATCCACAAGGATGCCTCTAGGATGCTAAGGATCCTGCCATAAAAGAATAGAAGCCTCATTTCCTATCTTAAATCTAAAATGGTTCCAAATAAGGTCCCTAACTTGTAACAGCTTCTTCTAACTCCAAGAACTATTATTACTAGGTTTAGCACTCCATAAATGTTTACGTCTAAGAATAATAGTATGAACCTACTTGACCCATAACGCTTCATTATCATTAATCAAAAACCGTATTCTTTTTCCTAGAAGAACATTATTCCACATAGATAAATGTTTAATGCCTAAACCACCCTCTCTTTTAGGTCTACAAAGATAACTCTATTTAACCTTAGCATGAGAATTTGATGCAATACTACTAGACCATAAGAAATTCCTTAATTTAGTCTCAATAACTTTGATAATGGAAGAGGGAAGAATGAAATGAATAAATCAATACACTTGAAAAGTAGAGAGAACAAAGATAATCAACTGCAATCTACCAGCATAGGAAAGAATTATATGGGTCCATTTACTAACCCTAGCATCAATTTTATCCAATAGAGGCATGAAATCTCTCTTAGACAGACGACTTATTGAGAGAGGCAAACCAAGGTAACGAATAGGAAGGTGACCTCTGTGAAGACCAGTTAAAGTTTCCAGCTGATGAACAAAATGATCTATATCAGTAGATAAAAAATACTAACTCTTACTAAGATTCATATCCAGCCCAGAAAAATTAGAGAAAGTGTGCAGGCAATCAAAAATAGTTTGGATAGACCTAACATCAACATGGCAGAATAACAAAAGATCATCAGCAAACAAAAGGTGAGAGAGCTTAAGAGTTGTACACCTCCAATGGTATTTAAAAGTGTTACTTTGAGCAATAGAAGCATCCATACTCTTAGAGAAAACCTCCATATAAAGAATGAAGAGATAAGGAGATAATGGATCCCTTTGTCTCAAACCAAACTTACCACGAAAGAATTTGGAAAAAGACCCATTGATCAAGATAGAGTACAAAGGTGAGGTAATACACTCTTTAATCCAGTTAATGTAAGTTAGAGGAAACCCTAGAGTTAAGAGCACTTTAAGAAGGAAATCCCAATGAATAGAATCATAGGCTTTTTTCATATCAATTTTAAAAGCACAATGCTTATGATTATTGTAAAGGTGATAATTCTTAAAGATCTCTTGAGCCAACATGATATTACCCCCTATTCGGCGACCTTTGATAAAAGCATATTGATTTGGGCTGATAATGTGAGGGAGTAGGTTTCTAAGCCTATTAGCAATGATTTTCAAAATCACTTTATAAATCCACAACAAGAAATAGGTCTAAAATCATAAACAGTGGAAGGATGATCTATCTTAGGGATAAGATAAATAAAAGTAGAATTGAGCTCTTTAAGGAGCCTCCCATGTCCAAAAAAATCTTGAATAGCAAGAGTAATATCATTACCAACAATATGCCAAGTTTGCTTTAAAAAAAACCATTAAAACCATCAAGACCATAAGCCTTATTAAGGTTAAAGGAGTTAAAAACATCCTAAATCTCGTGAGCCAAGACATCAGTAATGAGATTGTTTCTAAGATCTTCAGGATAGGAAAAGGAAAAAGAGTTGTCACATACTCTCTAGAGGAGAGCAGATCTTTATTATTAATTAAGATAAGTACTATTGAATTTTTAATATTCATTAAACTATTATAACTTTATTTTAGAATAAAATTATTTACAAAACTAAAAATGTTCTGTAAATTCATGGTATAATAAGTGATATATTTGTAAAAGTTACTTTAATTTTTAAATACTTAATTTTTAAAAAATTCATATTTTTATTTTAATGAAAATTTTTAAAAATTATTTTCAAATGATTTGAATTACAATTATTTACTTGCAATTTGTACTTTTATTACTAATAAAATATAATGAATCTATTAATATATCTTATCTAACAATTAAAAATAAATA
>JAOQMP010000210.1:29128150-29145055 GCA_027563575.1 Erythroxylum pedicellare | reverse complement strand
ATCAACGATTCATTTTCCAAAATCATTAACTCAAGTTGATTTCTTCTTCACGTATATCTAATTTCAGCTTACATCATATATATATATATATATATATGCATAAGTGAGATGTTATAGAAAAGAAAGATAAGAATTTTGACTGATCAGATGTAGTTGAATGTAATGAGACAGATGAGTTGAGATTCGAGAGTTTAATGAAGTCAATTTAGTAGCTGAATGGTTATGCTCAGGACATTTTAAGTTTGCACAGTGCAAAATTTCAAGTCTTTCCATACAAAAAAATTCATGTTCTAACTTTAGGAGGAAATCTGGATTAATTTAGGCTAAATTATACAAAATTTTCTTCTAAAAAGTTGTAGCTTATCTTTCTAGCTTTCCAACAGTATATAGGATGAAATTTTTCAACATCAGAGTCAAAAGTTATAGTCCTTATAAGTGGAGATGCTCGGGAGTATAGATCGTATCGTTTGCTGAAGACGTCATATCGTCTAGTGATGGCGACATATCTTCTATGATGAAGTATCATCTGATGACATCATATCATCTGATGACATCATATCGTTTAGTGATAACGTCATATTGTCTATCATGAAGCATCGTCTGATGACGTCATATTGTTTGGTGATGACGTCATATTGTCTGGTGCATTGATCATCTAACCCTATCATCTGGTCCAAATTTGACCTTCTAGAAGATAGAATTTGTCTTCAAGGTCACATAAAAGTTGTAGATATTGAATTTTTCTTTTAGACGATCCAAAGAACACCTTAATTTGATATCTCTAGAGCAAGTTATGCCAATTATTCCAAACAGGTCTTAGATTGAAACTTCTTCTAGTTACTATTCATTTTATATTATTTGATCCAATTTTGACCCCTTATATGATATAATTTGTCTTTAAAGTCTTCATTAAAGTTGTAGATATTGAAGTCCTATTCAAAACCATATAAATAACACCTTGATCCGACATCTCCAGAGAAAGTTATTCTAATTGTAACACAGCTTCTATGTATTATTCATAAACTTCTTCTGGTCACTGTTCATCTTGTATAGTCTGGTTCAATTTTGACATGTAGATGATAGAATATACCTTTAAGGTCTCATCAAATTTGTAGATCTTGAAGTACTCTTTCGAACCATCTAAATAAAACCTTAATCCGAGTTCTCTAGAGAAAGTTATGACCATTTTTCCAATTAATCTGACTCTTCATCTGGGTTCAACTGATCCTATTGTCTGGTCCCATTTTTTACCCTATAAATGATCGAATTTGTCTTCTAGGTATTTACAAAAGCTGTAGATCTTGAAGGCCTCTTTCGAACCATCTAAATAACACCTTAATCTGAGTTCCCTAGAGAAAGTTATGACCATTTTCCAATTCATCTGACCCTTCATCAAGGTTCATCTGATCCTATCATCTGGTCCCATTTTTGACCCTATATATGATCGAATTTTTCTTCAAGGTCTTCATAAAAGTTATATATCTTGAAGTTATCTTTCCAACCATTAAAAGAACACCTTATTCAGAGTTCTCTAGAGAAAGTTATGACTATTTTCTAATTCATCTAACCCTTCATCTAGTTTCATTTGATCCTATCGTCTGGTCCCACTTTTAATCCTGTAGATGATAAAATTTGTCTTCAAGGTCTTCGTAAAAATTGTATATATTTAATTCTTCTTTTTAACCATATAAAGAAAATCTTAATCGGATATCCATAGAGAAAGTTATACTAATTTTCTTTAATCAAGTTTAATATGATTGAGGACAGAACCTTGTTTGATTCTTTCGGCCCAATCTTTGTTATCCGACCTCTAAACGAAGTGATCCTTAAGACAATAGATTCCTTATACATTGTGCTATCTCTCCACAAAAAATAAAGTGGTAGAATTCCAAATTGATTGGAAAGAGGTTTTGATTGAGGAAGTGAAGGAATCTGTTGGGAATAGTATGAGTTAGTATTGTTTCACTGAACATGCTTCGGAATTTTAAATATACCTGGATCTGTAGGGTTCCAATTAAGATGATTTTCAATGTGGAGTAAACTAGATACATAGGTTTACAAATTATATGAAGAGGTCAAATTCTGCTTCAGCCTCTAAGATATTCAATTTCTGGATGAAAGTTGGTTATTCGTTAGAAACTTAAGACAGTGGGAAACAAATTTTTCTGAAGAAGTCAAAATGTGATTCCTGTTTAAAGTTTTCCAAAATCTGTTATGAAGTTAAAGAAATGTGAATGAGATTATTTTTTTTGTTTCTAAATAAACTAGAGACATGGATCTTCCAATTTTTTGGAGGAATAGAATTTTTAATTCAGTCCCTAAGACTTTCAATATCTGGATGGAATTGAGCATAGAATATTTGCTTCAGTAAAAGAATGATTCGGAAAATAGGGCCCGACACTTACAGTTCTAGAGAATGAAGATGAACCGATGATGACTAATGAGGGTTAATTGGAATAACCATACATGGTTAAGGATATTTTATTAGTATAAGCTCACGTTTTATGGTTCTGAATGTTGGGCTCTGAAATCGGGGTTCAACACATAGAAGGGGAAAACACAAAGAAATCATCAAAAGATCCATCAAAATACAAGATCAAGCTTCTACATCCTAAGAACATTTGACAGAAGACAATTAGGGAGATTTAAAATTATGAACCCATTGATTTTGATTCGTATTCGATCATGTGTAACTAATAGGCAGTTAGTATTTAGGTTAGATGATCCTTACGTTAATACTTTGAAATGATTTGATTCCTTTATTAACACAATTGGTTTAATTAATTATTACGATCCACTTACTTGTTTTATTTATGTTATAGTAATTCAGAATATTAGACCATAATCTGATTTCATACATAGCAATTAAGAAATCCTATGTTGAATAGATCTATGGTAATTGGAAGTAGTTGATTATAGCCCTGGAGATAGGATGACATAATTCTTCCAAATTAGGGTCAAACATAATAGAGGGATCCATAAAATGATTACGTAATCCTATAAAATTTAAACTGAGTATTTCGATTAGAAACCTTAGGATTAGTTGTTAGTAGTCTCAAGGTTAACTACTAGCATACCATAGGAGTCTCCGTTATCCAATAAATCTATAAAATAATTGCATAATAAAAAAATCAATCTGTTAAGGGTTTAGGGGAATTCGAAACCTAGATACTAATTCTTGTTATCGATAATTTCCTTAGTACTTCCTTAATTCTCTGCTCAATTTCGTTGCCTATTTTATTTTACTTGCCTTAGTTTTAGTTTCTTTTCATTAAAAATCGAAAATCAATCCTTAAGCTAGATAATAGGGGAGGGGTAATTACCATTATTCATTGTCTTCATGAGATCGACTCGTACTTGTTGGTTTTAACTGCAACTACACCATCTACTTATGGTTATTACAATATTGGCTTACTCACAAAATAGGTCAATCAAGTTTTTGGCATTATTGTCAGGGGCAATGATATTAGGAAAGCTTGAATGCTATTAGTCTAGTAATTTTCATTTCATTTTTATCTTTGTTTTTCAATTTTTATTTTATTTTAATTTTTCTTTTGTATTTATTTTATTTTATTGTATCTAACTGTATTTTTTGGCTTGTTTATTCAATTTTTTTAACTTTTGTACACTAATAGTGTGTGGTGGTTTATTTTAGGAATTGAGATTTAACATCTTAACCACAATGTACAATGGAAGGATGGAGCAGACAATACTTTTATGGAAGACGAGATATATTTTCATAATCTATATCATTACCATATAGAGGAGAGAGGTGTTATATGTTTTCGAAAGCTTAACTAATACCTAGGCCACCTCGTGACATTGGTGGGAGTTATCACGACAATCATGAATGTTAAACACATTATATATAGGGAAGCAGCTGAGTATGTACAATCAACCTAAAGGTGCACCATACAGAAATACCTACAATTCAGAGTGGAGCAACTCTCACGCCTTTGGATGGAACAGTTACATTACAACTGGATACTTATAACTCCAAGTATCTCCAATTAACAAGCCAACTCTAGAAGTATGGTGGCTGAATTTGTTCAAGAATCAATTATGAGGCATTTGGAAACAGATGCTTGTCTACAAAATTTGGTGAATCGAATGGGCCAACTGGAGGAGATATTTTCTAACAAGATCTAAGGGAATGTGCCTAGTTCTACTAAAATAGACCCTAAAGAATATGAAATGATAATAACCATTAGGAGTGGAAACTAGTTTCCAGAAGAAGATGAAGAAGAAGAAGAAGAGGGAACAAGTCTCAGAGATAAATTAATGGAATAAATTGTCGAACTTAAAGCTAGCCAACGCAAATTCAAAGAAAAGGTTTCTTCACCTTAATATCTTTGGCATAATGCGTAATGCTATTTGAGTCTATTAATGTAATAGAGTGAAGAAAAGGCAAGGATTTGCTTTATAAGTGGAGTGATATTCTAAGAAAATTCTAAATGAAGAAGAAGTCTCCATCCAAAAAGAGAACGTACAAGAGTGGCAAAAGAAAATTAAAGAAGAGAAGCCAGAAACCTTTATCCAGGAAGAAGAAGAAAAAGACTGGACAAAGATGGTTGATGAAGAACCGGTGAAGGAACTAAGTAAGGAAACTACCAATGAGGCCGACGACCTAGTTAAGCATTTCTTTTATTGTTTGTTGTTCTTTCTCTTATGGATTGATTATTTTACCCTATGTTTAATGTTTGAGTGTTGTGTAAGAATGATTGAATGCTCTATTTGATTATTTTTATGTAATAACTCATTACTATAATCGAATACAATACTTAATCATTGTTTTTCAAATTCATTTATAGCGACTAATGATTCATAATAATTAAGGATAACATAAACTAGGTCAAATAATCTGAGCTTATGTTATTATCGCTTAGATTGGTCTATTTTTTCTCATTTATAAGGTGACTGTTCAATTAAATCTAAAGAGTATCTCCTAAGCTCTTCAATAGTTATGGTTAATTAACAAGCTCTTCTTAATTAATTATGACCTAAGGACAAACTAGGATTAACAAAGCTTGTTGTTATTCTACAACCATTAGTTCAAAGAGAGATGTGAAGACAAAAATTTAATGAAATATGTTTAATAAGGTGTAGACTGAGATTGAACCAAAGAAACGGACTCCTAACGAATTCAACACTTTAAAGCTTATTCTAGGTTTCTCGATAGTTAGGGTTATTTAGTTATTTCTTCTTAATTAACTATGATCTAAGGAAAATTGAAATTAACAGAGACTTATTGTTAGTTCACGATCAATAGTCGTAAGAGAGGTGTAAAGAAGATAATTTAACGATATCTGTAAAATTGTGCTTAGGCCGATATTAAACCAAAGAACCTGATTTCAACTCATTCATCAACTTTATCACTTTGGTGCTATTTAATTTGATTTGTTTTTATAGATTCAATTTTACTTTTGCTTCCAATTTTCTTCAAATGAAAAACCACTTGTTTTGCTTGTACAGATAATTTAGGAAAGAAATTGGAATTAGTCTCTGTGAGATCAACCTAAACTTACCGCTACCTATAGTTTTAGTTTAGTTATTTTGGTAGTGTTACAACACACAACCACATGTACTTTTGCTCTTATGATTGACCAATGAGCAATATCTTTAGTGACCAGTGGTAGATAAATGCTAGTGAGATTTTGATCCTTATTAGACTAACAGATCCTTATCAATCTCATTGTCTTTTGTTTATATGTAACCTTCATGACATATACATCTTGACTTTGCTTTGATTTTCTATTCAAAAGCACATTTTTATCACATACATTAACATGAAAATAATATAGGAATTCTTTGTTTCATAGGCTACATTAGCCAAATAGCCTACCTATATGAATGTTCCTTTATCAAACCCCCTTGAGATTTCTTAGCCTTTCTTGTGTGAACCACATTACATGATATTAAACATAATCAAATGTCCTACCAAAGCCATAAAGTTAGTAGAGCATTTGTCAATTGTTGATGATTGTCGATGTACAAAAGTCTAAGTGTGGGGGAATGCATATATATGGGTTGGTTACATTTATTAGAATGTCATGTTATGAAATCCATTATTGGTGCAACTTCTTTCAATTTTTATATGAAAAAAAGAAAGAAAAGATAAAGCAAAAAGAAAAAAAAGTTTAAATAAAAATATGAAGGAGGAAGTCCATATGTTTTGCAAAGTTAATTATGATTAATGTCCCCTCCTAAAGTTGTATGGAATGGGTGACTTGAGTATAATGCCTATGAGGTTGATGTTGCTTTCATGGGTCACTCCTTACGGTTACAAATGATCAACTTTTGTGAGTGGTATATGCTTGATGTGGTTTATAGTGTGAGAGCTTAACTTTAAGCTAGGAAACATGGTTATTGCATTCATTATAGTTAATATACACAATTGTGAGTGAATTTTAGTTTTTGCATTTGATGATCATATTGAGTTTTTTTCTTGTTTCATTAGCTTTAATGACTTTTAAGCTACTTTACCTAAATACATCCCGCCATACCCTTGCCCACACTACATCTTTAAAAAGTCCTTTGATTAATGATTATTCATGTGACCCTTAATGGTGGAGAAATGAAATGATTTGCAAAGTTGTGAAATGGCATAATCATATTTGAGTTCACCCATAAATACATCTTATTTAAACACATTTTCCAAGTCTGCCTCTAGATTGCTTAGTTTTTAAAGGTGATGAATGTTGATTGATCATGAGTAGAAGCGTTGAATTTTTGCTATGGTTTTTGAAAGTTATTCGTCTTTACTTATGGTTTTTTAAAGTTATTAGTCTTTACTTATGACTATATATTCTTGAGAAACATGGGAAATGAGTAAATGTTTTTGGGTATATGATTTTGATTATGATGTTTTACCTGAGGACGGTCAAAAGCTAAGTGTAGAGGAAATTGATACTTGCTTAATTGATTATTTATTTATTCAATAACATTTAGTGATAATGATATGAAAATGCTTAATACACTTACTTTAGTTTATATTTGATTTTAGGTACAATCCGAAAGCTAAGAAACTAAAGTGAGTTGAAAGCACTATGTTTGAGCCATTTTTCAAAGATTCACAGTCACTTGTCTTTATAGAACAAGAAGAATAAAGATTAGAGTAAGAAAAACACAAGAAAATGGAAAGAACATGAAGAAAATGTTGTCAATATGGCTCATGACCAAACAATTCACGTTACAGTCGTGTCTCACGCCCATACAAGGATATGTCACAGGTGTGACACACCACTCATACTTGTGACACACGAATCACCACCGTGAGTGGTTATGCATGGGTGTGATGGCCCATGTCATACCCGTGATACACTACCACCTCACCCCTTTTTAACCTTAAGTTTTTAATATAAATGGGAAGAGTGCAACGGCAAAAACATGTGTTTATTTGGGAAAAATGATTAGGGGTTTCGGGAGACAATAAGAGGGGTGACAGAGGAGATCCTTTTGAGACCCATGGGGGGATAGATATTCTGATGCCAGTTCGAAGGCGACATCAATGCTAAAGAACATGGTTAAGCATATCTTTTATTGTGTTTGTTATTCTTTCTCTCTTTAAGGATTGATTATATTATCCTATGTTTATGGATTTGGGTTTTCATGCATAAATGATCTTTATTCTCATTATCGTTAGATTTTTTATGTATAAACTCGTTGCTAGAATTTCAATATAATCCGTCATTATTATGTTAAGATTCGTTTGTGGCAACTAATGGTTTCTAATCATTAGGGATAACATAACCTAGGTTAAATTACTCGAGCTTGTATGGTTGTTACCTTGATTAATCTGTTTTCTAACTCATATCCAATTAGATCGGGAGAGCTTGTCCTAGGTTCTTCGATAGTTAGGTTTAATTAATGAGCTCTTCTTAATTAAACAGGACCTAAGGGAAATCGAGGTTAATAGATCTTATTGTTAAGCTACAATTAATATTTGCCAGGAGAGTTGTAAGAACAATAATTCAATGAAATATGTTTAACTGGGTGCAGGTAGAGAATGAACCGATGACTGGATTCCTAACAAATTCATCACTTTCATCATCTTTGAATGTTTTCTTTATTTTTTTTTTGTTAGTTTAGTTTAGTTTCATTTTATTTTATTTTAACCTAAACCAAACCCCCCATAACCTAAACACCGATTCTTTTCATAACAAAAGCTAACCAACACTTTATGTGAGATTGACCTAGATTCACCACTACTATAGTTGTAGGTCTACTTATTTTGAGTAGTGTCAGAACATGCTACGTCAAAAGTTAAAAGCTAGTGAGAAAAAAGGAAGCTTTTATGCAAGTGTGAGAGATGTAGATAGGGCTATTTTTTCTCATACACCTTTTTTCCTTATAATTTATAAACAAAATTGTTTTGCTCTTAACGAAATACCCAATGATTTACCTACTGAGGTTAACAACATTTTCCAGGATTACAAGGATGTCTTCCTTGAGGAGATGCTAAAAGTGCTTCCACCCTTTAAAAGAATCAAGCACCAAATCGATTTCCTACTTGGTTCGAGCATTCCCAACTGACTAGTGTATTGAGCCAACCCTGAGCAGACAAAAGAGTTGAAATGTCAAGTTGATGAACTCCTTAACAAAGATCCATTAGATTCGATGACGAATCCCTTTGAGGAAGGGGGAATGATATGGATCAAGGGGCAAGTGATGTGACATCTCAAGTGGGGTCGATGCTTCAAGTGTTTGAGGTCTTCAACTCAAATTTCACCTTCAACTTTGTAAAAAGATCCATATATGGATATTTTTGGGCCTATGACAAGGGCTAGGACCAAAAGTATGCAAGGGGCTTTGAATAATTTAATTAGAGAAGCCCATTCTCAAGGCCAAGTCCAAGTTGCTTCAATTAAGGAGTCCAAATAAGTCCACTTAATAAGTTTTGAAGAAGTTGGGCCAACCTAACTTGAAAAATAAAGCCCATGGCTGAATTTACTATTAATAGTCTTCCTTCTTTGTAAGGGACAATTAATCAAATCCTATAATGTCTCTTGTTTCCTAAAAGTTAGTTTCCTAGTAGGTTTTGTGTTTTATAATTTAGATTCCTAGTAGCTCTTATTTCCTACAAGTTAGTTTCTTAGTAGATCTTATTTCCTAAAAGTTAGTTTCCTATTAGATCTTGTTTCTTAAAAGTTAGTGTCGTAGTAGATTAAGTGATTATAGCTTTAAGTTAATTCCTTTTCCTTAATTTTCAGTTAACCCCTCTCCTATATATATAGGTAAGTTTGGTTATCACTAAGGGAAACAATTTTATGACATTATTTTATGAGGTTTATCCTTAATATTATTCATACTTTGCTTGAATTAGGTTACGTATGCTCTTAAGGGTTAGGTTACAAATCTCTTGAAATAAACTTTGATCTCTTCTTGTTCGAATCTTCTTCTTGGTTGAAGATTAAGTGGTGAATTAAGAAAATTCTTCGGTAAGTTTTTTATATTCCACAAATTTCATATCAAACTATATCTTTGAAGGTCCACACATTTATAGTGATTGTATATCTCCAAAATTGCTCCAATTCATCAACTCCAGCCACCCTTTCACCCGAACACTTCTCCTCTTAGTCTATAAAGTTAATTATCACCTAAAAACATAGTTGAAGAAAAATATATACCAATAATACTGAAAAACTCTTAAATAACAAGCAAACACATTAAGTATGGGTATATAAATATAATCAAATTTTCATTTATCAAACATCTCCACACTTAAATCTTTTCTTGTCCTCAAGCAAATCATAATCTAAATCATCAAACTTATAAACATTCATCCCGTATTAACCTCAATCTATCCATCTACACTCTAAATCATTATATCATATCAATCAAATTAACATAGAATTAAATTCAAGTAATCTTAAAGTTAACCTTCATAAGTCAATATCAATAGTAATCACATAGATAATCTTTTTGAAATCAAAAGCACAAATTTTTACACCCTAACTAAGGATTCACTCAATACACTTAATGTGTTTAAGATGGAAAGCGTAAGAACTCTCAAATCAATGCATAGAAGGATTCTCAACCATATGCTTGCAATAAATTCATATTTAGAAACAAAAGTCAAATGGTTTTGTTATAATAGGCTTAGGTATATGTATGATAGGGATAACAAAAAAGGGTGATGATATTGAAAGAAATTTATATAAACAAACTTACATGTAACTTAGTTATTCACAATATAGGTCCTTCACACCATAATTCCATCGGTAAAATAATGTAACAAAAATTTTATTTTTATTTATTTTTCATTATTATGCTCGCAATATATAAATTTTATTTTTATTTTTGTTTAAACATTCATCATGCACCAAAAATCAAGAAATGTTGGACCTCTTTTAAAATTCTTCAATATAATCCAAGTCCAAACAATCAAGTAAATGTAAATCCTTTAGGGTTTCAAAATAATAGAAAGGCTTTAAGAAAATTAAGTTAACATTTGTTACTGTAACATCCTTGTAATCATTATCTCCCTTACTTTTTTATCAAGACTCGCTTTCTCCTTAAGATCATTCTACGTCAACTTTCATGCTCACCAGTTAAGAATTTTTTTCCAGTTGGCCTACAATTGCCTTTTTAAATATTCAATTTTGTTCTACATGAATAAGTTATAGAGACAACATCATCAAATATGTTATCATTCCCATAAAGTCTCATTGAAGGAATTTCCATAAGGAGTGCTGGTTGAATATCACCTAATACATAAACCTAGCATAGCCTACTCTTCTTATATTTACTGTGGCTTCATCAAGGCACAAGGATTCTTCAAAAAACTTGTCAAGCAGTTAAGATTCTCAATGGTTAAATATTCTAGAGAGAATATTATAGATAGTGATCGAAAAGGGACTTGTTTTTTGCCTGAGTTCATGAAGCTCAATTCTAGGATTCCATTTCTATAAGAAAATTGGCTTATGATTGAGATTCTAAGAGCCTAATTTTGACTATTTTTTGAGTTTGAGATTCAATTTCAAATCTAAAGAGGAAAAGGTTGTCATCATTGAATTGTACCTCATTTGGTCAAAGTTGTTTCCATTTTTACTAGGCCTAACTATTCATCACTGGGAAGGGAGGTCTCTTACCTAAGAAGAATCTAAGTGATGTAGAATCCCACTTAAAAGCACCATCTTTCAAGAAATGAGCTAGCAGAGCCACTATAGACTTGGTACTGCAACTGAAGGAAATGATAGGTATCATCCAAAATTTGACTGCATGTTCTCTTACTCAGGAACTCATCAATTGTTTTAGTTTGTCCTAGAAGGAGAGAGGGTGTAGGGTTGGGTGAAGATGGCTTTGTCGAAGGATTCAAAGAGGAGTTTAGAGTCAAAGAAGGAGTAGGGGTGGAGGGAGCAAATGCAAAAAAGGATAAAATTCTATAGAGGAACCAAGCTCAGTGTTCAACATAGTGTTGAAAGAAGTAAAAAGTGTGAGGTTAGAAAGTGATAAAACAATTAATAATAAAATGAAATAGTTTGAAGCGAGAAAGAATTTATGTGATTCAATAAAAAAGGAAGGACTAGGAGCTGGAGAAGAAGAGAGAAGATGGAAGAACAAAGAAGAAGAACTAGGAGTTGGAGAAGAAGATTACTTGTTGGAAAGGATTAAGGGATAACATTAAAACTAAAAAATGAGGATGACAAAACTCTTAAGTTACTGAAGCAAAAAGGGGAACAAATTAAAAGCTAAAATGAATTTATAAAACCAATTAATACGGAAGGAGGTAGCAAAGGAAGAAGAGAAAAAACTCAAACAAATTGGTGGCACAAAAATAAAATGCAAAACATGCAGTATAGAAAAGTTGGAGTTTCTCTCTTTAAAATAAAGTTTATCTTTTTTTTATAAGAGTGCATTCTTTTTTTGTGAAAAAGGAAATGGAATTAAATAACAGATATAGAAAGTATTACAAACAAGATGAAAAGCTATGGGGAGTACCATTATACAATCTTGCATTTCAATGCAAGAAGTATAGACAAAACACAGTAAACATTATGTGCAGAAAAGATACTATGTTTGAAGTACACTTTTGGTTTAGATTTTTTATTAGCATTAGCTCCCTAAGTTCAGTGAGGATCATAGATTTCAGGGCTTCCTTTGAAGAATATTTGTTCACGAACCGTTTATGATTTCACTCTCCGTAAGGTGTAAACACAAAGCCCCTTGAGTATGCATTCTGATTAGATAATCTTTGTGTGATTAATGTGAGAGAAATCCCTGGATCGAGCCATAGACATTTCATGGTGACATATTCCCAAATGTTGTTGAATTGGCATTCAAAGAGAAGACGGTTCCTTGATTCCTTATGCATCAAGCACATTGGACAGTTTTTGTCAACTTGCATGTAAGGCATTTTAAAAGTGGTATTGAGCTTATTATTAATTGCCAGCCATAAAGGAATTTCTTGGAGTTAAAGCCTTACTCGGTACAATAATATTTCAATCCCATAAATCTTACAAATTCCACTCCAGAATTTTGATCCAACGCTCAACTGTATCCTGAATGGTCCAAGTAGATAGGATGTGGTGCATTAAGAAAAGGAAACAATGTGACATTTCTACACTCCGAAGAAATATGAAATATCTATAATTACAATACAACGGCCAACCTGATTCAGTAGTAAAGAGGACCCTTAGGGTTCGGTTTTCACCTTCACGTCTCCATTGGGCAAAGCACTCTGTGCTTGAGCAAGTCGTTTCGATTCCTACAAAGATAATAAAGAGCCTGAGTTATCTTAAAAGGCAAAAGGCAAAAGAAATATGCCTCCTATACCAAACAAGGGCAGCGTCAGATTTTTTAATTGTAATCTTTAATAACTTAAAATTCTAATTTGCAAAAAATAATATGAATACAAGCTCCCATATAGGTGAACAAATAATGTTTCCCGTAATCAGGCACTCAAAACTCCCACCCGTCAATGCACAGTCAAGCTGGAGCACTCAAGACTAGAAAATTATACAGACATATACAGGAATTACATAAACTGAAAAATGGTTAAGAATCAATTAGATGGACCTAAACTAGTAGCTTATATTTCACACTAAAACTCCAAGGAATCAAGAAACCATAGGTTGGCTTGTACTAGTATTAAGAATTCAAGGAAACATAAACCAGAAACCCTAATCCATAGGAGGACAGCTAGTGTTAGTTTTTATTTTGTCCTTTTCCGTAGGAGCCATAAACTTTTTACATATAACATCTAGTCATTTGATAATATTAACAGCCATGGAAAATGAACAAAGAAAAGGGTCCTCCCATGTTAAAAAGTAGGTCATAAACCACCAAAGACTGAATAAAACTAAACAATAACCGCCAGTGTAAAGCAAAGTTGATTCAACACTCTTCATTAGAAAACCAAACTATGACAAATTGATTTTCATCAAATATAAGTCCAGTCTAAGGACCATAATTTCTCTCAGGAACCTTACTTCTAGTTATGGGACTTGACGGAGACCGAATTAAAGATTGAAAGTTTACAGCAAAGACCAAATCCTATATCTCATTCTACTAGCTGATCCAGATCTAGTGCGATAAAAGGGCAGAAATATATGCTTATGCAGTTTTAATCCCAAGAATAATGCAAATCACGCAGGGAGATCTGTTTGCAATTGGATGAAATAACTTACAGCAGCTGAAATAGCACGGCTCTCCCTATATGAGTCCACTTCATCTGGAAAAGCCTGCTCAAGTTCCTCCAGTAGATGCTTACGCAAACTCTACAAAAGCCGATAAATTACATAGGCTCTCAAATGCGTCAAAATCACAAACAAATGCATTTATATTGTGTGATTTTACACCAAAACAAAGCTACCTAAAATGACAGATTATAAAACATCAGTAGCTAAAAACTTACCTTGAAGGCATCAGTCTTTCCTTTTGTAACCTGATTCTTGGCAATACAACTATTTATAACGTCTCTGGTGAATTCATCTGGATTCTTGCCATCGTCAATTAAACTAAAAAGCAGCACCATAAATCAAATGCCACCAAAGCCAAGCTACAATTAACTAGTGCTAAAGAACCATAATGAAAGTACTCACTTGATAACCTCCATTGGAACTTGAATATTACACTTTTCAGACAATGTAGTCATATTTTCCAGCTCCATAACAAGATTATTTCTGCAAAATCATTCCTTTGTCTCATAAAAACTCAAACCACACAAATCAATCAAAGACATGTCCAAAAAGGAAAGAAGAAACTAATATTGAGAGAATTGTACATGCGATGGAGAAGAGGAAGCTGGGATGCAGTGTTAAAGGAAGAGACTGTCAGGTAAAGCTGATGGAGGAGGCCGAGAGTCTTTTGGATGGAGTTAATGACTTGGTTGAGATTCTTCTTAGGGTCATCTGCTGTTTCTGTTGCCGCTGCAATTGTATCATTTGTTTGATTAGATAGTATGCCATTGCCGCCATTTCCTCCAGGACCCACAGTTGCACCCTGCAGTGTATCCATGTTTGGCAACTTATCTGTCAAACACAACCAAACAACGTACCATTAGGCTGACTACATAAAGTAAAAATAACAAGAACAGAATTGAGCAAACTCCCAAAAGAGAATGACCATGAGATGACACCACATCATAAGGAAAGACAAACTAAAACTACATAATTAATTCAGAATAAAAAGACTACATGTAGAAAATAAGATGATGACTACATTCACATAATTTATCAAACATAAAAGGCATTAATTGCCTCCTAGTACTCCTAAATCCCAAAACCATCATCTCAGAAATTGGAGATTGACGTATCAGAGAATAAACAAAAAAGGTTAAGAAATAAACCACAATTATGACATATCAATCATATCTGAACATCAAATGCCCTAAAGAACAAATTAAAGCTGAAGGAGGCTCGCCATTTACAAATGTGCTCTACTTTCTGAGAGGAATACCTCTAATGGGCAAGGAAACATAATGAAATCAACAAGTGTTCTAATCACAGCAAGCATCAGACCAGTAAACGGTCAAGGGACTTAGGCATTGACAGATAAGCAAATACCTAAAAGTCCAAATTCCTTTTAACATCTCCAGGAATTTGCAGAACAGAATGAGAGCTGATCAATGGTATAATCTAACAGGAGTCATAATACCATCTACATTACAGTGAACCATCAATGATTGTCATTTAAATTTGAGAATGAAATTGAAAATCATCCACTACCTTAGTACGAAACTTGAGGTTTTTAGTGATAGAACACAATAGAGAATATTATACATTGAGCAAAAATCAGAATATTACACTACAGTTGACAATTATAACAACTCCAACTGGGATTGAGGCCTAAGTAAATACCTCATTTCTAAACAAAGAATCTAGCTTAATACATTAGCAGAAACTGATCCTTAACAAGGTTAGCAATATTAAAAACATGACCAAATGACAACAATAGAATGATTCAGCAGACTTTAGGGCAACACAAGAATAGATTTTATATATAATAATTATTGGGATTTTGTTCAAGAATTCCCTGAATAGAAAATAACAAGGCCAGACAATTTCATCCAATGGTCAAATAAAGTAAAAGGTCATTATTATGAACACAAGCTTGAAGCTTTCCTTGACAAAACAGTCAAAGTACGTATGACCACATATATATCCAAAATTCATATAATCTCGCATTGGTCAAGACGAGAAATTAAAACGAATCCTTTCTACACAAACAAAGCAAACACCTCTATCTATATATGCTCCAAATGCAGAGTGGGGATCCTAATTTTGGGTGTTGAATAGGATTGGACAATCTTTAAAATGTCTAATGACTAAAATCACATCGTTTTACAAAAAGATTATAAAAAGATCAAACCATCATTGATAAAATCAAACCACTATTTATTGGTCAAGGGATCCGAATACTAGAGCAAAATTTGGAAAACCAAGATAAGAATAGGAAACAGATAGGAGTGACAAAGAACTAGGTTAACGATATGAAGAACAACAATCCAGATCCCTTAAGCTTATCACGAATAACAACAGCAACTGCCAACGGTAGGTGGCAATGGTAATTGACAGCATTAGGTGACTCTCCTCGCCGGCGACTCTCACCACGCACTCGGCACTACCCCATCATCTCTTCCTCACGGTCACGGCTGACGCACGCACAGCACACGTACACCGCCGTCGTCTCTTCCTCAGTCAGTAAGTCCTCTCTCACAGCACAGCACGCCAAGCAGAACAGACCAGAGGAATGAAAATTCAAAGTTGCGTTGTCTTACCTGGCCTCAGGGATATGGGAAGAGATAAATCGAAGAGCTTTCGGGGGGAAATCCAGAGAGCTAAGATCTTCAATTCGATGGGAATAGATATATACTTGCATCGGAGGAATATTGCGATTGACGAAAGAGTGAAACGTATGTGGATCTTGGGATGTCGCCTGAAGCGCGAGAGGGTTTTTGGTTGTTAAAATACAGAAGCTTCTAAATCTATTTTTCGTACGGCTTGATATACAATAACCTCTTACTCTTACTCACCCTTAAACTAATTTTAAACAATATATCATTTATGTATAATTTTAAAACATGAGATTTTTTCTTTGTATAGAATTGAAACTTTACTTATTACATTTTTATCAAATTTAATCAATATACATTCGTTTTATGAAATTTCTTTTTTCAAAATAAATTAATTTTTGTACATAACGATTGTATATTAATCTATATTTTAAATGTAGCATCAATAGTTGTTTATATATATAACATTGTTGATGCAACATCCTTTTTTCTTTTAATAACTCAAAATCCTTTTGTAAATATTATAAACTTCATCCCTGTACCAATTTTAATTATCAAATAGCAATATCTGATAATCTCAGTGTTATATATGTCATCAACTCATATTAATTATTCATAAATTGTATATATCAAGCATGAAAAATATTGTTGGACATGTGATATTAGTGATT
>JAOQMP010000210.1:29098780-29110305 GCA_027563575.1 Erythroxylum pedicellare | reverse complement strand
TCTTAACCTAAAGTGTAACTACTCCATTCCATTTAGTTTTGTTCAACGAGATATAAATTCCATCTCCTTAAGCTTAAACTCCTACACCACTAATTACACTCTCGACTCTGAAGCATAATTTTGGCTCATTATGCATAAAAAGTTAATAAAAAGTTTTTTCAAGTGTTAATATCGTTATAACTTATAGTGATTAGGGTTTTACTCATTATGATTGTTACAAGAGCCTAAAATCATTGAATGATTAGCTACTTTATCATAAACATATGGTAATTATAATAATCTAGTGTCAATTATAGTGTAGCGTAATGGTACTTGTGCTCAATTTAGCTACAATTACTACAATAATTCATAACTACGTACCTTCGGCGTCCATTGTGACAATATATAAGATTGATTCCTCCTGAAGGTTAAAGAGATAATCTATTTATCATCTCCTTAATTTATATGTGAGTAAACTAAACAAAAGAAGATTTATAGTCTAATAAGTTATCACTATAACCTTTTGAATAGTAGCTAATACAATCTTGCAATAAGTGTATACAATCATGTAAGACCACGTTATTATGCCAACTTGTTGCTTGTGTTTTATGTGTAAATTAAATTCTCACTAACATAACATAATGTTCTCATTCTTATATTAAATTAATAAGTATTTTTTGCTCTATAGATAAGAGTTGGATGAACAGTGTTAGGGTTCCTGTGAATACATTAATGGAGTGAGAATGTTTATGAATTTTATGGTGGAAAAAAAGGGCAAAGATTGTGAAATTTCATGCCCTTGTACTCGTTGCATAAATTGTTATATGAGGTCTCAAATGAATGTGTTTGAGCATTTAATAAGATTCGGCATGGACCAATCATACAGCTACTGGGATTTACACAGTGAAATGCCAGAATATAGATTTATCTCTTTAGCGATCATCGGTTCCATCTCACTCTCATAACATCTCAAACCACAAGGGCAAGCCCACACAATGGAATCACGAAAATCAAACTCATTTTTCCTATTTCAGAACAAATTTTGGAAAATTTCAAACCTGAATTACAATTTGAATTATTCGGAAAATTGTAGATCTATGGCTTTAGTTTATTTTGGAACAAGAGCCATCTCAATCGAAGCTCTATAAATCAAGATATGCCAAAAATAAAAAAAATCCTCAGTATGTTCACAACCAAGTCTTACTCTTCCAACCATTCCCTCATTTTCTTTACATCAAACTTTCCCAACTTCACTTCCTCTATTGCAATATCATTCATAACGATTTCAACTACCAGTTGGAATTCATCAAACTCTCAACCTCAATTCATTTTACTCTTCATATTTGACTACATCTCATCATTCATAATTCCTATCTTTCTTTTCCATAACATCTCACTTATGTATATATATATATAACAACAATTCATGTTCAAAGTTCATCAACTCAAGTGGAAAACTTCTTGAAATATATCTAATTCCAACCAACTCAGATCATCCATACACAAGTCGTATTTCATTTACATCATAAGATAAGTGTTTACAAAGCTTTAATGGCATCATATGCCACAATACATCATGAATATCAAAATCCAAAATATAAAAGATGCAAAACCCAATAATTCTCGAAATGTGTCTAAAGTCTTGCTTTTACAAAATCTAACTTCAAATACTAAAATATGCATAATCGAAATGATGCCTTGACTCTTGATTTCTCGATCTCATTCTTTTCACCTGAGGATGGGATGGAAAGGGGATGAGCTTGAAAGCTCATGTGTAACAAGTTTATAACTAATAACAAGCAAAACCATTCAAAAAGTTCATTGAAATAGAAAATCCTTATTAAATCGTAAAACACATGTTTCTCAAATTTCTCGTTATAAAATCAAATTCACAAACAACACAAATTATGCATCCTTTAACTTGTTTAATAATCATAAACACATAAACATGTTAAAACAGTTTGGGTAGGTCCGTAAACAGAACGTGCTAACAAAATTCCATAAAATGGTCTTGTGTAGCCGTGAATAGAATGTACTATTGCAATCTCATATAATGGTTTTGTGTCGCCGTGAACATAAAGGAGTCTGTGAAAAAGCTCCGTGCCACTAGCGGGCAGGCGGGAGAAGCCTTTAGTCACAGTGCACTTGACAGAACATAATGGACCAAACCAAACCCACATAATCATGCATTTCATGACTTGAAAACATATTGCCCCAAATGGCATATTTCGTACACTTGATTTTTGTTTAAACATCTTGCCACAAAAGCGCATTTCGGAAACATAACTTTTCATGAACATGAAATATTTCATATGCATTTCGTCATCATTTCACAATTCATCAACCAATTTCATATAGAAAATTTTCAAATCATTCAACAGCAGTAAATGTAACAATAATGAAGCAATTTGAAATCATTTTATTCTCATGACTCAAAAGAAAACATAATGGCTCATTATTCAATTATAAACATGAAACCCACCTTATTTCGCTTGAGAAGCCAAACTCAATTATTCCTTTCCTCTTGCTCTTGGATAGGGTTTCTCTTGATTTCCTAAATCAAACCAATCTCCCATTCAATTCCAATTCAATAAAATCCATAAAACTTCAAAATCACAACAAATGAAATTAACACAAATCAAGCTCAAACCTAACCTACCTATAGTCCATCTAGGTTAGAAAACCCAAAACCTAGATTAGAAACCCTAAAATTAAATGGATTCCCTCTTAAACCATCTTCTTTCTCCATTCATTCCTAACACAAAAACCCTTTTCTTTTTCTAACTCCTTCTCTAACAAGGCAAGAAGAGAAATAAAGCTTACCTTGAACAAATCTTCTTCCTTCTTCTTCTTCTTTTCTTCTCTCCACGACTCTCTCCTTTTCTCTTCTTGTATTTCACATTGTGCTCTCTTTTCTCACTCCTACGATTTTCCTCTTCTTCTTTTAACAAGACCACATTTTGCTTGCTCTTCCCTTTATACCTTTCATTTAATTGGTTCTCCTAATTTTGCCCCTTTTAGTCCATTAACTACTAACATTTTAGCTCCTTATTCTGATCAGGTAAATGAAGAAATTTGAATAAAATTCCTTTTATAAAAATGTTCCCCATTGTCTTAATTTTCTAATGACACTAAAATCATTTAATTTGGTTTGGAAATCCGAAAGTTATATACCAAACATTTATGAACTTTTCTTATACTGAAACAATATTATGTGCTTAATTTCCATATAAAAATTGAAATTTTTTGAGACTAAATTAGAACTCGATTTCATCAGATAAGTTCTAGCACTATTTCTCTAGTTTAATCTAAATTAAGAATCATCTCATTTGGATAACTATAAAAAAAGTTATGTCTAAAATATCGAAGAATACTCAATGAACATGTTTCAACTTATAACTTCCAATATTTCATATATAACCCATCTTGTCCAAACTATCTTTTCTACTTCATTTCAAATTCAAGAATTCTTCTTTTTTTTACACATGAATAATTGCCAAAAAATTCTCATTTAATAGTTCTAACTTTAAAGAAGAGTTCGGGGTCCAACAATTCTCCCCCTTTAAAGAATTTCGTCCTCGAAATTCTTACTTGAATGGTTAAACAAATAGAGGTAATGCTATCTTATGCTTTCCTCAGTTTTCCAAGTAACTTCTTCACTTGAATAATTTCTTCCAAATGATCATAGTCAATAGACCCACTCGGTCTTTCAATCACTTATTTAATCCTTCACTTTCTTAACTAATTCCTCCATATATATATATACCTCTAATTACTCACAATCTTTTACATTTCGCGTCGATAACACCAATATCAAATCATATCGATATTTCTTAGCATATTCACATATAACACATTATGAATCTGAGACATGTTTGTTAGTAATACTAACTCATAAGTCAATGGTTCAATTCTTAATAACTTTATATGGACCAATACAATTCATGCTTATTTGCTTCTTTATCCTAACCTGAGCACATCTTGCATTAAATCCAAGCACACCTTGGGAACATGATACTTTCTAAAGCATTTTTTTCCTTCATTTCTTAGTTCACATCTCTATAGTGTCAGTAAACTTAACTCTCATGTCTATCTCACTGTATTCCATACCTTTGGTGTTGATCTGCCAAATTCATTCATTTGTCATATAATGCTTCATACAATATTCTAATAACATCATTACGATAATAATTGTTATGCTTATGGTCAATTAAAGCTGTATATTGATCTCATATTTCTATAAACTCCAAAATATATGCTTTAAGCATATCTTTGACAGTTAAGACAATCAGCAAATTCAAACATTCAGTCACTTGAGTCTACATTCTCCGTCGCTAAACGTCGTTTCGGCGATTTCTACTAGGATATATAGGTTAAGTTGTTATTTGTGCTTTCTCTATTAACTTCTTTGCTCAATCATCTTTATCGGTATACATACCTCTTATTTCGATCACAAAGCATCATTTTCCAATTCAAACTCAAAATTTGTATTCGTTTTCAATTTCTTAGTAAGATTCACAATTTCTAGATCCTCAATTTGGGCTTAATCCTTTCATATGAAACTGATCTTCAATTCCATAGCAATTAGTATTTTGATTTTGCCCAAAACTCAACTTCACATTCTATGCTCCTTTTTGCACTAGATCTGATAACCTCAATATCTAAATTCATGCTTCCCTACTATTGGGATTTTAGCTTAATGTATCAGATACCATACTAACTTTACTGGGAAATACTCATTTGTACCATCATAATCTTTCAGTACTTCTATCCATTGTCTCAATCTCGTATTTAATTCTCTCAACTCAATAATCACCTCAAACTTTAATTATATGCATATTTATATATATATATATATATCCAAGATGTTTCTGTACATATAATGTCTCCAATTTTCAAGCAATCACTATTGAACGAGTTTCAATTCATGTATCAAATAATCAACCCATGAAGTTTCAATTGTCTCCATGCATATCATATCACTTTATGATGCTGCATTAGATTTTATCCTAATCTCTTATACAACGTCATTCTATGCTATAAAATCTCCAAATCTAGTCAATAAAATTAATATCGGTGTTATAATTCCTTAAAAATTCTATTTACTTTCATTACTCAAACAATTTACACGTTTTTCCTTAGGTATTCAAACTACTCTTCTCAACTTTTCGAATACATTTAATATATCCTCACATTTTTCTAGGATCGCTTTAATCTTCAATAACATAGTACTATTGGGGCATTTGTTACTCAAGCAAATATTTCCAAAACTCCATATGCCCATGATTAGTTCTCATAATTCCTTAAATAACTAATTCCTTGATGAGTTAACATTGTCTCACATTATTTTCAATTTCCCAATTAACTTACCTTTCTTAAATGATTTTCTTAATTCATTCAATTTCCTCATATTTCACATTGACTTACTCTAATGTTTACTCATTTATACTAATTTCTCCACACATTTCAATTTATTTGCAAACTCAACTACCTATGTTTGTAACATATTCATCAAAATCTAATTTGTATCTCCTATGCATATTCGCATAGAATATAATGTGGATCTAAGTTCTCCTCATATTAGCAATAGTGTTACGTCAATCTCCAAAAAATCCACTCACGTAGTTCGATACTTTACATCAAACAAAATAAATACATTCTCAGTAGCATACTCTACCTCTTATGCTTGAGTCTTCACGAGGGATATGACTCCAATATTCACTTTGGACTCATTACATATTCATTTCTGATTTGTTCTTCCTTTGATCATTCTTAATATAAACTATCTAATCTACTTAACCCAATTCAATGAAATTCTTCTTTGAAATAAGATTTCTTGGCAATATCATCTATACAATTCATTCAATCTTTATCAATCAACTATATTCATCGTTGTTGTTTCAGCCATTCTCAATACCTCAATAAGATCAATGTTAACTATTCATAATATTTCAATAATTTCAATTTCTATCACACTTTGTATAATCAAGATATCCATTATAATAAAACTCAATGAAGTAAGAGGCATACTCGTTGACTCTTATATTTTGGTATGTACCATCATGATCACTACATCTTATACACAAAAGTAATTTTAGCAAGTCACCAATTTATATCTCATGCTAACGATACACCCATCACAATTGATTCTGAACAACCTCTAAATATTCTACGACTATTCAAAATTACTCCTTCATAGTAGTTACCTTTTCTTCATAATCACCTATACCATATCCAAATATAGATCTCATATGTACTCAATCACACCATTCACCAATGTAATCACATTATTCATGAAGAATAGGTACTCATAATAACCGGTCGATATAATACGTATGTTCTTAATTGATTTAAAATTATAGGTTCGTAGCCATCTTGAGATTCTGATCTCAAATTCACTAGTATAATCTTATACTTGATCATAAATTTCGAGTTAAACTTTTCAATTGGACTTTGCTTGTATATGATAAATCTTGTCATTTTCACCTCTGTCTCTATTTCTTTTTTAGTCAATTCATGAGAATATTTTCACATCCATATCAATTCAAGCACATATCCCCAATAAAGTTTCGTTACCAAATTTGCTGATATAACCACAAATACTGAATCTATGTCTAACACACCAAACTACACTATATTTCTTATTTCTAAATATCCAAACCTTTCCTTTTCCCTATTAATTATAATAGCTCAAACCCTGAACAAATTCTCATACGTGTGTCTTATACATATGTGATTCAGACTAAGGATTTGTCTTTAATGTCTGCTATGACATGTCCACAATGCATGTGCCTTGACACATAATTTGAAAACGCCCATGTAAGATCCTAAACCTAGGCGTTCTGATACCAAATATGTTAGGCATTATTTTTGGAGCCTAACATTTGGAGTCATGAAACGTGATCATATTAAGCTATAGGCTTATTTCCATGGAATCTCTTTAGTCGTCATCGGTTCCATCTCATTCTCTTAACATCTCAAACCACAAAGGTGAGCCCACACAATGGAATCACGAAAATCAAACTCATTTCTCCTATTTCAGAACAAATTTTGGGAAACTTTAAACCCGAATTACAGTTTGAATTCTTTGGAAATTGTAGCTCTATAGCTCTAGTTTATTTTGGAACAAGAATCATCTCAATCAGAGCTCTATAAATCAAGATATGCTAAAAGAATATCCTTAGTATGTTCACAACCAAGTCTTGCTCTTCCAACCCATCCCTCATTTTCTTTCCATCAAGCTTTCTCAAATAAATGCCAAAGGCTACCAATTTATATAGAGTGATAGACATGTGTTACGAATCTATTGGTCTAAGAATTACTCCATTAGGAGGTCGGATGAAGAAGTTATGGACAAAAGAATCAACCATGCTCACGTTCTCAATCATGTTGTGCCCATCTCGAGACAATTAGCATAAATTTCACTAAAGATGTCAGATTGAGTTCATTCTTAAACGTTTTAAAAGAGGACTTTTAGATCTACAACTTTCTTAAAGACTCCAAAGTGAAACTCTGTCATTTGCACAAAGCATGGACCGTGTAACTTTCGGGTCTAATTGTGCTTTTATACTAGGAACACATGGCCAGTGTGAATGCACACAGCCTAACTGTGTAACCTTGGGTTTGGCGATTTCATTATTAGGTTCAAAACACGGATTGTGTGAATTTACACGGGTAGACTGTGTAACCTATGGGTCTGGCAATTTTTCTGCCTCAGGAATACACGGCCAGTGTGAATATACACAGCCTGACCGTGTGACCTTCGGGTCTTGCTAATTTTCCCCCTCTCCAATGGCTTTCCAATGGATCCTACATCCATCCTAGCATCCCTTTTACTCATAATCTTCCCAAATTCAACTCTCTATAGTGCGATATCACTTTATTTACTCTAGTTGTTTAGTATATACATTCTCTACTACATCCTAACTTGTAATGATCATAACTCTCAACTCCGATATCCAAAATTTTAATACTTTATACCGTGGGAAAGCTAAGAGGATAAGATACAACTTTAATGAAGACAACTTTGTCTAATTCATTATTTTCTCCTAAATTCAGAACACAAGTTTTACCCTCATGGAAAACTTGAAAATTTTCCCAACTTCACTTCCTCTATTGCAATATCATTCATAACGATTTCAACTACCAGTTGGAATTCATCAAACTCTTAACCCCAATTCATTTAACTCTTCATATTCGACTACATCTCATCATTCATAATTCATATCTCTCTTTTTCATAACATCTCACTTATGTATATATATATAACAACAATACATGTTCAAAGTTCATCAACTTAAGTGGAAAACTTCTTCAAATATATCTAATTCCAACTCAACTCATATCATCCATACACAATTCATATTTCATTAACATCGTAAGATAAGTGTTTACAAGGATTTAATGGCATCTCATGCCACAATACATCATCAATATCAAAATACAAAATACAAAAGATGCATAACCCAATAATTCTCGAAATGTGTCTGAAGTCTTGCTTTTACATAATCTAACTTTAAATACAAAAATATGCACAATCGAAATGATGCCTTGACTCTTGATTTCTTTATCTCATTCTTTTCATTTGAAGATGGGACAGAAATGGGGTGAGCTTGAAAGATCATGGGTAACAAGTTTATAACTAATAATAAGCAAAACCATTCAAAAAGTTCATTACCATATAAAATCCTTATTGAATCGTAAAACACATGTTTCTTAAAATTCTCGTCATGAAATCAAATTCACAAACAACACAAATTATGCATCCTTTAACTTGTTCACAAATCATAAACACATAAACACATCAAAACGGTTTGGGTAGGTCCATAAATAGAACATACTAACACAATTCCATATAATGGTTTTGCATAGTCGTGAACTTAGGGAAGTCTGTGAAGGAGCTTCGTGCTACTAGCGGGCATGCAGGAGAAGCCTTTAGTCAAAGTGCACTTGACAGAACAGAACGGACTAAATCAAACCTACATAATCATGACTTCAAAACAAATTGACCCAAATGGGACATTTCATAAACTTGACTTTTCTTAAACATCTTGCCACAAAGGTCCATTTTGGAAACACAACTTTTCATGAACATGAAATATGTCATATGCATTTCATCATCATTTAATAATTCATCATCCAAATTCATATAGAAAATTTTCAAATCATTCAAAAGCAGTAAATGCAACAATTATGAAACAATTTGAAACCATTTATTCTCTTGACTCAAAAGAAAACATAATGGTTCATTATTCAATTATAAACATGCAACCCACCTTATTTCGCTTGAGAATCCAAACTCAATTGTTCCCTTCCTCTTGCTTTTGGATAAGGTTTCTCTTGATTTCCTAAATCAAACCAATCTCCTATTCCATTCCAATTGAACAAAATCCTTAAAACTTCAAAATCACAACAAATGAAATTTACACAAATGAAGATCAAACCTAGCCTACCCATAGTCCATCTAGGTTAGAAAACCCAAAATATAGCTTAAAAACCCTAAAATCAGATGGGTTCCCCCTTAAACCATCTTATTTCTCCATTCATTCCCAACACAAAAACCCTTTTCTCTTTCTAACTCCTCTAACAAAGCAAGAAGAGAAATAAAGCTTACATTGAACAAATCTTCTTCCTTCTTCTTCTTCTTTCCTTCTTTTCTTCTCTCCATGTCTCTCTCCTTTTCTCTTCTTCTATTTCATGTTTTGCTCTCTTTTCTCACTCCTACGATTTTCCTATTCTTCTTTTAACAAAACCACATTTTGCTTGCTCATCTCTTCTTACCCTTTATTTAATTAGTTCTCCCAAATTTTCCCCTTTTAGTCCATCAACTACTAACATCTTAGCTCCTTATTATGATTAGGTAAATGAAGAAATTTGATAACAATTCCTCCTAGAAAAATGTTCCCCACTATCTTAATTTCTAATGACACTAAAATCATTCAATTTGGTTTGTAAATCTGAAAGTTATATCCTAAACATTTCCAAACTATTCTTATACTAAAACTATATTCTGTGCTCAACTTCTATACAAAAATTGAAATTCTTTGAGACTAAATTAGATTTCATTAGATACACTTTATCTCTATTTCTCTAGTTTAATCTAAATAAAGAATCATCTCATTTGGATAACTAGAGAAAACGTTATGGTTAAAACACAGAAAAATACTCAATAAACGTGTTTCAACTTATATCTTCCAATATTTCACATATAACCCATCTTGTCCTAACTATCTTTTGTACTTCATTTCAAATTCAAGAATTCTCCTTTTCTTTACATATGAATAATTGCTAAAATTTTCTCATTTAATAGTTTTAACTTTCAAGAAGAGTTAGGGGTCTAACATAACTTACCAGATGGAGATGATGTGGTGGAACAATTATGTCATGTGCATAATATATGTTATGGAAAGCACCCCAACAATAAGAGGAGAAGGAGATTGAAAGGAGAGTTTATTGGAATAAAAAAAGCATTCTTTTTTATCTACCATATGGGCATAAGTTAAGATTAAGGAATAGCCTTGATGTCATGTATATAGAAAAGAATATTTGTGACAATATCCTTGGTATTTTGATGAATTTTGAAGGTAAAACCAGAGATACAATCAAGGCTTAGTTTGATTTGGAAGATATGAATATTCAAAAAGAATTACACTTGTTAAGAGCAGTTGATGGAACTATTGTGGGAAAACCTCCAGCATGCTATACAATGTCTTCCGATTAGAAGAAGAAGTTTTGTGAGTTTGTAAAGCAGGTGAAGTTTCTACATGGTTACGCATCGAATATATCTAGATGTATTAATGTTGATGAAAGGAAGATTACTGGACTTAAGTCTCATGATTGTCATATATTGTTACAAAGCATTCTTCTATTAGGCATGCATGCTATCTTGAATAAAGATGTGACAGGTGTTTTAATGGAGTTAAGGGACTTCTTTCGCTGAATTTGTAGACAAAGTTTGAATAAGGATAACGTACAGAAGATGTGTCATGAGATAACTTTAATCTTATGCAAACTTGAAATGAAATTGGCATTCTTTGATGTCATGGTACATTTGGATACTCATTTTCCAAATGAAGCCTTATTTAGTGGACCAGTTATGTATAGATATCTAACTGAGAGGTATTATTTAAATTTGCCCTATCACGCTTAAAAGTTAACTAAATAGTGTCCTATATAATTATGGTTAATCATTTGTTAAGATTCCTAGGTACATTAAAGGGATTTGTTAGAAATAAAGCATGTCTAGAAGGGTCAATTACTGAAACGTATGTTGTTAAAGAGTGCATGACATTCTGTTCAATGTATCTAAAAGGAATTGAAACCTACTTCAACGTGCCAGAGCGAATCAATGATATGGTTGATGGTAGTGACATATCAGTGTTCTTCCAATAATGTAAGCCGATTGGTACTGGCAAAACAATTGATTTTCCTACAAATGAATTAGAGATTGCACATTGGTATGTGCTTATGAATTGTCACCTCATCCTCATCTCAGCTGCATACCGAGTCAATTGTGTAAATCGGCGTTCATATTCGCTCACCATCAT
>JAOQMP010000210.1:29071971-29087773 GCA_027563575.1 Erythroxylum pedicellare | reverse complement strand
CAAAAAAAAATATTTACGAAAAAACAATGGATATCAAACACTGTGTATTTTGTCAAACACTTAGTATGTATAAACCTCTTCATCCCTAATTCAAGACAAATTCTCAATCTTTTTCCATTATTCTCTAACAAATACACTGCCCATCATTAATAATCAGTAATTAACAATCAAAACCAAACACAAACTCCATATGAACTAAAAAAATATCAACCACGGATTGTTAATCATCGAAGAAAGGAGAGGAAGGAGAAGTGGACAATACCTTCAGTTAAGCCCGCCGAAGAAGACAACGCTAAAGATGTAGGAACTCCATAGCCACATCACAGCTCCAGATGATGGCGATGGAAGCAGACGGAGCAGGCAGATCAAAGGAGGAGGAAGACGACGTAGGCAGAGGGTGGGGGGAGGGCCTCGAGTCATTTAAAACATAACCAAAATGACATCGTTTGGAACCAAAATGACGTCATTTTGATTATGTTTTAAACATTTACAAATTAACCAAAACGACATCGTTTGGTTTAAATCCAAACAATGTCATTTTTGTTAAGTTATAAACATTAAACCATCAATTGGTAAACGACATTGTTTGGTTTTAAACCAAACGATGTCGTTTTGGTTAAGGTTTAAACATTTAAACCTTCATTGCAAAACGACTTCGTTTGATTTAATCCTAAATAATGTCGTTTTGTTCAAGAAACAAAGAGGTTCTTAAGTTAACCAAAATGGCATCGTTTCAGGAAAACCAAACAACGTCGTTTTTGTAGAGTTCTAAGCTAACGATTAACAATTACATTTATCGACAAAATTTAGCGATGGAAATTTATAATGCCACTAAAGTAAATTTTCTAAATGACATTACCAACGTATATAGTATTTCCATTAGTAATTACCGACGGTTTATTTCCGATCGATAAAATTCCATCGCTATTTTGTTATTTTCTTGTAGTGCTTCAAGATATGGCGTATAAGCATCCCATAAGCTATTCTACATGCCTATCACCTTTGCTCTTGAATATGATGTTCCTTACCCAGGCTAGTATGCTCATCCAACCTATAGTGGGGCATTCCAATGCTATTACAATTTGAAGATAATTTTATAGAGCAAATGAAAATCCACAGTTAAAAAACAAATGAATATGTTTTTCTAGTTCCAACTTGCAAAGGCCACAATTCTGGTCTTTAATATGGAAATAAATTATATCTCTAATGCTAAATCTCATAGAAGTGGCAAGCCATAGAGTGAAGGTGTTGGATACCATTTCTAGAGTCCAACTCAGAGGTTATAAAACGTGAGCTTATTCCCATGAAAATCTCCTTAGGGTAATTCCAATAACAAAAAAAAATTACAGCGTCTGCAGTGGAGGACTTCGTCGTGGCAACAGAATGTTCGCCGCGGTGAACCGTTGGGAGAAAATTCCTCGCCGCGGCAACAAAAGTTTCACCGCGATGAAAATGCTGAAGTATTTTCTCCTGAACCGTTGGGAAAAGTTTGCCCTGGAAAGTTTTGGAATTTTACGACGCGGTGAACTACTTGTTTCGCCGCGGCGAAACTAAAATTTTATTTTTGCCACGGAGAGAAAGTTAACTTTCACCGTGACGAACCTACAATGCTATTTTCACTGTGGCGACCCTTGTGGTTTCGCTGCGGCGAAACCTTGGAAACTCAACCCCTAAACCTAAAATTTCCAATGGTTTATACATCACTCTTTCCTTACGGCGAAACCTTGGAAACTCAACCCCTAAACCTAAAATTTCCAATGGTTTATACATCACTCTTTCCTTACTTTCAATTTACATTGACCCAAGTTTAAGGCTTCTTCCACCTGCCCGCTAGTGGCATGGAGCTCTTTCTAGGACTCCCATAAGTTCACAGCTACGCAAAACCATTATGTGGGATTGCGTTAGTACGTTCTGTTCATGGCTACACAGGACCTTTAAGAGAAATGTGTAGTACGTTCTGTTTTGGATCCACCCAAACTATTCTGATATGCTTATGTGCTCATGATATGTTTGACATGATGGATGAATACATGATTTGTACTATTATAAATTTTTTACAAATTGAGAATTTCATGAAACAAGTGTTTGATGATTCTTATTACGAAATTTCTATGGTTTCAAAAATGTAAAATGGCAATGAGTTTTTAAAAAGAGCTTTTGCTTATCTTTTTATTATAAACTATGGGTCCAACTGAAGGAGTATGATAGGGTAATGCAAAAGTGCTAAATCTCATAAAAGTTGCCTTCATGAAGTAGTGAAGCTTCCTACCTTTTTTTGTAACCACTAGCTACATTTTAGGGAAGTATAGTTGACGTTATAGTTTGGCTCAAGTGTTGGAGTTTATCATGGAATCCCCTAGAGGAGTGGAATGACCAATGCCATCTACCATCTTTGATCACTTGCCTTACTTTAACATTTCCTAGCACTATTGTTCTTAGGTTAGTGAATTCCTTAAATTAGCATAGGGGACCAAATATATGCAGTTGTGAAACTAGAAATGTGTTATTTCTCCGTTCCCAATCTTATATTTCATATGAGACTGTATAAAGGTCCTACCATTTAAAATTTGTTAGAAGGCGTAAGAGAAAGTTTGCTTACTTTTCAAGGTCTAGATGCTATCATAGTTTACGTGTTAAGTATGGATTCACCTTGCCTATAAACTTTCATTTTCCTCATAAATTCTCCATAGTTTTTTACCCATTAAGACTTTAGACATTTTTTAATAGAAATAAATCAAATTCCTCTACATTCCTTAGGGGTACAAAGCCTGCTCCACTTGACATTTATGTCCTTTATATTGCACCCAACTTTGCCTCATATGAATTCCCTAAAAGCTTTGTCAACTCTTTTCATGATGCTCTTAGGTAGAGAGCAATAGGTGAACACCAATATACATAAAGTTGCTTAATATTGAAATGACTAATTGTAACCTGCCTTCATATTAGAGGAATCTGTTATATCAAAAGTTGATTCTCCATTATACAGAGTTCACAAGTAAGACACAGTCACTTACACTATGAGGAGGGAATCAACCTCTTAATTATAGCAAGATTAGCATAAATATATGTAGAGCTTTTCCTTAGATTGAACCTCAAATTTGAGATAGCTTTGAGTCCTCCAAAGAATTGAATAGGATGTTTATAGATCTTATATCTACTCTATAGAGCATCTGTAAGCATGAGTTCCTCCACCTGTTGTTTCTAGGCTCTTAGTGACTAGTAAGTTAAAATCAAGATGATTTAGTTGTGAGTTGAAGAATCTGAATAAGGCTTTACTTTTTCTTGACAATACATTCAAGTCTAGAAGAATATATGTACGGTTTGAGAATAAAGGATTATTAAAGTTAGTAAAATTGTCTGGAAATTTAATAAGCTCGGAGTTGTTAACTAAACATATATCAAGTTTCTTTGAATATCCACTTTGCCTGTTGCTCCAAGTGAGGAAGTGGCCAACAAATTTCAGATCTATCACCCTAAACTTGGCATTAAGGTGGGAAAGTTTGTAAAACCTAGTGAATTTGTAGTAAGCACCACCTTGGGATTCCTTAGGGGATAACGTACAATTGAAATCCCTAGCAAGTAAACAAGGTATGTGTATCGTACTTCTTAGTTGTTATAGTTCAATCCATAACTTGTTTCTCTAAAATTCCATCTCCCTACATATATTAGTGATTTGGAGATCTAGGTTATAACTTTCTATAAGTGACCTCCCTGCTTATGAAAAAAACTTATTATGCTAGGAATTAATTCTCTTTTTATAAGTTTCTTTAAAAGGAAAAGAATCTTGATGTCTTAGTTTCTTGGATGAGACGAGGACATTAAGATATTTAAAATGAAGATAATGAGCATTCAATCCAATCATCATCTTTAGCATGGAAGTGTTTTTCACATCAGAGGAGAAATAGATCATGCTTATGTATTGATTGACACTCAATCTTAAAATCTTTTAAAACTTCTCAAGAGAGTTATGCAATATTTCTATACAATTTAGATCAGCTCTACATAACATGATTAGATCATCTGTAAAGCTTAAATGAGTGAGCTTTAGAAACTTGCATTTGTGATGAAACTTAAACTTGAGGTTTCTTGAGTGTTTTTCATAATCAGCCTAGTAAGAATTTCAATAGCAGAATTAATCTAGGAGATAAATCTGCAAGGAAAGCCAAATCATTAAAGGCATCATAGGATAAACTTTCGAATGATAATATTAAAGGCATTTGAAAGGTCCACTTTAATTATACAACTCTTGTTGGATTTTCTAGTATCATAAATTCTCAATAGTTCTTGGATCAATAAGCTAGAGATGAATCTACTTGGAGTGAAGGTAGCCTAGGACTGGTGGATAAAATACATTATGATACCCTTCAATCTTTGGGCTAGGAGCTTGGATAGGAATTTGTAAATAGTATTAAAGCAAGAGATAGGGTAAAAATCCTTAAGATTATTAGCATTAGGGAGCATTGTTACTAAACATATGTGAGTGGAATTAAGCTCCTTCAACATTTTACTAGTAGACATGAACTCCTATAACTTGCACCAAAAGATCCCTAGTGATGTACTAAATGGATTAAAAGAAAAAAGCATTGAAACCATCCAAACCTGGGGTTTTCTTTGGATTTAGTCTAATCAAGGTATTCCTAATTTCTAAGTAAGATGCAGGTTTCAGTAATTCTTCCATTAGATCCTCATTAAGAGAGTTTGAAAGAAACATCAATCCACTAAATCTTTGAGATTAAGCAAGCATGAAGCATTGGAACCAACAATCTTCCTGTAGCAATCAATCACCTTCCTTTCTATTGAATTCCTATCTTTTACTAGCTGGTTATCTTTATTAAGCCAACAATGGATTTTCTTAAGGTTTCTTCTATCAACTATGGAATTGTGAAAGAACTTGGTGTTGGAATCCCCTCTTTCAGCCATTTTAACCCTATTTTTTGTAACATAAGGGAATTATGATCTTAAAGAGCCTTATTGAGCACCTCTAGTGACTTGAGTTCCTTCTATTTTAGCTCAAGTTTGTTTAGATCTTGGTAATATTCCTCCTAAACTTTTTTTATTTCCACTTTAGAAATCTATAAACTTTAAGCAAATAGGGAACCACCTACTTTAAGAAAATCCTTTAGCTTAACTTTCAACCATGTAAGCTTTTTCAAGAGCTTATAGGACTTACATCTAATAAACTAGACATCCCAAACTTCCTTTACTAAATCCATGAACCTGTTCTTGTGGATTAGAAAATTGAAGAACCTGAAGGGAGCATTAAAAGAGACTTGAGTTGTGAGAATACTAACTTTTATAGTCGAGTGATTAGTACACAATAGAGGGATAAAGTGAGTAAATGAATTGGTAAATAAACCTATCCATGCCCGATTAACTAGAATTCTATCAAGCCTCCTCTTTGTGAAGCACATGCCTTCTTATTTATTACTACAAATGATGTGATAACCTATATATTTTAAATCAAACACTTTGAACTTGCTTACACTAACTTTAAGCTCCTTGCCCTATATTTCTGAAATTAACCTGATCACCTTGAGCATTCGAGGAATGAAGTACATAATTAAAAATCACCAGTTATTATCCAAAGACTAGCCATTGAGGATTGAATGGGAGTGAGATCCTCCCAAGGTTTGACTCTTTGGAAGGCAAAGTTTGAAGCATTGATGATGGATAATTAAAAGGAAACTAAGGACTCTACCCTTTTGCATACTAAGTGAATAAATTGATCAAAGCTATTTCTTACTATAACCTAAACTTTGTCCTTATTGAATGTTATTAAATAGATATCAACCTAACAAATGTAGCGTAAGGAGGTATTAAGTTGAAAAAAGGTCAATAAAGTTTCCTATTAGTGTAAGAAATTAACTAGAGTGAGTGATTGGCAAGGTGACCACAGTAAACAACGAGCGACTAGTGAGGTGAGTGAAACACGAGCTTTTGGTAAGGTAAATAACAAGTGAGAGAGTTGACGGCGACTAGCAAACCTGGCGAGAGTAGAGATGAGAGGAGCTACAAAAAATTGTGGAGATGAAGTGACACTATAGATTAATTTTAATTAATTTATAGTAACTCACCTTCCAACTAAAAATTTTGGGGGCTCCAAGTAGTTTTTAAGTAACTTTCTGACCATGGAAACACTCAAAGGGATTTCCTCTCCCCTAAGGATATTATAAAACTATTTTCCCACTCTTTAAGAATCTTTAGATGTAAATAGTTTCACATAATGTTAAAAATTTGAATGGAATTGGGAAATCTTATACCAATGTTGTCTCGTACAAAAATGTCTTAGCAAAGTCTAGAAACCAATAGGGAAACTTTTTATAAGAGGGGATCATAATAAGTTAATAAGATTAGAGGAAGATCTAGCTGATCCTATTCTAGAACCTAAACCCATTAGCACTTATCCTATTGTACAAAATCCTTCTTAGCTAAAAGGGGTCAATATGATAATTTAAACACTACTACAGCTGGAGAGTGCTCAACCTACTGAACAAGGGAAAGCAAATTCATATCCTCCAAAGAGTGATCAAGAAGTTAAGGCTTCTTATAAGGGGAGTACTGATGAAATGCAAGCATTGAATGAAAATTTTACTCCCGTTTCCAACAAAATATCAGGGAGGAAAAGGAGAAAACCCAAAGGGAGTTGGTAAAGTTACTCATAGATTTAGATGATTTTTTTCAAATATTATGGGCATGAATGATCCCTGTAAAAGTAGGCTATTAAGAATGTTATTTTGGAAAAGCAACTCATCTTAATAAGAATGCTAGAAACCATAATCAAGGCATTCAAGCTCTAGATTTTAATAAGTTTTCTGGGAAAAAGCTTGGAATATGGCTCTAACCACATTAAGCACTTTAACGGAAGGATAGTGTATGCTTTTAATGAGTTAAGGTGTCTATCTAAAATTCTTTTGATCAATATGTTCATCTCTATACAGGCTTGACAATTCTGATTTAGTATTTGAGGTGACCATCATCTATGCTTCTAACTTCAAGTTCCAAATAGCTAAGTTATGGAATGATCTATATAGTATCAATAATATGATGGTGAATATATGGATTATTGTTGGGGACTTCAATTGTGCTTTGTCTCCATCTGAAGCTCAGAGGAACAAAGTTAACGTTTGCAAACTAGGCAATGAACTAGAAAGGGTAATATCAAAGATTGATGCCACTAATTTAAGATATTCAAGCAACATATTTATTTGGAGTAACAAGTAGAAAGGAAATGCATTAATTAGGAAGAAGCTTAACAAGGTTCTATCCAATTAAGTATGGTTGAGATCCTTTCCAAATTCTCAATGATAGGGAGGCTTTATGAAGCAAATGGATAAATTCCCACTATTTGAGCAATTTCAATTTTTGACAGTTAGAAGATACAATGGAGCATTCTTAGCCTTTCATCAACATAAAAGGTGTAGATATAATATTCACCCCTTATTAAAATGCAGATTGGCAATGTTGAAGATTCTTGGATTTGGTTTGACAAATAGACACCTCATATTCAATTGATTAAGAGAGCTGAGATGCTCTTTTTACTTAGTAAATAGACAATCAACACTAAGGTCTCACATATTATTGCTAACAATGAGTGGAAGAACATAGTAAGAGGAGTTATCATATTTCAAGATTATCTTCCTAAATACATCCCTAATTCATCCATAAAGGATAAATTATTCTAGTCTATAAGCAGTAATGGAGAATTCACCAGTTCTTTTTGTTTGAAAGCTGTAAAACCTAATTATTTGAGTGTTATTTGGTATAATATAGTTTGGAAAGGAACCTAGATGCCTAAAGCTTCTTTTATAGCCTAGTTGGCAACTAGAGGTAGGTTGAAGATCAAAGATGAACTGAAGGGAAGCGATGATCAAATTGTGTCCTATGTAACACATTGGCTAAAATTACTAATCACCTATTCTTCAAATGCAGGTTTTCTGTTACAAGCTAAGATGCAACACAAAATGAATTTAGTCTGCACTAAAAATGATTGGGGAAATATTTTGATTTGGGTTGAAAATCTCTATAAAAGAATTGGAGAAAATAAGAAATACCTGAATCTAATGGTAAGTTGTTCTGTCTATTCAATTTGATTTGAAAGAAACCAAAGAATCTTCAAAGATGTTCACACAGGCAAATAAGTTGTTCTAAATAGGACTTCTAGTTAGATTTAAGAGAATCTAATAGACAACCAAGTTGCTAATAGCCTAAGTTCTTCCATGAAGCATAATTGATTGTTTTTTTTTAATTAATTCTACCTTTGCTACAAGGACTAGTTTCCTAACCTTTTAGTTTCATAACTATTTTTCCTATAGTCTTGTAATTAACTTGATTTCCTTTTGGCATTTTCAATGATATTTATTTATTTATCTTCCAAAAAATTACTACTAAAATTTAGTCCACAAGTTAATACAAATAAGAAAGAATTAGCTGGTTAATTGTTCAAATTCACTCAAAATAAGAAGTTAAAAATCCAAATTAATTGTAACTTCTTAATCACTTCAATTCAATAAATGGGTGAGGGGCTGTTAATATGATTTTAAACTAATTTAAAAGAAATATTAAATAAATAGCTCCTAAATCTAATCTAATATACACAATTGAACGAAGAGTACTTTAATTTCATTTTAGTCAAGCTAATTAGAAGTCAACTGTAAAAAAGATCTCCAGCTTGCTTGTAACTATCTCCTTTCACTAACTAGAATTGAACAAGTCTTAACTCTAGATGTATAAATTCCCTAAGAGACATCGTTAACCCCTAAAACTTATCCTAAAGTGAATAAATTTCAAATCATGCAATACCATTTAGAATTAGTCACACAGCTGACTAAAATCCTAAACAATGCTACTAATTTCGATAAGTCTTTAAGAATTATAGGTTAAAGAATCTACGATAGTCGGAGATTCATATTCAATTATGCAAAAGACATCTCTAAGTCTAATCACAAGATGAATATGAATCAGTAATCAAGAAACCTAAATGTGCTTAAAAGCTAAAATTAACTTGGCAATCAACTAACCAACCCAATTCATCTAAGCCAATATTGTTAAACTGAAAGCAAACATTTTAAAACCAATTTAAGCCACGGGAAGCCAGAGACAGAGAGAATTAAGGGTGAGAGATTCATTCATGTTATCGAGACTGCACAGATCTTGGCCTCCTTGTCGGGAGGCTTAGAATTTCTCCCCCAATAGTTATAAACCAACAAGATTTTGGTGGGTTTGTGGCTCTCATAGCGCTCCTACGCCTCTTTGACTAGCTATGTTGCTTCAATCGCCTTTAACGTATGATAGAACTTCTCTGGAACTCTCACTACTTGATGTTTTTCTCTAATGCTCTTCTATTTTTATAGCCTCGAAAGGATCTCTGCCAACTGCACACTGTTGAATCGTTTATAGGTCTCCGATTATCTCTCCTTTTTGAAGGGATGCTGGTGGCCGAGAATTTCTGGTGCATACGTCTCCGACCTCCACCTGATGCTATTATGTTTTTGTTGCTTTTTTTTTTTTTTTTCAGGGTTTGGTTTTCTGCCGGGCTGGTTCTCGGCTTTAGTCTAGTTTCTAATAGGCTGTATTTTCTTATGCTTAAGTTTAGGCTTAACTTGGGCCAGATTTTTTGCTTGTTGGTCTGGTTTTCCATTGGGCCAGATTTTCTTCTACACTTATTTCCTTAAGTCCACGAACTTTTAAAAAAATATTTAGTAAAATATAAACATTTTTTTAGAAATAAAATATGGAAATGAACAGCTTAAGTTACTAATAATAAAATGTAGGAACTTTTGCCTAATTGCACTATATAAATTATTTTTAAAAAATAATTTAAGTAGATAAAACATGTAACACTTTGTAATTATCAAAGGCCTCAGTGATCTTGTTTACTTTTGTTTCCCTAATTTACGGAATATTAATTGAATTATTTTCTTTCTAAAAATAATTTAATTAATTAAAATTATTTTTTTTAACTATACACCTAAACTATGAAAGGATAAAGTTTAAGAAAAAATGGGAGATTAAATCAAAAACTAAATATGTTCATCGTAGCGATGCATTCGATATATTTTATTATAATAGAAATAATTCATCATTAAACCTCCCATTTAAATATATTAAAATTTAACAAGCCCATTTAAATATATTGGAACTTAAATATATTAACTTTATGGTTTATGAATACAAATTAGTACCAATTGAATATAAAGAGAAAAAAAAAAAAGCACCTTAAGGAATAACGACAAATTGTAGATATTTTGATTGAATTAATTTCATGTTAGGAGTCTTAAAAGGCTAAGTTTTCATAATTTATGAAAACCATAAAAATAATTTTATTTCTGATTTCATTTTTAATAATATAATATTAATGATTAATAAATTTATGAATAATTTAACTTAATATTGTATGTTTAATTATTTAGAATTAGAAATAAAGTAATTTAATTTGAATAGTTGTTATTTATATTTTTATAAATAACAACCCTTAATAATTTTGGCATGAAACAACGAGCTGTCATGGAGTTCATCAAACAGTGAAGAAAGTAAATTGAAGTGGAATGATTAGTTAACCTAAAACAAGAATACCATCTATTTTTTTTGTGAAAATTAGAATGTGAACATTGTGGAGTTAGGGCCTAACATGTGAAAAGTGTTTGGATGCAAAACCACACTACAATACCACATGATACAATGCGCTGACCGAAAGCCACCCAGATGAATAACGTGTTACGAGGTGGTCGTCGAAACATGGATGTAATTGCCAAGTATGACATGTCCGATTCATCTCCTCTTCTCTACTTACTCGTAATAACCAAACGTGATTATTTCACCAATTTGTCTCACGCGTCGTGAGAAACTACACCAATTTGTATCTTCAGTTTTTTGGCAAACATATTTTAGTTTCATTTAATTTCTATTATCCATCATAACTCTCAAACTAAAATTTTAAAATTCAACAATTAATTAAAATTTGAGAGTAATTTTAATTTTGAAATTGAACATTTTAAATTTATCAAACTAAAACATTATATTAGAAATAATTTAAACATATTAAATTAAAGTATTTATTGTTGAATATTTAAAATAATCATAAATTCTTATTAGTAGTTAACATTAGATAATTTCACTAACGAAGAAATCAAGTTTTTTTAAAAAAAGTGAAAACATAAAATGAAAACCACTTTTCTTATTTTCATAAGCAAAGAAGCCAAAAGGTTTAAAAATTCGAAACTCATTCATAACACTTTTATTTCGTTTGATTTCATTTAATTATAACAAAAAATAGACAATTTATAGTCGTTGGTTTGTATATTTAATATAAAATTACTATAAAAGCCAATACAAATAAAAAAAGTACCAATTAAACTTGGCAAAATCGAGTACATCAAATGAATATTAATATAAAGAGAAGCTCATTTGAGAGAGAAGTCCTAGCCTCTCTCTTTTTCTTCATTGCTGCATGATTTTTTATATACAGTCCTTCTTGTACTTCTTTTCACTATTGACTTTAAATAATCTTCAGTTTCTTCTTTCTTCCTCTCATCTCTAGCTTGTTCACTCGTTTCCCTTAAATTTTCTCCCATCTTATAGCTCTTAACATTTTGAATAATCTTCAGTTTCTTCTTTCTTCTTTCTTCCTCTCATCGCTGGCTTGTTCCCATCCCTCATTGCTTCTCAACCCGGTCAAATTTTTTCTATAACTCCACCATCACCCACCTACCTTGCTTGCCATTAGATCCCCTCCTTCTCCACCTTCCTTCCCTATTCCTAACTCCTCCTCTAGAAACCATAGTCTCCAAGTATCCTACTATGAAACTCCTTTGCCACCTCCTAAATGCATTTGGCTTCAAATTATAGGTGATTCCAAAGTTAAAATAACATTTTGCTATGGACAAAATAACTTAAGATTAGATTATGGCTCCTCCTTCTGAGTCCTCTGATGTTAGGATTGTTTTCACCCTTGGATGTTCTTCGAGTTAGAGCTAGTAAGTGAAACTCCACACTTATTGGTTTCTTATTTAATAAGAGAGTTGCTTTCCTTATAATTAAGCAATGAGCCATGAATAATTCGATATCCTTGAGACTGTAATACATTCTCATTAATAAAAATGATGTATTTCTATTTAAGTTTGCTAATGGGGATAATGTAAAGAAGGTTCTCCAAGTAGGAACGTGGTATGTGCACAATAAGCCTTTATTTCTACAAATCTAGAGGCTTGGCTTGAGAATAAAGGACATTAAACAACAATATATTCCTATATGGATATATGTTCATAGAGTTCCACTCTAGTATTGGACTACATATGAACTTAGTCTCACATTACAAGTTTCATTGGAAACCCAATATGTATGGATCAAGCTACAACTAAGGAAAAGTTGGTGACCAGCTAGGAGATCACTCAGGACTAGGGAGTATCAAGAGGTTACGAGACTCTAAACTAATTTGGATGCTCCAACAACACAAGTCGCTGATGGTAATTGCATTGATAAAAATGTTGATACTCTAACAATATAAGTTATTGATGGTGATAGCACTGGTGAAAGTATAAAGCTTAAAGAAGCTTCAGGAGTACATAAGCAAGAGATAACTGAAACAGTTACTTTAAGTAAAATCACAAAACAAATTGATGAGTTTCAACTTGTAATCAAAAGAAGATCATGAAGGAAGAAAAAGGCCCTGCTAGGGAAAATAAATCATGATTATTATTTCTTCGAACATCAGAGGGACTAATGCCACTCAAAAAAAGGTTTTAGTTAAGAGCTTGTTAGCTTAAAAGAAAGCTGTTATAGAAAGAATTTCAGAAACTTGAACCAAGTAACATAATTGCAACTTTCTTCAGTTTTTCCAAGTTAGTGGAATTTAATTTCGAATCACTTACATCATCCAAATGGCATGGTTATGGTTATATATGATTCATCTGTTTTTAGGGCTGCCACTAAACTCACATCAGACCTATTAATTCATTTGGAGATTTACAATAAAAGCTCAGATAAGCTAATCCTCATAACTTTTGTCTATGCTTATAGCACAGTATACCAAAGATCCATTTTATGGAATCAGATCAGGTCACTTATAGATACTTGTTCTCTTCCCTGGTTAATTATTGGTCAATTTAATGCCTTCATCAACTCAAAAGAGACACAAGGTGTTAGATCTTCAAAAATTCCCTACACTGGTATGAGACAATGCATATTTGATGTTCAGTTATCATAATTACTATATAACGGAAACTTATTCACTTGATGTGACAGACAAATAAGAGACAACTTTATCAGAAAAAATAGGATAGAAGTTTAGCTAATCGGTTGTGGTTCTCCACCTTTCGTGGTAGTTCCTTCACCTTTACAAACCAAAAATTTTCAAATCATTATGATGTTATCACTCAGCTTAACACTGTTAAGCTTTGTTTCCCTTTTAGATTCAATCATTTTCTTACTGATCTAGCTGAATTTGAGGAATGCATTATGAGGGCTCTAAATTTATTCATCTGAGGCTCCAAACAATTTGTCTATACCATAAAGATCTCACTTATTAACCAACAAATGAAATTGTTGTTTAGTACAACATAGGTAACACTCATCATCTTCTCCAAACTGCCAGAGCTTCTCTTAACAGAATTCAATATGAGTTACAAAATGATCCTACTTGGTTTTCCTCCAAAATCAAGAAAGAATTGCCATGCAACATCTTTTTAGTGCATTGTTATATGATTATCCTCTATTAAAGAAAAGATCTAGGATGGATTGGATAAAAAGTGGAGATAAAAAAATAGCCTTGTTTTATCGAGCGGTCATCATAGGAGAAATACCAACAGGATCATTTCATTATAGCTAAATAATCAAGTGCTTGATTCATAGGATTTATTACCTTAAGGAGCTTTTAAATATTTTTCAGACATCTTGACAACAACCTTACATGTTACCTTATCTCAACAAATTTTTAATGAAATTTTGTAGGACAAGATTAATCAACATAATGCTAAACTTAGTAATCCTATCATAATTTAGGAGATTGAGAACTCCTTAAGATCCTTGAATATGATAAAGAATGTTGTAACTGATGCCATTCTTGAATTTTTCAATAAAGGTCAAACATTATCAAAAATTAATGACACCTTTTTTTTGCTAAATTCCTAATAATGGAGAATAAAAAACATTTTTTGAATTTAGACCCAATTATTAACACTATTTATAAGATCATCTTTAAGATCTTAGCTTAAAAGATGAAAGAAGATCTACACAAATACAGTGATATTTCATAACATGCCTACTTACCAGGTAGAATTATGGAGGATAACATTTTGTTGATCCAAGAACTAGTCAAAACTTATACCAAGAAAAAAAGGAAGCAAGAACTGTATCATTAAGATAGATCTAAAGAAGCCCTATGGTGGTATAGATTGGGCCTTTATTATAAACACTCTTCATGCTTTGGAATTTCCTGCAATCGTTTTTAAGTGGATCACATAATGCATCACCTCTCGTTCCTTTAAGATATTGGTGAATGTTTAGTATGGTAAGCCTTTCAAAAGCACTAAAGCACTTAGACAAGGAGATCCTATATCTCGTTATATTTTGTGCACTTATTATGGAAAGATTTAATAGAATCCTGAAGAGAGTTACGAAGAGAAAAAAGGTTTCAAGTTTCATTCCAAGTGCAAACATCAACATATCACTAATTTGTGTTTTGCAAATGATCTCAATCTCCTCTCTAAGGTTGATTAGACATTTGTGTCGACTCTTATGAAAGCCTTAAAAATCTTTAGCAAAATGTCTGGTTTAGAAATCAATTGCTCCAAGAGTTGCTTTTATTTATCAAAATCAGTTGCAGGCAATGAATCTATCATTAATTCCATCATTGGCTTCAAGTCACATCTACTTCCTATGTTTTACTTAACCATTTCGATTCTAGCTACCAATCCTTCACAAGGTGATTTCAGCAAATTAGTTAACAAAATCAATAATAGAATTTCTTCTTATAGTTCCAAAACACTATCTATTGCTGATAGATCTATGCTTATTTCATTTGTGTTGAACTCTGTCAATATATTTTGGGCTGTGTATGTAACTATTCCTAAGGGAGTCATCAAATCCATAGAGACATTGTGCAGCAAGTTTCTTTGGAATAGGAATGAAGACATCCTTGAAAAAGCTCGATTGTAGTGGAAGGAAGTCTGCTTACCTAAGGAAAAAGGTAGTATGGGGATTATTTCTCTCAAGTTAATGAACAATGTTATGATGTATAAGAGGCTAAAGAGGTTAATGACAGATAACCAATCCCTTTAGTGTAAATGGATCCATAATATCGATATAAAAAGTAGAAGTTTATGGAGTATAAAGATTAAATCCTCCTATACTTCAACCTTGAAAGCTATTCTAAAAACTAGGGAGTTATTAAGGAAGGAATTTATTTATCTTATTGAAGATGGAAAACAAACTAATTTTTAGTTTGAGAATTGGACCTCTTAGGATCCTCTTTATAACTTGCAAGAAATGGAAGATCTCAAATATGTCATTGGTAATGGAGTAATATTAGTTGATTATCCTAAAGGCAATAGCCTTTAGCGCGTTTTATACAAAGTTGTGTATAAACTTTATTTTTAATAATAAAGAAAGACATATTTCATTAATTTGATGTTTATTATTTATGAATTGATATTGATCTATAAGCAAATTAATAAAGTCCATGATATATAATATTTAATATAACCTTATATCTTATAATGTTCATTTAAAAAATCAATTATTTTTATTTAATTTAAAATATTTTTAAAATATGACTTATATAAAATAATAATAATAATAATAATAATAG
>JAOQMP010000210.1:29044189-29068649 GCA_027563575.1 Erythroxylum pedicellare | reverse complement strand
GATTGACGGTTTAATCTCAGCCTACACATAATTTTACATACGTCATTTTCATATTGTTTTCACACCTCTCTTAGAATTATTGATCATAAATTAACAACAAGCTCTGTTAACCTCTGTTTTCCCTTAGATTGCATTTAATCAAAACAAGCTCTTTAATTAAACCTAACTATCGAACAATATAGAACAAGCTCTCAAGATTTAGTTGAATAGTCATGTTACGATTAGGAAAATAGATCAATATATCCATTAACCACACAAGTTCGAGTTATTTTTCCTATGCTACATTATTCCTAATGATTTAACATTATTAATTGCCACAAATAAATCTAGCATAACTATTAAATATTATATTAAGATTCTAGCAATGAGTTCATATATAAATAATCTAACAAGTATAAGAATAATGATTATCTATACACGAATATCCAAATCAATAGATATAGTATAATGTAAACAATTCTTAAAGAGGGGAAAGAATAATGATAAACAATGAGGATATGCTTAATTGCAATCCTAGGCGTCAATTTCACCTTCGAACTAGAATAGAAAAGCTTAGCCCTCCATGGGTCTCCAAAGATTAGTGGTCTGCCACTTCATGAAATCCCAAAATGACTCTCTCTTCATTTGCCATCAAAATTTTCTATTTATATGAGAAATTAGGATTTTGGGCATATATTCATGTATTAAACCGTATATGTCAATTAAATGTAAAACTTGTAAAGATACCTAGTTAGATAAATGACCCAAAAATGCTCTTTCGAATGTATACACGGTCATGTAAGTATATACACGGGTGTGTATCTCCCAAATTTTTGTTGAATTGTTATTCTTCTTATAATTTCTTACCCAATCCTCATTCTAATCTGTCTCGTTCTTGTTTCGCAAGGATAATTGAGTTTGGACATCAAAATGTGGGCTTAATGAATGTGCTCTTAACTCATTTTAGTATTTGTACTTTCAAATTATACTAAAATCAAATATAAACTGAAATAAGTATCTTAAGCATTTTATAATAATAATAACTAAGTATTAAGAAGTGAATGTATAAATAATTAAGCATACATCATAATTGTTAAGGTTTTAAGAGGTTAGTCACTTAATTGAAAATTTTAAAAGCTTGAGTACTAAATTGAAATTTTTTTAAAAAGTTACATACTTTTGGATATGCCATCCCTTCTACAAATTGATATTTTCATTTGATCATTTATTTCATGTTGCAAGTCAAGTAGGTAAGAGATCATGAGAATATGTTTAAATAGGCCCAACTTGCATCTTGGGTTGGGTTCACTTAATCTTCTTGATTTACTTTTTTTTTTCACAGCATATTCAAAATCTTTTAGTATAAAAGATTTGTTTTCCTGAGACATTTATGTAACAAATAAGCAATCTTGGTTGGAATAAAAATGTATTAAAAAAAGTTTATTGAATAGAAGATATGCATTAATTTGAGAAATAATAGTGCTATATATTATTGGCTTTGTCCTTTTTTTTGTTTTTCTTATTTTGGTATACATACTTTTGAAGTTCGCATGTTCATGCAAGTCTATTAGTACTAACTAGTTGACACCCACCAATCTAATTTCTCACAACAAGCATTATAATTTGTCCTAACTATAAGACTTAAAAAAAGGGCGTGCGGCTAATCATTAAGCCTGAAGTAGATATTTCAACTGGGGATGTACTGGAGCCATCAGCAAATGATAGCTTTTCTCATCATAAGACACAGCTAGCTAGTGTTAGGTTGTTTCTTTCACCAACTCAGAACACTAGACGTGCGGGGCAAGAACTGGTTAACGTTATTTTTAGTAGGCTAGCCAACACCAACCAATTTAAATACCTGAGATCCACTTGATTCTGTATCTTTCTTCTGCTCTTCTTGAATATAATGTGTAATTAATTATATATTTGATATTACTATGCAAAATTGGGATTTTGGATCTGTATTATACACTTCTTCCTTGCATGGACATAGAAGCATACAGTTTTCGTACTCAGAAAGGAGTAAAAAATTTTCATCATTTTAGCATCATTCTTAATTATTATCTCTCCAGGATTCTGAAAACTATCCTGTGATACTATAGTTACGTAACTAATGTATCTGATCACGATTGCCAGTGTCAAAGTTGCAAGCCTACAAAAGACCAAGACCCACAAGTCAGAATTAAAGAAACCATAACTAGTTTCACTGTAAATTCGGAGCACAAAGTAATTTAATTGTTTTGTATTTCCCATGGAAAAGTCGGATTCTACGCCTTTGTTAAGATTTCATCTTCAAATGATTTTTTTTTTTCTGAAGTTGGATTATTTTTTATACTGAAAAATCGCTTCAACGAGCACTCTTTCATTAATCTTATACATTGTAACTAAATCCAATAGAGAAGGATGATAATTAACGGGTATACTAGTCTATTTCGCTAATTTTTAAAAAAATAATTTTTAAATTAAAAATATAAAATAATATTTTTTTTTATAAAGTCCAGATTTAAATAAACTTAACTTTTTAAAACAAAATGCCGTTTCTTCTCAAGTAATCTAGGTTTGATTTAACCCCAAAAAAAACGACTCGAAAACCCCTAAATTTAAGCCATTATGTTAACCGACTACCGTCCATATCAGTGGATAGCCAAACGTGCTTTGCGGGTGGTAACTCATTGGAATTGATTGAGGGAAAGTACCATTTTGACAAATTGGTTTAGAATTTGTCAGACAAGCGGGAAACTCTGTGACCGACTCCGGCTCCCATAAATAGGTCGATTCGTGTCTTACTCAGTATTGAATGCAACTAAAATGTAGGAGGCTTCATTTTCTTGGTGAAAATACTTACTAACAACACTAACAGTCAACATTGGAACAGCTACAAGGGTGAATCCCTTGGGTCATTTTCACATTTAGACTCAATCAAGCTTATGAAACGTTGTTAATTTGTAAATGTATGCCTGGCTATGGTAGACGAAAATGAACATAGTTAATGCATTAAAGTTTAAACAAAGGTCTTGCTAGTAACAGACTTATCCGAGGCAATTGTCACAGTTTTGTCAGAGCACATCCTGATCCTAAATAATCTTAAAGCCCTTGTCCGTCCTTGTTTTCTACCAGGGACCAATTATTCCATGAAATGTCTAGTGCCCAGCATCCATTTATTCAATCCAAAGTGGGACGTTGCCTGTGCGACTAGTGAAAAAAAAAAAAAAAACCATGGATCACAGGTTTTCACTGCAGTGCATTGAATATATATATACAAAAGTCCAACTAAATTTGTTCGTATATATATCAAAAAGAATTAACTTCATGGATTGGTTATATGTATCATGTAAATCTCCCACTCAAGCTACAATGCATTCTTGTCGCGACTCCTTCTGCTCCTAATTTGTTACAGGGGATGCTTTACATAATGAATCATGCCCGATATTAACGATTTCAGTGCTTTTAAAATACAAGTTAGAAAAAATGTATGCAATTATTTATACCTTGACCATTTCATTCGTAAGTTCAATATGCGGGGCCTATGTGATCTCACGACACATCGTTTCCGAAATATGAATTAATTAAGGCTGAGGAAGCAACTTGATACACATAATAATTTGATATTTTCCTTTTGCTAACTCAGATTCACATGAATATAATCCCAATTGCAGAAAGTGACGAAAGTCTGAAAAAGAAAAAAAGAAAACCTTCTTGACAGGCTATAAGTATTTTATAAAGGGACTTTGTAAGATTCCGGAGATCCATTATCCACTTTAACGTCTCCAAATTTCCTCAAGTTCCATGGAAAAAGCCTTTTGTCTACCGACAACAATTGTGATGTGATCTTTGTTCTGGATCACGTTGACACGAGCACGAGGAATTTTCCCCTGAATATTGAGGCTACATTCAACTGGGATAAGCTCATCATCTTTGCCATGGAAGATGTTGACGTCGCACTTCAAAAGGTCACGGACTGCGTCTAAGTAGTCATCAAGCTTGCCTGCGGTGCCACAAATGATATTGTGAAGAGTGTGCCACGCAGCGTTATGTGTATGGCAAAAGAACCCTTCAAGCAAGAATGTCCTCATCCTGCATACAGTAAATACATGTCTTTATCATAAAACATTTATGATATTGGTATAATTCAACGCTAAGCCTGGCCATGCAAAGCAATAAATGAGTTGTGTCATTGAACCTCCCAGTAAGTTACATTACTGACACCCCATATCTCTCCTTTGCTGCCACTTAAATTTTTGTGGGAAACTGTTAAGTTTAATTTACTTATAATTTCAAATAATTTGACTTATTAAATAAGCTGCATGTCAAGCCAAACCGTGCCTAGTTAATAATTCTCTTTGGACCTAACCAACAACCAATAAGCAATTATTAAAAAAAAAAAACCGAACTTATCTTTTGTTGTTTCATTGACGAGGTTGGTGTGGACCTTTTTGTCTAGTAAATTGTTACACTTTTACCTATTCTACCATCTAGCAAAAAAGGGCCCGCCATTTAAAGCTTCCAAAATTGTTACTGAAATCATCTACGGGGAAACCTCTGAACTTAATTAGTTTCAAATGGAGATACATACGGTTGTTAAAAGAAGGATCGGAGAAACGTTATGCATTTATTAGAAATTTCTTTGACATGTCAGGGTGAAGTCCAAGCAAGCAGTAGTTGGACTGGAGATCACCTACTCAGTGTGCACCCACGTGTCACTTGTGTTGTGAAAATTTCAAACCGGCCTATTAATTAGCCTCAACAACTGGTGCTCAGACAAGAGTAAAGAAGCAGAGCTTAGATGGACAATTTCTATCCTCTAATAATGTAGAAAATTAGTATTCCATGTCACCACAAATAAGCATCTAAGCTGAGCCAGACAATTTCTATCCTCTAATAATGTAAAAAAATTAGTATTCCATGTCACCACAAATAAGCATCTAAGCTAAGGCAGACAATTTCTATCCTCTCATAATATAGAAAATTAGTATTCCATGTCACCACAAATACACACACACTCACATATATATATCATTTGTTGAATCAAACGAGTTTGACATTTCTGCATGCATGGAAATTAGAAATTAAATAACCGTACTCCACCAAGGAGTTGAATCAGTCAGCCAAATTTCTTGAAAGAATTTATTTCCGCAGGGTTGTTTGGTGGGTAGTTCAGAAATTAGACGACAAAGAACATAGGAAATGGTTTAATTATGTATAGAGAAGAAACTATTGAAGTAATATATAGGAGACGAATTAAATGAATAGGTAATTAAGGATGTGAGAAGGTCACCTGTTTCTGGTGACAAGTTTGGTGAGAAATTCCCACAATCGGTGGTTCTTGCATATAAGCAAGCAAATGGTCCGAGAGATGTGCTCATACCAGCATGCGATGGACGCGCCGAACCCGATAAGTGGCCACACGCGTCTTGGAGCTACTTTTCTCATCACATATTGTGTTGCTTGGACGCCTCTGGGTACTGAATAATATGGCTGCAAGATATACGTACAAATTAGATTAGCTGCATTGTATTAGTATAATCGTTGTCACAAGGTAAAATTATCATCTGAAAAATTAAGATGAGAGATAAAAGGAAACATACCGGTGCAAGAAGGGTAAGCGACTTGACTGAACTAGGGTGTTTAACAGCAAGAGCCAAGGCCAAAATGCATCCTAAAGAATGAGCCACGATGTGGAAGGATTTAACTTCGTATGCTTCCAAAACAGACCCTTCAATCATGTCCAAATGTTCTTTAAGTGTATATAGTGAGTCTGCTGGCTTTGGACTCCTCCCAAACCCCAACAAATCTATAGCAAACAATCTGTAGGTGGATTTAGTAGCCTTTGAGAAGTTTGGAAACAAGGTTTCAGTCCAAAATGCTGAAGAGGAAATGAACCCATGAATGAAGAGAACGTCTTCTTTTGCCCCGTCTGTTCAATTACAAAATATCAGTAAAAGAGACAAACAATAACAGTTATTCCCTGTCATTTCAGTTACCTTTCGGTCCTTCTGCTCTTACAAAGAGGTTTTCTTTGCTTGAGGTGGTCCAGGAATTGCAAAGCTTACAATCACAGTCAGACCATCTTGGTATGGGATGTGATTGTTGCCCTCCAATCTTCCCTTGGAGCATTTCAACAATGGTTGAATTCACGTTGAATGTTGATCTGCTTGCTTTCTTCATCTTCTCACAAGAATGCACCAAGGTCTTGTCCACCTTGATTCGCTTTAATTCATTGACAGTCATTTTGGAGACCTCAGAAACCAGCGAAGGACGATTGTAGAGAGTGTCTGAGATCTCCTCCCATTCCAATTTGCTAGAACTAAGACAAACAATCTTGGACTCACCTTGTTCAGATACCAAGATCTTGCCACTGCTTGTGATGGCCTCCTTGGCCGAGGTGCAGTAGCATGGCTTCCACTCTGCTTCGATCAAAAGGTCAGCAAACTTGTAAAGAAAACATAGGACAATATCAAGAAGGTCGAGGAATGAGAAGACAATGAAGCTCACTGCTTCATGTACAATCCTGGCTGTTATTGTTATAGCCATTTTGGCTTTACCCATTGTGTCACCCACCTAAAATATATAGAGGATTAAGCACTTGAAAAGGACGGAGAAGATGACAGGACGAGGATGAGAAAAAGCATAATTAACAAATGGCTTTATGTTGTCTTAAAAATCATCGTTACAGCATTGTAATGAGCTCCTCCTTTGTATAAAGAGACGTGCAAAAATTGTTTAGTGAGAAAAACGCCAGACGAAAGGACATCGATTCTTGAGTGAAAAAAGCTTTGATTTAGACTTGTGGGTAATGGTCGAAGGAAATTTGGTTTCTTCTATTCTTCCGGCCAAAACATAAGTACGTACCTCAATAGGTGAAAGCGTGTAGGTTTGGTTCCCTTAAAAACTTTTTACTTATTGAGAAGAGAGAGAGACGGAGTAAATAACAGATAGCAGATAAATGAATTGATTGTTTCCTTGAACATCGTTCGTTGGCCAAGGAAATAAAAGTTAGGTGGTAGTTGAACCCCCCAGAGGAAGAAACAATTCTCCTTAGCAAACTCATAATGTTTTTTGGTCTGCATTTAAATTTTACTTTCCATATATGGTCTGCGCAAGGTATACAAGTTTTCCACTAAATTTCTAAAATATCAGAAAGCAGGCAAGACCCTTTCTTGCACTTAAGAAATTAGGCCACTATTTTTTATTTAATAATCTCTCTCCTTTTGTTACTGAGAAGCAGCCTAACTAATAAATGAAGCAAGTGACCCTCATTCTAATTATTGCATGCTGTGATGCCCACATGACTTCCTTTTACGTATTGTAAGTCTCTTTGGCCTCCTTAAGGAGTAGGGAAGACGCCAGTATCCAAAGCAATTGTTAGTCACCTATCCAAAGCTGTGATTCTCGTTCATATGGGCGGGCTGCTATAGGTATGCAACACAAGGATATATTTGACTAGAATCTTGTTTCGTACACCAGAGTTAATGAAATAGCAAAAACACGTACACAGTGCCATTTTTCACGCCTCAATCATCTTTTTCACATGATAAAGAATTTTATTAATCCACCAAATAACTCAAAGGACTCCAAAATACAAGATTTCGCAAGGTTCAACTAACTACACTACATCAACCATTGCCGCTAAGTCACAATAGATATTGCTGACCCGTGCTCAGCTTCAGGTTTCTTAGTATTCAACTCCACTCAATCTCTTAGTAGTAAGGCATGTGCTTCCTCTTCGTTGTTATCCTACAGGTGCTTGATTGCAAATTCTTCAAATGGAAATCAGCCGACAATGAATAACTTGAATAATAAAATGCGAATTATAAAATAAGAAATTATGCTTCATTCTTTTTCTTGCTGAAATATTTTGCAAACTTTTTGATGTGTCAATCACGAGTTGTTTATGTGTTCAGCCTCTAACAGTATCCATAAAACAACTTCTCAACTCTTGAAAAGAATTAAGCAAAAGTGCTAGCTTCTTTACGTTTATTCTTACAAACAGAAAAGCCATTAGGGTTTTAATTTTTATTAAAATTGAATATTTTAATTATAATTAAAGTCAAATACTAGTTAATTAATAAAATTAAATATCTCATATTTGATCCTAAAGTTTCTTAAACTTTATAATTAAGTCAAACTTAATTAAAATTGATTTTTTTCACAAACTGATTCTTAACGAGTGACCCATTAGGTCCTAATATATTGGCAATGATTATGAATTGTAATTATAATTTATTATTAAAATTAGATAAATTAAAAAGTCTTTTAATTTATCTTTAATTCTTCAATTAAACAATTTATAATTATAGATCAAGTTTAATATCTAGCAACATGTCATGACCACCCAAATATCGTGAACGCCAAAGTAGTTTAACTTAACTTGTACATGCATGATTCATCATCATCATCATCACACCCAGTCTGAAGTCTCGCAATAAAGCGGGGTCTGGGGAGGTTTGATAGTACGCAACCTTATCCCTATATAGTAGAGAGGCTATTTTCGGTAGACAAATATGCAGATGTGGCAATAAAAGAGTGATGCAGGTTAAAGGGTAAATAAGTAAAACTAGCACGCTAAATAATTATGTAAATAAAATTACAATAAATATATATAAAAATAAAAATAAAATATAACCAAAGGATATACCTGATGGTGACCAGATCTACTAGTACCTGATAAGTTGCAAAGTTCAGCTCTTTTTGTTGTTAGTTAAGCTAGGGGTTTTTGCTCAGAGACCCTAAGGGTAAGACAATTCTATGGCTTTTGACAGACTCGCGGGATCTTTCCCCATATACCTGTCCTGAAAAGCTAAGTTGTAGGCCCGAAAGCCTTGTCCAAGACTTACAACTAGCAAAGGTAGAAAGGATATTGGGTTGGACTTCCTACGCGATAACTATGTGGTGCAAGCATTAAAGTAAACATCTCCTAATAACTTACTCAATTGTTTTGGTGAATTTTAAAAGGTATCATTTACTCTTATCCGATCACGCAAAACTTTTCTATTTCTAGCCACTGCCCTCCAGTTCTTGTAAGGCTTCCCTTTTCTCCTCTTCTAGTCACTAAGGGTTATTTTCTCACAGCGTCGTACTGCAACATCAGAGGGCCTCCTGTGCACATGCCCAAACCACCTAAGCCTGGTCTCTCTCAACTTGTCGGTAATACTAACCACTTGTAGTCTGTCTCTCACCATAGGATTCCGGACCTTCACACATCCACCAAAGCATACACATTTCTGCTACCAACAATCGTCTTGTATGTCTACATTTGGCAGGCCAACACTCTGCCCCATATAACATGGTTGGCCGAATCACCATTTTATAAAACTTCCCTTTGAGTTGTAATTTTTTTTAATCACAAAAAACACCTTATGCACTTCGCCATTTGACCCAGCCAGATCTAATACGATGTACTATATCGGCATTGATATTACCATCTCTTTGAATGATGGACCCAAGATATTTAAAACTCGATTTCTGTGTTATGACGTCAGTACCAATTGCTACTGTCGCCTCATATACCATCTGGCTTCTCGAAAAGTTACAATCTAAATACTCTGTCTTATTCTTACTCATTCTAAAACCTTTTGATTCTAATATTTCTCTCTAACATTTTAACTTGAAATTGACCCCCTCTTTGGTCTCATCCATCAGAACAATATCATCAGCAAATAATATACACCAAGGTACCTCTCTTTGAATATGTTTTATAAGTTCATTTAACACTAGTGTGAACAAAAAAGGGCTTAAGGTAAAGCCTTAGTGTAGTCCAACACCAATAGAAAACGCTTCCGTGTTGCCTCTATGGAGTAGATGTATTGCTTCTATCGTGGACCTACCAGGTATAAATCCGAATTGGTTGGATGATATAGAAACAGCTCTCTGGATTCTCTTTTCAATTACCTTCTCCCACAACTTTATGATGTGACTTAGTAATTTGACACCTCTATAGTTTTGACATTGTTAGATGTCCCTTTTGGCCTTATATAAGGAGATCAACCTACTCAATCTCCATTCATCCGACATTTTGACTGATTCGAGGATCACATTAAAGAGCTAAACTAATTACTCAATATCGACAACTTCTATTCTCTTCCATACCTCTATAGGAATCTCATCTGTCCTTACGACCCTTCTGCTCCCCATCGCCCTCAAAACCTTTGTAATTTCTCCCTTTGTGACCTTTCCCCATGAGTACCTGTTAAGAAAATGCCCCGACACGGAGGGTTCGCCTAACTCTATGTTGACTGCTATGTCTTCATTATATAGGCCATAAAAGTATCTCTGCCGTTTCCTCTTGATGGCTTAGACCTATGTAAGTACCTATCCTACTTATGTTCTCATTAGTTAGTTACATAAACAACATCTCACTTAAGTTGCTACAACTATGTGACACCATTCTTTATTTAAAACTTATGATTGTTGCCTCCCTCATCCTTCTTTTATCTTTTATAACAATTCCCCCTTCCTTGAAAACCTTGTCCACAAGGTTCACTTCAGGGAAACACTTATGAAGCTTGAACAAGGATTCAAAAGTCCCTTATGTTGGTCTACTATTGGACCACTACACCAACACTAGAGTTGCTGGTTTCCAACAAAATTTCACCATTCTTTAACCCAAAATGGATTTTGGAACTCTATTAAGGCAGTAGAGTATTGTAGGTAAATTCGTGGAAGTAAGTTCCTTTTATGAGACATATTTCTTTAGTTGGGATACATGAAATGTTGGACAGATGAATAACTTTGGAGGAAGTTATAACTTGTAGGCCATCTTTTTGAGACTTAGATAGGGTCTATAATTTAAGGGGAAGAGTTTGTGGTTGCCTCATCTTTGTAATGAATGTAATCTATATGATTCGAGCTTCAAAAACACCCACTATCCCATTTCGAACTTGTTGTTTGTCCTTCTTTTGTCAGCTTATTGTTTCATCTTGAGCTAAGCCCTTTAGAGATAAAACTTGGTGATTGACACAGTGATCTCTCTATCACTCATGACTCAATACACTAGTAAATTCTTGGAATCCTATATAAAATAAGGAAGATACAGAGGAGGATAGTATCCATATAATAGCTTAAATGGGGTCATACTAATGGATTCATGATAAGTGGTATTATACCACCACTTTACTCGTGAAATCCGCTCATACCATTAAGTTGGAGTATCCCTATAGAAGTAATGTAAGTTTCCAAAATTGTGGTGATTGCATCAATTTTCCATATGACTAAGGGTGGTAGGTAGTTGAGAAATTTAAGCTTACTACTTATAGTTTGAACACTCCCTTTAAAACAAATTGAGAAATAGGGGATCGCAATCACTCATTACTTTCTCTAGCATGCCATAAAGTTTGAAAACATGATCTATGAGGGTTATCTTAGCTTCTATATAAGGATGTTTGATAGTTACAAAGTGAGAATGTTTACTAAGTCTACCTACCACAAACATTCTAGATTTGCCTCAAGATGTCAATAATCCTTTTATAAAATCCATGTTTACTCCATCCAACATCGTTTTGGAATTGGTAACATTCTGAGTGACCTACCATCGTTTACTCCATCCAACATCTCTAACATACCAAACACTCCATATAGTTTTAACATCCTTGGTTAAATTTTCCAATAGAAACATTTTGAGTGACCTCTATATGGCCCATTATGTCTTATAAATATTAGCTTGTTTCTTAATTCCTGATTAAATCCAATCACCATTCTCTCTTTACACCTCAACAACTCCACCCCCAATTCATACTTGCTTAAATTCAATTCCCCTAACTTCAGGTTCATTATAATATCTTGAGTGGTGGTATCTTGGACCCAACTTACCTCAATTTTCCCCAAGAGTTGTCGTCTTTAGTAGTTTAGTGATATTGATTCTTGACAATGCATCAACGACCTTATTTTCGTTTCCACTCCTATATATCACTTTGTAGATGCATATGACCCTGGCAACAAAGCTTGTTAGAATGCAGTGGTGATTCTCTACTCCAACAAATACTCAAGCCTCTATTGATTAGTTTACACCAAGATTTTTCTACCATTGAGGTAATGATGTCATTGTCTAATAATAGCCCTAATAACTACCAAGAATTCCTTTTCATAAGTATATAGTATGATGTGCTTTAAGGCCAAGGTCTTACTTTAGAAGGAAATGGGATGTTTATCATGTTAAAACATTGCCTCTACGTTTATTCCACTCGCATTAACCTATATGATAAAGGATTGAGAGAAGAGGTGTACCACTAACATAGGTGCTACTATAAGAGCTCCATTAGGTTGATCAAATGCCTGTTGCTTGCTTGCTTCCCAATTCCATTCCGTGGTGGGTTGTTTCCTCAACATTTCAATCAAGGGATTTAACTAATTGAGCATAATTCTTGATGAACATTATATAGTAACCAATGTGACCAAAGAATCCTCTTAAATCCCTCGAGGATTGAGGAGCTGGCCTATTATGAATTATTTATGTCTTCTTTGCATCTATGGCTACTCCACCAAGTGACACAAAATGTCTTAAATATCCAATCTATCTTGCACCAAAATGCACTTATTCCCCTTATGATAATTGGTGATTTTCAAGAACCCTCATGGCATATCACAGATACTCCAAGTGCTAGTGAAAGGAATTGTTGTATATCAGAATGTCATCATAGAAAACTAAGATGAATGTCCCCAAGAATGGCTTGAGTATGTCATTCGTAAGGCTTTGAAACATTGGTGGAGCATTAGTTAGTCTAAAGAGCATCATAAAGAACTCATTATGTCTCTCATGAATCCTAAAGGAAGTCTTGGTAATCTCATTTTCATATATTTGAATTTGGTGATAACTAGACCTAAAATCCCTTTTGGATTATCAATTCAAGAATAGCTCCTAAACTAATAGTATGGGAGCTTATCTTCTAATGTTTTCTTATTAAGTTCCCTATACTCCCTAAACATCCTCTAGGAGTTGTCTTTCTTCTTCACTAAAACCATAATAGATGCATATGGACTGATGTTAGGCCTGATGAAGCCTTACTAAAGCAACTCCTTTATAGCCTTATTTATTGCATCTTTCTATTCCTTCGAGTATCTATAAGGTCTAATGTTGATTGACTCAGTGCTCTCCTTCAATCTAATTCTATGGTCATTCATTTAATTTGGGGAAAATTGACTAGGTTCTTTAAATACCTCCCTCAACTCTACTAGCAATGCATTTCATTCCTAAAAAATGTCACATTATTCCTCTAGCTTTATATTTTGCATCTGTTGCCCTAATGGATGTGTCAATTGCCTCATATATACTCCACCATTTCTAGGGCTTTTAAGCATCGTGTTGAAGCCTTTGATGGAGAATAGTTTGTTCCACCTACTCAAGTCCCCTATCAGTATTATCTCGCCCCCACCCACTTGAACTTCACAATGCGACTTTTAAATTTGCACTGCACATTATTTAAGGTCGCTAACCACTATATTGTAGAGCAGTAATACTTTTTCATAACTCTCAAAGTTTATCGCTCACACCTCCTTTCCCTTTTTTTTTGGAAAATGAATAAAATTTTATTACATCAAGCTAAGCTTGATAAAATTACAATGACGAGAAAATCAAAGTTAACTCCCAAAAGAAAATACAAATTTTAGATCTTGGATCCCAACCCATGATTACAACAATAGCTCTATAAATCCTAGAGTATCTTCATTCTTTGGATGACTTTGGGCTGAGTAGCATGTGCTATAAGCAGTTCTTTGACCCAATTAACAACCAAGTCTCTTAGGATTTGATTTTCCATCGTTATTCCACTATATAGACATTTTTTCCTCTCCCTCTAGATCGTGTATAGTACAACTGAAAGCAATTTTGATGATAATCCTATCTTTCTTAAGTGTGTTAACCACTCTTATGACCTATTGTCGAATCCTTTTATGGGAAAAATACTTTCATTTTGATTTGAGCTCGAAGCCAAATAGATTGGGATACTCTACACTAGAAACATAGGTGAGGTAGTGTTTCAATATCATTTTTGCACAGCAAGCAAATGGGATCAAAGCTTTCAGAACTTCCAAACCATCTGCTTTTTGTTCTCAACTTGTTCCTAATGGCCACCCAGTTGATAATTGAAGCTTTAGGGTATAGAGTGTTCCTACATATAAGCATATACTAAGGAACTTTGGGGTTGTATGCTCTGAATATCTTATAGAATAAGGAGTTGCTAAAATCCCGGGAGCTAATGATCAGCCATATAGGCTTATATTCTTTAGCAGCTAGTTGCCTATTTACTTTACAATTCATCAGGCTATCAACACCTCTATAATTAAAGCTCCAAACCCCATCCTTGATTATGCTACTAACTTTAGCTTTCAATGGAATCCTAGTGGTCAATTGTACATGCATGATTATGATGTATAATTGCATCCTTTCATCATCCAATTTTCTAATCAGACATAGTATAGATGTAGTATCTAATGTTTTTTATCCAATCATGTTCGTTCTTGCTAATTAGTAATTGATTTATAATTTATATTTGAAAACTCCTTTTTAAATGTCAATTCGCTCTAACTAGAGAATTCCATAAATCACTACAAATCAATAATAATAGAACATTCTCTCTAATTACTTTAGAGTGACAAATCCTTTATTGACTTACTCAACTATCTCCATATGGTTCATACTGCATCCAAGTACTATTGATTGAATTATCCTAGGACAGTTCATAAGTAGCATTAAAACACAGTAATTCTCACATGATATACCTTGGTAATCTCAAGTATAAGAATCAAATATACAACCATCATTATAAAGAAATCCACAAACATATAAATAAATTTCCAATTTATATTCTCATAGTCCAGTTAGTTTAGTGACTTATTCTCTAATAAGCACCTACACATTAGTTTAAGTATCTTCATAGTGTGCTAGTTTTACAGTTTCATCAATATTTTGTCCTGATGAAACTATAACTAGGAACATTTAGGAACAATACATAAATGTAAATTGAATCTCATAATTATGATCTCATTATAATTTCAACTACACAATAATTATTCCAGGGATTTTACCTTTAGTATTAAAACATCAAATGTAATTAACTTAATACACAAAGATAAAGAATGACTTTTTATTAATTAAATACTAATGTCATCCATCAAATTGCAACTAACCGACTGGCTACAAGGGCATATACTAACAATCTCCCACTTACACTAAAGACAATCGCCTATGTATTTAATACCATATCCATCCATATGTTGATCATGTCTCTTCTGAGACAATGACCTAGTGAGAGGATCTATAAGATTCTCTTCAGCGGGAACTCATTCCAATGTTATGCTTTTCTGATCTACTATCCCACCAACTAAGTGAAACTTCCTAAGTACATGTTTAGATCATTGATGAGACTTTGGTTCCTTTATCTGTGCAATATCATCATTGTTGTCATAGTACAATACTATAAGATCAATAATGATAGGAACCACTCCAATTTCAGTATTGAACTTCTTGATCTATACTGCTTTCTTTATTGCCAATAACAATAAAATGTACTTTGCCTCAATCATTGAATCTGCAATGGTTAGGTTTTTAAAACTCTTCCAACTTATCGCACCACCATTGATTGTAAAGATGTACCATGGCTATGATCTACTATCATTGGTATCTGATTGGATGCTAGCATCTAAATATCCTTGAACTCTCAATTTAGGTCCTTTATAAACTAAGAAAATATCTTAAGTTCCCCTTAAGTACTTTAAGATATTTTTCACAACCATCCATTGACACTCACCTGGATTGGCTTGAAACCTATTCATTACACTCAAAGCATAAGATATATCTGGTCTAGTATATAGCATTGCAGACATGATCGGTCCAATTATCGAAGCATACAGAATACATTCCATTTTATCTCTCTGCTCTTTTTCTTTTGAAACATACTCTGTGAGAGAAAAATCCCGCGAGACATAGGTAAGAATCCCCTCTTGGAATTCTCTATGTTAAGTCACTTTAGCACTTTGTCTATATATGTGGATTAGGACAACCTTAGCAACCTCTTTGATCTATCTTTATAGATATTTATTCCTAGAGTGTAGGCTACTTCTCCCATATCCTTCGTGGAGAAGTTCTTGGATAAATAAATATTTACATATTAAAGCATAGGTATGTTGTTTCCAATCAACAATATGTCATCCACATATAACATTAGGACAACGACACCACTGCCGCTAACCTTCTTATAGACACATGGTTTATCCACATTTTTTATAAAATCAAATCTTTTATTGTCTCATCAAAATGGATATTCCAACTTCACGATGCTTGCTTAAGTCCATAAATATAATTTTGCATCTTGCATACTTGATTAGGAAATCTCTTGGATTAAAAACCTTTAGGTTGTGTCATATACACATCCTCCTGGAAATTCCTATTGAGAAGCCTTTTTGTTCTTACCCTTGGAGGTCAAATCAAAAATTTAATTCCAAGGATTGCAATATAGAATGCAACCTCGGGTCGTCTCACCTAATCGGAACCTAGTGAATGGACCTAAGCTAACTTATATGTCAAGAATTGCAAGCTAATTTGGTAAGGAGGGGGTTTTGGTTTTGAAAATCTTAACAAAATTAAACGAATTGTGAGAAAAATGTGTAGAATTTTTTTTTGGATTTTTGGGAATAGAAAATGGAAAGATAAAACAAATGTTCAAATAGTGATAGGATCCTCTTGAAAATGAGCTTTGGCTATCAGAGTTCGAAATTGATCTTTGATAGGAGTAGAAATCACTAAGATTCAAATGGGTGAACCTTAAAGAACTCTTTAAGTCCAAGATCTTAATCAATGAACTCCATTTTTCAAGACCTTGTTAAATGCCCTTAGTGTGTGTAGTGGGTAAGTCAATGCAACAAGTCACTTTATGATCTAGAATTAACTTAATATTAAACACAACTAGGCGGATAAAAGAGAATCAACATGATCACAAATAGACATATATGAGACTTCATATATTTAAGCTCCAAGTTTTACATCAACAAATCCAATCCACATATTGAATATCCAACACTTGATTAAACTCTAATCAAGAATGTTCAACTATAAATTACAAATCATAAACCTAGGAATTTATAAATCATAGCTAAACATGGATTAAATCACTCCCCTTTTAAGCTCATTGAACTTAAGCCATCACTACATCTTTAAAAGGAGAGAGGTGCCTAGCCATGCATAGCTCTATGAGACCTCACAACCAAGAACCCGCTGAAAACATCCATGGTAGCTACCAATGGTGAGAAAAATGAGAGCAAATGGTGGTGTATTGCGTTGAGAATAGTGATCCGATGGTAAAGGAGTCGAAGGATGTGGTGTTTCTCTTCTTATTATTGTCTAAGTGTCAACTATCTCTCTTCTTAACCTAAAATAGGTAGGTTTTAAAAAATGGTTTTTAGATTGGGTTGCACAGTGGGTAAACTTCCAAAAATGGTTCCGGTATTCGAAGGTTTGCTGCAGCAACAAATGAGTTCACTGTGGCGAACTTTTCCCAAAAGGTTTTGTTTGGAGTTTTTGGTTTCTCTGCCACGGCGATATGAACTTCGCACCGCGATGAATTTTTCGCAAAAGATTTCTTGAATAATTTGAGTTTGCTGCAGCGACGTGATCTCACGCTATGGCAAAATTATCCCAAAGAGTCTTTGCTTGGGTTCTTTATACTTCACCGTGGCGTAACATCACCTCTCGCCGCGACGAACTTCGTATTGCCTTGACTTGTTGACTTATCATTTTCAACCTTCTCTCCTTGCTTCACTCATTGCCTTTACTTATTTAAGTGTCCTACAATAAACAAATAGTAGTTTGTAGTATCAATTGTTCTTAGAAAAATTAATTTAGCGCAATTGATAATAATTTATGATAATTTTACTCTCAAACTACATAATGTAAAGGCAAGCACTTAAGAGTCAAATTAAGCATAAAATCTAAAAACAAGAGACAAGAAGTGTAGTAAAAACCATGAAAATGTCACCAATTTATATAAGAAACTTGGGTTCAATCACAAAGGTACCAAAAGGGCATGTAATGGTGGTTTTATGTTGGTCCTCTTGTGCAGTAGGTACTTGGAAATATCCAGAGAAACCATCTAGAAAACAATAATGTGATTTGCCTGCAAATCTTTCAAGCATCTGGTCAATGAAAGGTAGAGGACAATGATCTTTTCGTGTGGCATCATTTAATCATCTATAATCTATGCATATGTGCCACAAATTCTACACCCTAGTGGGAATAAGCTCATCTCTATCATTTTTGATCACAATTATCCCACTCTTTTTTGGCACTACGTGTATTGGACTGACCCACTCACTATCATAAATGGGATATATGATCGCAGCACTCAACAAATTTATGATTTCTTTCTTAACTACATGTAAGATAAGTGGGTTTAGTCTCCTTTGGGGATGCCTCACAGACTTTGAACCCTCACTCAATAGGATCCTATTTGTTCAAATAATTAGGCAGATTCTAGTTATATCAGCTAGAGTTCACCCTGTAGCCCTCTTATGTTCTTTCAAAACAGTAAGGAGTCTCTCTTCCTTATTGTGAGACAAGGTATTGGCAATTATAACAGGTAATCGCTCATTAGATTCAAGAAAGGCGTACTTTAAAGTAGGGGGTAGGGGTTTCAACTCAATCATAGGAGGTTGCACAATAAAAGGAATCAATTTATGTAGTTCAAAAGAGAAAAGATTACTCCCCTTTCCTTCAACCAATGATAGCTCAAGCTCCATGAAGTTAGCTCTACAATCTTCCTTTACTTTAGATGCTGAACCCATCTCATCTTGATCTATGGTGGCAACTGATTGGGCTAACTCCTTCTACATCCCTTCAATCAGACACTTTTGTTGAGATACAATCCTTTCAACTATTTCCTCATCGATGTTAGTGATATTAGATCTTGTCTTGAGGATCATATTACTCTATGTATCAATGAAGACTCTATTCATGACACATATTTGCTCTAGCCAGAGACTCCTGAGTAATGATCACGATAAGAGGCCTTGGGTATCATCTCCTTCTATTAGGAGTGGTGAATCCTTTATTGGATACTCATTTATCTTCAAATACCTAAAGCTGTACTCAATCACCATCCTATAAGTAATCCCTAAAAGGAATCAATGAATAGAGTTAAAGCACTAGATCAATATCCGAGATATCCTTAAGCACCTCAAGTCAAAGGATACTTTCACCATTGCTATGATGAGACTATAATTGACATTGGAATAAAATATCCATATGATTTTCTCATAGCAGGTCAATCTAATGTAGTTACTACCCTTAGTAAGCATCCACATGTTAACTCTAAATAACTCATGTCTATAACATATGAGATCTACTGCTTTATCTAATTAAGGAGTATAGAATCTACTAGTCTATTTGGATTAATGAGTTAATTTGATTTTCCTAATGTACCATTTTCATAGAGTATGTTTTCGAATATCCTCTGGTATGTTTGGGCTTATGCTATATGGGAGTGGTATGTTACATTGCTAATGAAGAAGAAGTTAAAAAGGAGTTCGAAAGAGAAAGGGTTATATCATCCAGTCCACAGTTAAATGCTAAATCTTGAATTGCTATTGAGACTAATCCTCCACCTTTTTCTAGCAATTTGGAGAAACTGAACAAGGTATAAAAGGGTAAAGAGATATTGGAGACTTTATGAGGGTGCATGGATTCAGTATAGATTAAAAGTTAAATGATAAGTAAGACATTGAATATGAGTGGTCATCATCTTAGGCCCTATCCTAAAGAACCTCAAGTGGAAAAGACAGAAGTGAAGACATATGAAGATCTTAATTTTGTCATGTAAGGAGGAAAGCGTGGAGTTGAGCCAGCAATAATAAGCAAAGGCATTGTTTAGAAGGCAACCCAAGGGAAGTTTATTCCTTTCCTTTTACATTTTTGTATTTGTTATTTTTTGTTGAATGTTCCATTTCTTACATTTAGTGTTACATTAGGAACAATGTAAGTTTTAAGTGTGAGGATGTGGATTATCATATGTGTTTTTAAGTTTTTTATTTCTTATGTGCTTTTAAATATTGAAAAAAAGAGAGAAACAAATAAATAAAACAAAAATGTTCTCATTTTCTGTTACTTCTGGGACTAATAGTAATCATTAAAAGTATAATTAAATAGAAAATTTTATGGCAAATTGACATGTACTTTTACTCTTGTGATTGGTTAATATAAATTATCTTTAAAATAGTAGTGACTAGTGACTAAACACAAGCCAGTGAGATTTTGAGCCTTTATAAACTGACACATCCATATTAGTCTAACCTTCTTTTGTTTATGTGTGACCTTCATAATATGTAAATCTTGACTTGGCTTTGATTTTTTATTCAAGACCACATTTTTATCACATGCATTAACATAAAAATGATATAGGCATTCATTATTTTGTAAGCTACATGAACCAAATAGCCTACCTATTGATATGATTTTTCCTTTTTAAAAGCTATTTTAGCTTTGTTAGCCTTTTCTTTTTGTGCTAACCATATTATTAGCCTTTAACCTAACTAAATGTCTTACCTAACCTTTAAAAATAATGGAGTAGTATGATTATTGTTGTTTTGTGGATGCACAAGAGTATAAGTGTGGAGGTGTGTACATGTGCAGGTTGGTTATAATTGTTGGAATGTCATTTTATCTCTTACCAATGAATTCAAAATTTTTATATATCTTCTTTCAATTAAAAATGAAAAAAATCAAAAAGAAAGAAAAATGTGTTTAAAAAAATTATCAAGGAGGAAATGCGTTTATGTTGCAAAGTTATTCATGATTAGTATTTCTTTCTAAAATTGTATGAAAAGGGGGATTTGATTATGATGTGAATGAGGGAGACGTTGTTTTGAGGGGTTACTCTTTATAGTTGCAATGCATTGTTTACCATCAACTTTTGTGAGTGATCTGTGTTTCATATGTTTATGGTGTGAAGGCTTGAATCTGAGCTATAAAAGTTAGTTTTTTCATTTATCATAATTGATGGTACCCAATTTTTAGTTAATGTTAGTTTTTATGCTTGATGTTATGTTAAGTATTCTTCTTATTTCACCAGCTTTAATAACTTTTATGCTACATTACCCAAATATATCTCACCTTAACCTTTGCCCATATTATAACCTTAAAAAAGTCCTTTGATTTATGCTTATACATCTGAATCTTAGTGGTGCAGACAAATGGTATGCAAAGTCATGGAATGTCTTTATCATGAATGTTGTTTAAGTGTACCAATAGATATATCTTATTCTCAAACACATTTTGTCAAAGTCTACCCTTAGATTTCTCAGTTTTTGATGGGAATGACTGTTGATTGATCATTAGTAAAGGCATTTAATTTTGATTTCTTGATATGGTTTTGAAATTTATTCCACTTTTCTTATGACTGTCTAGTTTAGGAAATATGGAAAATGTGGAAGTGTTTTGGTTTACGACTTTGATTTTTTTGTTAGGTCCGTGGGTGGTCAAAAGCTAAATGTGGAGGAAGTTGATGTGTTCTTAATTGATTATACATTTACTCCCTAACACTTAGTGATTAATGCTTAAGATACTCATTTTGATTCATATTTGATTTTAGGTACAAATTGGAAGCACAATAGCTAAAATAAGTTAAAAACACATTCCTTGAGCCATCCTTTTAATGCTCAAATTCATTTGTCTTTGTGGAATAAGGAGATGGATTAAGGTAAATATTGGTCAAGAAAATGGAAGCAAATGAAAAAATGAAGAATTTAGCAAGACTTGCAAGATGCACTACTGTGTACCACTTACATGATTGTGTTTAATCACAAAATGGATGTTTTTGTGATCCACAATTAGATGCACAATTTTGCTATAAATAGACATTTAAGTGACCAAACGTAACACGAATCATTTTGTAACATAAAAGGAGGTAGAAACCTTACTTCTTTGGGATCTATAGAGGGCTAATATTCCTTCTTCTGATTTGTAGGGGAAATTGAAGCAGAGAACACATTTGCCCATCTCTTTATCATATATTGTTGATTCTTTCTCTCTGGAAATTGTTTATGTTATTCTTAGCTTAATTTTTTGGGTACTCATGTATGAATTATTAATATTCTTATTCTTAATAGATTGTTTATGTATGAACCCATTGGTAGAATATGGAATACAATACATAATAGCTGTATTTTCAATTCATATGTGATAAACCAATGGTGATGAATCATTATGGATAACATAGCATAGATGAAATTACTCAACTTTATGAAGTTGGTTCCTAAATTAATCTATTTTACTAGTTTTTAATGAAACTTTCCTACTAAATCTAGAGAGCTTATTTTAGGTTATTTGATAGTTAGGTGTAATTAAGGAGCACATTTGGATTAAACACAACCTAAAGGAAAGTCGGGGTTAACAGAGCTTATTTTTAACCTATGATTAATATTTTCCAAAAGAGGTGTTGGATCCCATTTTCAGAGTCCAATTCTTGAATCATAAAATGTGAGCGTATTATCCTATAGGGTTATTTCAATGGAATCTCATTAGCCATCATCTTATCATCTTATTTTTTATACCATCCCAAAAATTCCTTATTTGATCATTTGATATACGACAATCCATTCTTATGTTTATTTTCTCAATCATCACCCTAACATATCACTCTTTTTTTTTCTCTACTAAGTACATTTCAAGTTCCATTCATGTCAAAATGTATTATAGAAAAACATTGATAAGCTCACAATTTATAATTGTACCTGTTTTGGGACCCTAGGCATACCTTTCACTAGAGATGTTGGATTAAGGTCTAAGATATTTTCGAAGAGATCTTCTAGATCTACAACTTCTATGAAGACCCTGAAGAGAGATTTTGCCTCCAAAGTGGTCAAAATTGCAATTTACTGTATCTATCCTGTATACATCCTGTGTAGTATCACTAACTCATAAAGAACATATCTCTCAACTTTGATATCTAAAAATTTCATACTCTATATTATTGGAAAGCTAAGAGGATAAACTACAATTTCCAAGAGACTACTTTGTCTAAATAAGCCTAGATTAATATAGTTTTCCCCCTAAAGTTAGAAAGCATATTTTACCCTGACGAAATGCTTGAGAATGCAAGGCAAAAACTTGGAAAGTAATGAGCAAAACACAAATATATTTCATTAACATCAAAAGAAAAGAGTTTTACAAAGCTTTAATAGTATTTCAAGTGACAATACATCATTGGTCTCATAACCTAAAAATGCAAAATATACGTGAATGAGTAATACTTGAAATGTGGTTAAAGCCTTGTGTTTTCCATAAACTAACTTAAAATACAAAAATATACAGATTTGGAGTGATGCGTTAACTCTCGACCACTTGATCTCTTGCTCATCACCTGGAGATAGTAAGGAATGGAGGTAAGCTTAAAAGCTTGTAGGTAATAAGTTCATAATGGAGAAATATGTAAAACCATTGAAAATATTCATTGCCATAGTAAAATTTCATAGAATCTATAAAACACGTATTTCTTTTTTTTGATAAATCAGTAAGACTTTTATACAAATAATAAAAGGTATGTACAAACTAGAGATTCCAAATCCGAATCTCTTAGCTACCAAAACGGTTCAAAAGAATTTACAACAACTCCTTCCATCCTAAGACCATACAATAAATCCCAACCATCCTACTCTATACCATTTTCTTACCAAAAGATCTTAAAGCTAACATATCTGTCTAATAACACAAGATAATCAACCTAATTTCCAGCAGTACAATCAAGCAACAATAAAAAAACCTAATCAACAGTCAATACGACTAAAAATAATGTCCTTGTTTCCTTGTCAAGTATGCCCACCTCTCTTATAACTTCATTGATAAACTCATTGTTGGATATTCTAGCCACCCCTTTAATGAAATTAGGCACTGCCATTAGTATCCATTGTTCTGCTACTTTGTTATGTCAGTAATGTACTCACTCTAGGCTACCTTTCCTTTACTATTTTGAGCAATTAAGTTTCTTAGCTCTACTTCTATTTTGCTTTATACCGAAGAGGAAGATGAAATTCACTTTGTTTGAACCTCAAAAAAGCCTAAAGAAAATATGTTAGATAATAAACTCTCCCACTCTTACCTTCTGTCGGTGTTTAAGTTGAATTGTTCTATAATTTGGAAGATCACTTTGGTGTTAAAGCTCCCCATATCCAAGGCTTCATCTTTGAATATTCTAGCATTCCTTTCACACCACAGATTATATAACAATTATGGTTATGGGAGGATTGGTTGAAATAAGTGGTAATGGTAGGTTTGTGAGATAGGGTAGATTTATGTGGAAGTGGTTAAGACAATTTACCCACACTGATTTAGAGAAAGAACATTCAAAGAACAAATGCTATGGTCTCATTGATTTGAAGCCTTTTTGTTCTTACCCTTGGAGGTCAAATAAAAAATTTAATTCCAAGGATTACAATATAGAATGCAACCTCGGGTCGTCTCACTTAATCAGAACCTAAAACGAATGGACCTAAGCTAACTTATATGTCA
>JAOQMP010000210.1:29001091-29014072 GCA_027563575.1 Erythroxylum pedicellare | reverse complement strand
AGTCAAATTAAGCATAAAATCTAAAAATAAGAGCCAAGAAGTGTAGTAAAAACCATGAAAATGTCACCAATTTATATGAGAAACTTGGGTTCAATCACTTAGCTATACATCATATGCGTTAACTTAAGGTTTTTGTTACATCTTAATGTGAATTTGTAGCTCTTGAACTGCTCTAAGTTTTACCTCACTCACACTACTTTCTTTAAGAATAAATTCTCTTTCTAAGAATGTAGCATGTCTTGAGATAAAGACCTTTTGCTCAAGAGGATGACAAAATTGATATTTGATACTCTTTTTCAAAAACTCCACAAATTTGCATTTATCTGATTTAGCTTGAAGCTTATCAGATATATCACGTTTCATATAAACATCAAATCCCCAAATCTTTAATTGTGACAATCTTGGTCTTCTACCCTTACATATCTCATATGGTGTCATGTCAACCAATTTAGATGAAACTTTATTTATAAGGTAAGTAGTGGTTTCAATGGCATATCTCCTAATGGAGACAGGCAGGACTAAATTACTCATCATGGAATGTACAATATCTAATAGAGTATAATTTCCCCTCTTATATACTACATTATGATATGGAGTTACAAGATGAGTATTGTGAGAGAATTCCGTTTTCTTTTAAGTAACAAAGAAACTTATGGTCCAAGTATTCACCACCTCGATTTGATCTAGGTGTATTAATATTTTTACTAGTTTGTTTCTCAACCTCAAGTCTAAATTTTTTTAAATTTTCAAATGATTTAGATTTTTGTTTTATCAAGTACATATAGCTATATTTAGAATGATCATTTGTGAATGTAATGAAATATGAGAATCCACCTCGAGCATTAGTGGACATAGACCCACATACATATGAATGCATTACCTCTAGTAACTTACTGGCATGTTCTCCCTTTCCATTAAAGGGTATTTTTGGCCATCTTTCCCAATAAATAATATTCACAAGTTTCATATGATTCATGATCAAAAGGATCCAAATATCCTTCTTTAAGTAACTTTGTGATTCTAGTTTCATTGATATGACCTAACCTATAATGCCATAAATAAGATGGATTTTGGTCACTTAACCTTCTTTTCTTTCCCTTTATGTTAAGAACCAGCCTTTCAAGATCTAACTCATACAATCCATTTTTAAGTAATCCAAATCCATAATAAACATCATCTCTATAAAAAGAAAAAGTCTTATTATTAATAATAAATACAAATCCATTTAAATCTAAATAAGAAATAGAAATGACGTTTCTTATAATAACTGGAACATAATAACAATTATTTAGTTCTAATACAAGGTAAGAAGCTAAAGCTATACTACAAGTTCCTGTAACTAATGTAGCAATTCTTGCTCCATTTCCAACTCGAAGGTCTAGTTTGTCTTTCCTCAATGATCTACTCCACGGTAACATTTGCAAGTTATTACATATATGAGAACCATATCAAGTATCTAACACCCAAGTATTTGGAACAAAAGTAGAAAGATTGATCTAAATCATAAACATACCTGAAGAGAAAACCACAAGTTCCTATAACTAATACATCAACTTTTGCTCCATTGCCAACTCGAAGGTCCACTTTGCCTTTCCTCAATGATCTACTCCATGTTAACATTTGCATGTTATTACATATATGAGAACCGCATCCAATATCTAATACCCAAGTATGTGGAACAAAAGTAGAAAGACTGATCTAAATCATAAACATACCTGAAGAAATAACTTCCATAAGCTTCTTATCTTTCAGGGTAGTAAGATAAGATGGGTAGTTCCTTTTCTAATGTCCATTGACTCTACAATGAAAGCATGTGCCCTTATAATTTCCCTTATTTTTGAAACCTCTTTTTGACTTTACTACATTAGCAGAAGCTACCTTGTTCTTATTCTTCTTATAGCACTTTTTGTTTCTCTTGGAAGAATCCATATTAAATACAAAACTGGGTTCTTTCTTAAGGCACCCTACCACAATCTTGAGCATATTCAATCTTGTTCTTATTCTTCTTAGATCACTTTTTCTTTTTCTTGGAAGAATCCACATTAAATACAAAACTGGGTTCTTTCTTAAGGTACCCTACCACAATCTTGAGCATATTTGGCAGTTCAGTTAATGACATATCCCTCTAATTCATGTGGAAGTTCATAACAAACTTTAAAAAGCTCGAACTCAATTATAGGGCCAACGGAAAAATAATTTTTTTATAGATTCTGATTGGATTCCGACAATTGAATAACTTAAATAATAAAATAGAATCATAAAATAACAAATCATACCTGATTCATTTTTTCTATTGAAATCTTTTGAAAACTTTTTGATGTGTTAATCACGAGTTGCTCATGTGTCCATCCTCTAATAGTATCCACAAAGAAGCTTGTCAACTCTTGAAAGGAATTAAGTAGGAGTGCTAGCTCTCTTACATTTATTCCTACAAATAAAAAAGCATTAGGGTTTTAATTTTTATTAAAATTAAATATTTCAATTATAATCAAAGCCAAACTCTAATTATAGTTAATTTACTTTTAATAAAATCAAATATCTCATATTTGATCCATTAAATTTCTCAAACTTTATAATTAAGTCCAACTTAATTAAAATTATTTTTTCCTTTATAAACTACTCTTTAATGTGTGACACATTAGATTCCTAATATATTGGCAATGGTTATGAATTATAATTATAATTCATAATTAGAATCAAATAAATTAAACGGAATCTTTAATTCTTCAATTAATACTTTTATAATCATAGATCAAGAATGATGTCTAGCAATATATCATGACTACCTAAATATTAAGAATGTCAAAGTGGTTTTACTTAACTTGTACATGCATCGTTATGATGTATAATTTAATCCTTTCGTCATCTAATGTTCAAATTGGACAGAATATGGATATAATGTCTACTCTTTTGTATCTAATCATCTTTGTTCTTACTAATTAGTAGTTGATTTATAATTGATATTTGAAAACAAAATTTCAAATATCAATTTACTCTAGCTAGAGAATCCCATAAATCATACTAATCAAGAACAATATCACATTCTCTCTAATTACTTTAGAGTGACAAATCCTTTATCGACTTATTCAACTATCTCTACATGGTTCGTACTGCATCGAAAAATTATAACATACCACTTCCATAGAGCATATGCCCGAACATCCAGAGGATATTCGAGAACATACCTTATAAGAATGGCACGTTAGAATAGTCACATTAACTTATTATGGCATCACACTTAACACAAGTAATCAACATAATCAAATCTCCTCATTTCATTCACAAAATAAACTTACTTACATTATACCATTACTATTCATATCTATGTATTTACATAACATTTGAGAGTTTATAACTCCATACAAAATGTTTAACATGAAATGAGAAGCTAAACAAACATATCCAAACTAGACTCCTCAGATATCAGCTGACTAGACCTTTAAGCTATTCTTGTTTTTAAAATGACAGTAGTAGAATTCTACTTGGTTACTTTAGAAGCTAGAACTCCCTTGAACCTGAAAATCAACGTTGCAATTTTGATGAGTTTGCGAACTCAGTGAGTGAACCATCATTGACTTACTCACACTAGTCAGAACACAAAGTCAAGTATATAGCCAATTTTAAGAAGTTTAACACATCATACAATATCAAAACCCACATCAAATTTTTTCATATTTCATTAAGTACCAGTACAACATGTATACAAACATTTCATAATATTATTTTAGAACAATCCATTAATTTATCTCAATCATCCATATGATACATGTAAAGTTTTATATATGCAAATGGACACGTGACTCCAATTTTATTTTACTTTGTTGCGACCTAGTGTCTATTTACTTTCCCATATCTATTGTGGGTATTTAGCTTATTTCATTTATTGTCCTGTATCCGTTATGGATATTGGGCTCATTATTAACTAAGCTTGTGGCTCTTTGTGCATAATTCCTAAGCTTAAAGCTCTTTTTCATGTTGGTCACTCCAGTCATAACTCCTTTATCTAATCATGCATATCAAAGTAATGGAATGCATCAATTCACATAATATGCTATCAATACTTTTCATTCAATGTTCTCATGTCATTTATCACATCCTTCAGACTTGAGTTTGGCATTCAACATTTAGTTGAGTACACATTCCATATTGCATATACAATTTGAAAACACTTTCATATGCAGTCGCAAGTATCAAACTCCTTAGACCAATAATGTTCGAAATCATAGCAATCATATAAGTATCAGTTCAATAACTAAAAGTAAACCAAAAACTATTCAATCATAGTGAGAAACATCTAGATTAAGTTATAGTACACTCCAAAAAGCTATTGCCTTGATGATCTGGCAATGTCTTGATGTTGCTGATCTGCTTGAGAGTCTAAAGTCATACAATACACATACAGTTCATATATTACTAAGTTGATCAATCATATGATTAATCACCCATGCACATGTATACATGTCATATTCAATGTATGCTCAATTGACTTTCCAGGTATGTATCCTTATTCATAAATCTTGACCATTCAAACATGATAACTTGCACACATCTAGTTTGTAATTAGGTTTATATCTTAAGTAAGTTTCATCAATCATACATTTACCATCCTTTTCTAGCAATATATATTCACATAATTTTCTAATTCTTATTCAATCATCCCTAGTTCACATTACTCATATCCTTTGGATCACATTTGCATTCATAAGAACACCTTCATTCCTTTAACACTTACAAAGAATATTTTAGATACATTGATATCAAAATAATCCATTCCTTAAGTTATAACATCAATTAACAACGTAAACTTATTAAACCCTTAACTAATTAATCAAACATTAATCTAGGTTCACTTTAGGCGTTAATCAAGTCCAAATACTCCAAAGTAAAGTAACTTATCCTTAGTTGATTCAATAATCACACAAAACAGAGAATTTTCATTTAAAAGCATTGCTTACGATCGTGGGATGAGTGAACCGAATGTGAACTCTCCATTTTCCTTCATTTTCTCCATATTCTAACACCTTTATACCAAATTCAAAACATCTTGATATTAGTCCATTAATTATACCTCAATTATGCCTTAATTATACTTCAATTCCTCATCTTTTTCATCTCCAATTCCAAATCAAAGCCATTTAATTGGTAGATCATAAACTATTTATGTTTCATGCATACAAAAACAAAACAGAAACTTTCATTCGCTTAATCTCATCATATATATAGTCCTAGTTTTTTTTCCCCAAATTCAAGAACACTTCACTAGCACCTTTCTTTAGCATAAATTCACCTTTATTTAAACTTCAAATCTCAATCTAAACCATCCATATAGCAACATATAACCTACGGTTCTCATGCATCAAAACCAAAACAGAAAAGTATCCAATGCATGTATCATTTTCCAGCACCCTTCATCATTAACATCACATGCAATCTATCCCAATTCAATCATCATAAACTTTCTATTACAACATGCCACAAAGATTAGTACTTTACTTACTTTTTTTAACTCAAGTTCCACCTTAAATCGTCAAGTCTACTTTGCCTTATATGCATGCAAGACCATCTTAAATACAAGGTGGAAATTGGATGGTTTTCAACAACAAGAAAACAAGAAGATAAAAGACAACATCATATAGCTTTCTTGATGTAGAATCTTATTAAGATTTTGGAATGTGATGGACAAAAGAGGAGCAAAATTTCAGAGCTATGGGAGGGTGGATAATTCAGTGGTGAAAGTGAAGAGAGGAGAAGAATGAACACAATAGAACAACTTCTACATTAGCTTAACTCATTAGGTGCTAGGTGTCACCATTTCATAATGATATTTGTCCTTATGCATGCATTCCATTTGTCCTCTCCATAAGCTGACAAATGTCATAATTATGCTAGGCCATTTGTGACTTGTCACTAAATTATTTATGCCAAAGGTCCCTCAATTCTACTGCCATGTGTAACTTATTTCACAGGCTTAGTCATCCTAAATTTTCATATGTCAATTTGACATTTTTCCTAGACTAAATGTACATTTTAATTTATAAAATTTTCAATTGTAACAATTAATTCCAAATTTACTAATTATAATCTGCCAAACCAAAATTCAAGACATAAGCAATACATAATTCACATCATGATCATTTTAAACCTTTCATACCCCAGAATATGTCAATTGAGTGCATATATAATCTTAGCAATGTTTACTAAATCATGATTCATGTGTGTATGCGAATATTATGCATATGAATGAAATGCACTTTATAAATTCTCAAATGATATGACTTAATAGTCTAAGATTCTAACCCTCAGTAAGTTTTGGAACTCAGGACATTATAATTCTCCCCTTATGAAATTTCATCCTTGAAATTCTTACCTGATTGATCAAATGGATGAGGGTACTGTTTCCTCATGCCTTCCTTACTCTCTTATATGGTTTCTTCTCTCAAATGATTCCTCTAAAGGACTTTAACCAATGGGATTGCTCAATTGCCTATTTTGACTAGTTCCTCTACATAACTCAAATTAGTTGTAATTTCAACTTCCTATGCCGGTAATACATGTGTTGGATCTGACCTATATCCCCTAAGCATACTAACATGAACTCATTGTGAATTTGAGCCATCTCTGGTGGTAATGCTAACTTGTAAGCGAATGGTCCTATTCTCTCAGTAATCTTATAAGGACCAATGTATCTAGGGCTTAACTTTCCCTTTTTACCGAACCTCATCACTCCTCGCCAAGGTGACATTCTCAAAAACAACTTATCTCCCACTTGATACTCTATATCCTTTCGGTGTTGATCCATTTAACTCTTCTGCCTATCTTGAGCTAGCTTGATCTTAATATAGATTAATTTTACCTTATCAATAGTATCTTTAATCAACTCTGGGCCTTCAATAATCCTTAGGCCCTCTTCATCCCAATATAAAGGTGATCAATACTTTCTGCCATATAACGCTTCATATGGAGCCACTGTGATAATGATTATTATATGCAAATTCAATGAGAGCTACATATTGATCCTATGCTCCTTGAAATCCCAAAACACAAACTCTAAGCATATCCTTAATAGTCTTAATTGTCCTCTCACTCTATCCGTCTGTCTAAGGATGAAATGTTGTACTAAAATTTAACTTCTACTTAATGCTGTTTGTAAACTACCCCAAAATATAGAAGTAAAACTCAGATCTTGATCTGATACAATAGATATTGGAACTCTATGTAATCTCCCTATCTTATTTACACTCCTCCAAGCTAACTAATCTAGTGTGTTATTCTCTCGCACAGGTAGGAAATGAGTTGATTTTTTCAATCGTCAACAATGTCCCATAGAGCATAATGTTGCCTTGCAGTCCTCAGCAAACCCATAATGAAATCCATTGTGATCCTCTCCCATTTCCACTCTAGAATAGGTAATAATTGTAACTTCCCAACTGTAGCCTGATGTTCTGACTTAACTTATTAGCATGCCAAATATTTAGCAATATACTTAGCCACTCTCTTCTTTATCCCTGGACATCAAAAATGTTGTTTCAGAGTACTATACATCTTGGTAGTACTAGGATGCATAGCATAGGCTGCAATGTGAGCGTCCTCTAAAATTTCTTTCCTTAAATTATCAATATCAAGTGCACATAATCTCTGCTTCAACCAAAATGTATCATCTCTCAACTCAAACTCAGAACTCAAATTCTATTTTAACTTATTTACAATCTTCACTAATTCTGGATCCTTACTTTGAGCTTTTCTAATCCTTTCATGCAATACCAGTCTAAGCTTCAACATAGCTAATAATGCTTCATTCTGCCCCAAACTTAGCTCAATATTCAATGCTCTCAGTTGAACTACACTTGGTAACCTCGATGTTTGAATTAGTGCTACACTGCTATTAGATTTCCTACTTAATGCATTGGCTATAACATTAGCTTTATTTGGATGGTATTTAATTGTGCAATCATAATCCTTAAGCAGTTCAATCCATTGCCATTGTCTCATATTCGGCTTCTTTTGACTCAGCAAATATTTCAAACTTCTGTGATCTATAAATATCTGAAATGTTTAACCATATAAATAATGTCTCCAAATGTTCAAAGCAAACATCACTGCAGCAAGCTCTAAATTATGAACTGGATAGTTGAACTCATGAGACCTTAATTGTCTCGATGCTTATGCAATCACTCTACCATACTGCATCAGAACACATTCTAATCCCTAATGTGAAGCATCACTACACACAATATATCCTCCAGGTCTAACTGAAATAACTAACACTAGTGTCATAGTTAATCGATGTTTTAATTCCTCAAAACTCCTTTAGCATTCATTAGTCCATTGGAAAGGTACATTATTCTTCAGAAGCTTTGTCAAAGGGGCTGAGATTAATGAAAACCCTTGACAAACCTTATGTAATAATCTGCTAGCGCAAGAAAACTTCAAATCTTAAACACTTTCCTAGGGACTATCTACTTCAACACTGCTTTAACTTTCTTTGGGTCTACTTGTATGCCTTGTCTAAATACTATAGGACCTAAAAGCACCACTCAATCAAGCCAAAATTCACACTTATTGAACTTGGCATACAATTACTTTTCTTTCATTATTTGTAAGACTAACCTCGAGTGCTCAGAATGTTCCTCACTACTCTTCGAGTATACCTTATTCATCAATGCCATAAAGGTTGCCGAAGAATTTGTCAACCCAAAAGGCATCACCATAAACTCAAAGTGCCCATATCTGGTTCTGAATGCACTATTTGGTACATTAACTTATGCTATTTTTAACTGGTAGTACCCTAACCTTAAATCCAGTTTAGTAAACACCTCATCTCCTTGTAATTGATCAAGTAAATCATCTATTCTCGGTAAGGGATATTTATTCTTTATTATCACTTAATTTAGTTGTCTATAATTAATGCATAGTCTCAAAGTCACATCTTTCTTCTTCATAAACAAAACTGAAGCTCTCCAAGGTGACATATTGGTCCTGATAAAGCCCTTATCTAATAACTCCTATAATTGAGTCTTAAGTTCCTTAAGTTTCACAGGTTTTATCCTATACGGAGAAATAGATATAGGAGCAGTACTTGGAGCAAGGTCGATAGTAAACTTCGTCGCACTATCTAAGGATAATCTCGATAATTTAGTGGGAAACACATCAAAGAAATCTCTAACAACAGGAATATCTTGTACTGTTTGCTCAGTTCGTATATTAATCATATAGGCTAACTAAGTCTCACATCCACTTCGAATAATCCTAAAAGCACCCATTAATGAAATCAATCTAGCTGGCACTGATTGACTAGAACCTCGAAATATTATTCTTGGTTGATTATGATATTCAAGAATAGCTTTTTTAGTATAATAATTAATTACACTCCTATGAGTGGTAAGCTAGTCCAGACCTAAAATGAGGTGTATCTCTTTCAATTGCAGTATTATCAAATCAACTTTCAACTCAAGTTGGTCATCCCAAATAATACACCCTTTACACAGTTCTCCAATCACTATAGTACTACTACCTACCGATATACTCACCTCTAAGATACATTTCAACATCTCTCTCTCACAATGCAGTTGAGATGCCAAATGTGGTGTGCTAAATGAATGCGTAGATTCTGGATCTAAAATGCAAATGCCTCAAATTGAAAGACACGTAACACACCTGTAACAACATCTGGAGAATTCAGTGCCTCCTATTTGGTAATAGACAAAATCCTGGCTTGGGACTACTGTTGGTTACTCCACACCTCAGTTTTAACATTAGGCCCTGTTGAACTTGTTCTACCCTACCTCTGTCGCTCTGTGCTGCCCCACTAGCTCTACTTTTTTAGACAGTCATCTCAGTCATTGATCCTCCTCTCACTCTAGACTATGCTCCCAACTTTGCGAGACATTATCTAATCTGGTGCTTAAAAGAGCTATAATGCAAGTAAGCTCCTGATATCTTCCATCATTCTCCACTATGTTTGTTTCCACAAAGCTCACAAATAGGCATCTACTGTGTTTTCCCTGTAGATAATTGACCTCTACCACTACCAATATGAACAAAACTGCCTCTTGGTCTAAACCCTGACTGTCTCGATCTAGTATGTGATCGGAATGATCTACTTTTCCATTTACTGAATCTCTTGCCAAAATCAACTTAAGAATCACCATGTCTCTTAAATCTAAACTCCTGCCAATACTTTTCTCGTCCATCCTTCAGTAACTGTTCAATTCGGATTGAAACAACTCATAGCTAAGTAAAACAACTCAGATTGGTAATAGCCAATCTCGTCCTATTCTCCATATTTAGCTTATTGGATCCCGTTTCTGAAACCCAACTCTTACTTAGATAACATAAATGTTGGGCACCGTTTCTGAAACCCAACTCTTGCGAAATTATAATAACGGAACTTATTTCAATGAGTTTTCTTTAACCATCATCAGATCCTCTTCTTGTTTTGATACCATAACTGTGTTGGACCTTGATTTCGAAGCCCAACATTCCTTATTATAAGACGTGTACTTGTGCTTATCACCATGTAAGTTTATTCCCATTGAACCCTTATTAGTCATCCTCGGTTCATCCGCATTCTCTGATACCGTAGTGTTGGGCCCTAACTTCCAAATCTTTCTTATACTAAAGCAAACATTCTATGCTCAACTTCCATCTAGATATTGAGCATCTTAGAGAATTTTTCTATTCATCCAGTTTGTTTGGTAGCTCTATGTCTCTAGCTTATCTAGACATAGGATTCACCTCATTTGGAGGTCGGATAATGAAGTTATGGCTGAAAGAACCAAACAAGCTTTTGATCTCAATCATATTACACCTATCTTGGGACAAAAGGCAGAACTCTTTCTATAGATGTCGAATCAAAGCATTATTTAGATTATCTAAAAAAGAGATTCAAGATCTACAACTTTTATGAAGACTATGAAGACAAATTCAATCGTTTGAATGGTCAAAAATGGACCAGACAGTTGGATTAGACGAAACTAATCAAAAAGCAGACGAAGCGAAGAAGACGAAGCAAAGTAGACGAAATAAAGCAGATGAAGCAAAGCTGAAGAAACAAAGAAGATGAAGCAAAGCAGATGAAACAAAGTAAAAGAAGCAAAGTAGATGAAACAAAGAAAATGAAGCAGAAAGCAGACGAAGCAAAGTAGATGAAATAAAAGGCATATAAATCTGAAAGCAGACGAAGCGAAAAGCAGACGAAACAAGAAGGCAAACGAAGCAAAAAACAAACAAAATAAGAAGGCAGACGAAGCGAAAAGTAGACAAAACAAGAAGGCAGACAAATTGAAAAGCAGACGAAGCGAAAAGGGTAGACAAAACAAAGCAGACGAAGCAAAGTCTTAAGACGAAGCAACTCTTAAGATGAAGCAGTTGACAAGTCAACTTAAAACGAAGCAAAGTCAACTTAAGACGATGCAACTCTTAAGACGGAGCAAAGTCAACTTAAGACAAAGCAAAGTCAAATTAAAATGATGCAACTCTTAAGACGAAGCAGAGTCAACTTAAGACAAAGCAGAGTTAACTTAAGATGATTCAACTCTTAAAACGATATGACGTCATCACAGATGATATGACATCATCACAGACGATACGTCTTACAGATGATGCATCTCTTAAAACGAATGACGTCATCACAGATAATATGACGTCATCTCAGATGATACGTCTTTACAGACGATGCAGCTTTACAGACGATGCATTCTTACAGATGATACATCTTGACACTCCTAAGCATTATTCTTTCTAAGAACCATACCTTTCGATCCAGAGGTCTAAAAATTTCATAATATATACTGTTGGAAAGCTAAAAGAAAGACCTACAATTTTCTAGAAGACCACTTGGTCTAATTTTTCCCAGCGTCTAATTTGTCCTAGCTCAATCCAAAATTTCCCCTGAAGTCATAACACAAATTTATACCCTATGGAAGGCTTGAAAATTTTCATCTCACAAACTTAGAATGTCCTGGCCTTAACCATTGTGTTACCAGATTGACTTCATTAAAATCTCAAATCTCAACTTATTTGTCTCATCACATCTAACTACATTTGATCAATCATAATTCCTGTCTTACCTTCCCATGAATCTCACTTAGGCATACGTATGTGTGTGTGTGTGTGTGTATATATATATATATATATATCCACAATTTATGCTCAAAAACCATCTGTTCAAGCTGATAATCATCTCAATATCATCCATACAGAATTTATATTTCCTTAACAAAAAAAGAATAAGGTTTGTATAAGCCTTTGATGGAATTCTAAGCCACATTACAACATCATCTCAAAGTCTCAAATTACAAAAGGGTTCTTGAATAAACAAACTTGTTGCTTTCCTAAAATCAACTCAAAATACAAATTGAACAAATTTGGAGAATTTTCCTTAGGCTTTTGATCACTTGATCTCTTAGCTATCACCTGAAGATGGGGTAAAAAGGGGGTGAGCTTGAAAGCTCATGGGTAACAGTTTAGAACAAAAAAGTAATCAAAACCTTTGAAACCATTTTGTTTGTCATAGAACACTTTTATTGAGTTCATAAAACACATGTTTCTTAAGCTTTCAGCCAAAATCCACAATTTACAAAACATGAATGCATTAAACTTGCTAACATAACATGATCACATAGCACATCAGAATAGTTTGGGTTGATCCAAAAACATGACATACTACACAATTCCCATAAGGGTCTTGTGTAGCCGTAAACTTAGGGGAGTCCATGAAACAGCTCCATGTCACTAGCAGGCAAGTGGTAGAAGCCTTTAACTTAGTCAACATGCACGTGACAGAACTTAGGAGACCACCACAAACCCACATAACACATATTTCATAACTTGTAAACTTGTTGCCCAAAATGGCACATCTTGAAAACTTGCTTTTCATATACATGAGAATATTTCGAAAATATGGTTTCATAAACATGTTATCTTTTCATAAATCACTTGCAAAGTCTTTTCATCAAATATCAACATAATTCATGTAACAAA
>JAOQMP010000210.1:28977313-29000991 GCA_027563575.1 Erythroxylum pedicellare | reverse complement strand
TGCAATTGGACATGAAATATGTGTTCTCATAATATTTAATAATTCAAGAGTTCAAATAATTGTCTTTAGTGGAATGAAATTTAGTTAATAAGCTAGATTTTATTCTACTAAGATTAAATTAATTCTAGGCTTATTGGAGCTTGAATTATCAAACTCCAATAAGAGTCCCCACTTAGCTTCAAAGAAGTTTATCAAGCTAAGAAAGAAATATAAATGAAGGTTTTAGAAGCCCTTAATTGAATGTTAGGCTTGCACTAATTAATGGTTAATTAAAAGCCCATATGTATATTTAGAAATGGGCTAGATTTTAGTTTAATTTGACTAATTAAATTAAAACAAAATTTTTAAGAAAGTAAAGTGTAATTTCCTTTTTCAATAGGGCTAAATGTGTAGCTGCACAATTGGCATTGAATTGCTAAATAAAGATGGTATTTATCATGGTTTATCATCTTTAAATGGAGTTATGAACTTACCATTAAATGGTTTAATGGTTATCTTTTAATGATAGCATGTAACCTATTAACATTCATTGAATTAAAGAAGAAAGAGGTACATTGGATGGACCATCTTCCTTCTTTCATCATTAGAAACCAAAATTGGTAGGTCTCATATTAGGTGATTGGTCTTTTCATATAGCCATCTTAAAACAAATGAGAAGTGTCTCATTTAACGACTTCTTTATGTTTGATTAAAAAAAGCTATGATGCATAAGATGTTCTCTCTTCTTTCCTTTTCATGCATAATCGAAATTGGTGTACGTAAGAAAGTGTTCTTGCTTTGTTTTGACCAATTTCTCCTCTCTTTTATGCATGGCTGAAACCTAGAATGAGAAGTGTCTCATTGTTTCCTTCTTTCTTCTAAGAAAAATCTCCTCCAAACATTTCTTCTCCTTTCCTACCAAAGGATCTTGTTAACCGAGTTGTCCAAGAAGAAGAAGTGGTAGATCAAATTAGTTGAGGATACAACAACAAAGAGAGGAAAGATTGAGAAAGTTAAAGCTAGGGTTGGATACAAGAAGAAGGAGAGGATAACACAGTGAGGAGTTAAAGTTGTAGCAAAGGAGTTGGTAATTATCTTCATCTTGTTCTTATGTTTATTATCCTTATACCATATCATGTATATACTAGCATGATGATTTGGATATATTGCTTCCGTTGCAATTTAGATTTCTAAAAAGTTTTAAAATCTACTGTTTCTCCAAATATAAGATGCTTTCTTTTTCCAATCCAACACTAACTTCAAAGCTTAGTCCTTTCTTGAGGCGATCACTACCTTTTCTAAAATCAACACTCGATTCACCACCTTCACTTGGCCACTAGTTTGTGGATGATACGGGGTAGCCCCTCTATGGTGAACATTATACTCCCTCAAAAGAAGTTCAAATGGCTTATTACAAAAATGAATACGTCATTTATAATTGACCTTGGCACCCCAAATCGAGTGAATATCCTCTTGATAAGACGTTGAACCACCTTACCAATGTTTGTTGGAGTAGCCATAGCTTTAACCCACTTAGAAACAGAATCTAATCCAACTATGATATACTTGTTACCTAGATAGGATGGGAATGGTCCTATGAAATCCAAGCCCCACACATCAAATATCTCCACCTCAATGATGTTTGAAAGCGGCATCTCATCCCTCTTTGATATATTGCCCACTCCCTGGCACCTATCATACTTCAGCACAAATTTTTAAGCATCCTTAAATAAGGTTGATCAATAGAATCCACTCTCCAAGACCTCAGCAGCTGTCTTATTTGCTCCATAGTGCCTTGTATAAATAGAATTATGACATTGCATTAACACTTTAGGTATCTTATCATCAAGGACAAATTTGCAAATCATATAGTCATCATAAATCTTATACAGTATGGGTTTATCCTAAATATAACGAGAACATTGGAATAAGAAGTGTTTCCTTTATTGATAAGAAAGATTAGAGGGGAGAACACCACCTGAGAGATAATTTACAATATCTGCAAACTAAGGAAGAAAGGGGTTTTCTATCATCATTAAGGCTTCATCAGGGCAGCTCTCCTCAATTTTCTCTTCTTCTTCTTTATATTCCCCTTCAAGTCTTGATAGGTGGTCTGCTATAATGGTTTTTGCTACTTTCTTGTCTTTAATCTAAAGGTTGAACTCTTAGAGTAGAAGTACCCATTTGATAAGCCTAGCCTTGGCATCCTTCTTTGCAAAGAGATAACTCAATGCTGCATGATATGTAAAGACAATAACATATGAACCTAAAGGATAAGAGCGAAATTTCTCACATGCAAAAACTATTGCAAGCAACTCCCTTTCCGTAGTGGTGTAGTTTAGTTGTACGCCTATCAAGGTCATGCTCACATAGTAGATATCATGTAGTTTCTTCTCCTTCCGCTGCCCAAGTACACACCCCACTACGTGGTCACTTGCATCACACATAATCTCGAAAGGAATTGACCAATCCGACATTATCAAGATAGGTGCTGTTAGAGTGCCTTCTTCATCTTGTTAAAAGTAGACAAGCAATTATTAGTAAAGACAAAAAGGCATATCTTTTACTAACAAATGGGTTAAGGTTCTAGCAATAAGGGAAAAATCCTTAATGAACCATCTGTAGAACCCTGCATAACCAAGGAAAGCTCAAATGCCCTTAATATTAGTGGGAGGGGGTAATTTTTCAATCACTTCGGTCTTTGTTCGATCCACTTCAATCCCTTTGCATGAGATCCTATAGCCCAATACAATCCCCTCTTGGACCATGAAATGACACTTCTCCCAGTTTAGAACCAGATGAGACTCCTCACATCTTTGAAGCACTCTGTCTAAGTTAAACAAACAATCATTAAAAGAATCTCCAAAGATAGAGAAGTCGTCTATAAATACCTCTATGAAATTCCAATTCATGTCTACAAAAATGGTCATCATGCACCTTTGGAATGTGGTAGGTGCATTGCGTAACTCAAAAGGCATCCTTCGATAAGTGAAAGTCCCATAAGGACAAGTGAAAGTGGCTTCTCTTGGTCCTGTGTGTATATGAACACCTGATTGTACCCTGAATATCCATTAAGAAAATAATAAAATGTATGGCCAGTCACCCTCTTAATCATTTGGTCCATAAAAGGTAAAGAAAAATGGTCTTTCTTATTGGCCAAATTAAGCTTCCTGTAATCAATACACACTCTCTAGCCTGTGATGGTCCTAGTAGAAATATGTTCACCTTTTTCATCAATTACTGTCAAGCCTTCTTTCTTAGGCATGCATTGCATAGGACTCACCCACTCACTATCTGAAATGGGATAAATAATCCCCGCATCCAGGAGCTTCAGTACTTCATTCTTCACAACCTCTTGCATGCGTGAATTTAACCTTATTTGTCTCTCTCTCACTGTTTTCCATATGTCCTCAAGGTTAATCCTACGCATCACCAGATTAGGGAAAATCCCCCTCATATCAGCAATTTGATACGCCATGGATTTCATCTGCTTCCTAATAGTCTCTACCACTTTCTTTTCTTGCTCAAAATCCAATGAGTTGGATATGATGATGGGCAGGGTATGGTCCTTACCTAAGAAAGTATGCCTCAAGTGAGAAGGTAAAGGTTTTAGGTCTAAGGTGGGTGGCTTAACAAGGGAGAGTGGTGTAAGGGTATCCAATCTCTCCAACTTCTCTTTCACTTTCCTCAAATAACTCTTCTTTATTCACACCTTCATCCATATTCACTTTAAAAACTTCTGCAACCTCCTTTTCAACTTCCTTCACAAAATCATCTACATTATCGATCTTCATACATGTAGTACTATCCATCAGTTTCTTTAGAGTTTTATACATATTAAATTCAAACTGTTCATTGCCAATTATTAAAACAAGTTTTCGTTTATGCACATCAACTAATATCCTTCCAGTATTCATAAAGGGCCTACCCAAAATCAAAGGACAAATCTTATCCTCTTGAAAATCTAACACAACAAAATCCATCATAATGATAAATTTATCTACTTTTACTAATACATCTTCAACAACTCTGAATAGCCTCTTAATGGATTAATTTACAATTTGAATGAGCATAGATGTTGGCTTGACTTCTCCTAACCCTTGTTTCTTGAAAATAGATAAAGGCATCAAATTAATTCTAGCACCTAAATCATATAAGCATTTAGCAAATTCAAAGTCACCAACAACACATGGAATTATAAAACTCCTTAGATCTTGTAGTTTTAATGGCAAGGAGCTTGAAATGATTAGACTACAATTTTCATTTAGAGTCACCACTTGATTGTCCTCCCAAGTGCATTTATGTGTGAATATGTCCTTGAAAAACTTTTCATACTTGGGCATGCACTCCAATGCTTCCACTAATGACAAGTTAATTTCAAGCTTCTTCAGCTTCTCCAAGAAATTGGAGAACTGAGTGTCTACCTGATGTTACCTCACCTTTTATAAATATGGAAGCTTAGGCTTGTAGGGTAGTGGTGGAACGTATGGCCTCTCTTCTTCTTACTCTTCCTCCTTCTTCCCTTCTATCTCCTTGCCCTTCTCCTTTGTTTGACTCTCCTATTGCACACTTGGTTCTTCCAGTTGCTTACCACTCGTAAGTGTGATCGCTTTGAGTTGTTCCTTTGGATTTCCCTCAGTGCTACTTGTTAGGCTACCTACATTTCTAGAAGGTAAGGTAGTCGCATGTTGGCCTACCTAAACCCCTAAATGATGGATGGATGAAGCATGGTTCTTCAAGATTGCATCCTGTTTTGCAAACATCCGTTTCTGGTACTCTTCTTATATCACAAATTTAGATCTCCTTGCATCCATCATCCTCTCCATCTTTCTCTCCAAGGTTCCAAATCAATCTTACGACATCTAGGAGGTCCTGGAGGTCTTCCTGGGCCACATGCAATATAAAAGTCCGTAAAAATTTTGGATGATTTTTCCACCCTAGATTATAAATGTTGGAGTATGGATTGTTACCTCTTTATTGCGGTTGCCCTAAGTAATTTACCTATTATGTTCCAAGGGATCCTAACAAGAAACACTCTATTGTGCAATAATTGTCCTACCCATATAACTCATATTAGGTTTGCATAGTTTTGTCTGTGGAGGAAGAAGCTCCTTGCATATTGTTCAACTTTTGAGTAAGAGAACTAATCTAGGCTTGTAAGGCTGTAATAGAATCAACTGGAATCATGCCTTTTTCTTCCTTTGTGCCTTACCTACTCCTTTCATTTGACCAAATGTAATTGTTATTGGCTAACTCCTCTAAAAGATCATGAGCTACCTCAATGGTTTTCATCATCAAAGACCCTCCAGCAGTTACATCAATTGTCCCTTCACACCAGTGTAGAATGTCTGGAGTATGAACTCCCTTAGAAAGTTATGGTGAGGGCAACTTCATTGCAATTTTGTGAACCTCTCCCAAACTTCATTTATGGACTCCCCATCATTTTGTTAAAATTTTGTAATCTCCTTAATGATCGAAGTAGTCTTTGTCAAAGGGAGGTACATAGTAAAGAAGGCTTGGGCTACTTGCTTCCATATGGTAATCTAAGAAGCACTAAGTGAGTTGTACCTGCCTTAGCTCAATCTCGTAAAGTGAATGGAAATAGTTTGAGCTGCATAACATCATCAGACATCCCTTAAAATCTAAAAGTATCACATATCACCAAAAAGTTTGCTAGTGGGCATTGGGATCTTCAGTTGATAACCCATATAATTGAACACTATTTTGGAGTATGTTAAGGAGTGCAAGCTAGATTTCAAAATTGTTTGCTTGAGCTGCAGACATTGCGACTCTTTATAGACGAAATCTGGGCCTTATGAAATTCATCAATGTTCTCTTGACCCCTTCTAGTTCTCCTTCTTCCACCATATTCATTTGTAATGGCTCTTGGCGCTTAGCTCTTCTTAGCTCTCTTCCATGTCTTATGATGTCGAACAACTCTTTTTCTCTAAACTCGGTGGATCTTCTTTTGCTCCTTGTGTTCATGAACTTTCAAATACATAAGGAAAAGTATCAAAAAATCTTAAATCAAAGTCACCTAAACTAAACAAGATGATAAAGAAATCAATCCCCAATAACGACGTTAAAAATTTGTTTGCTCGGAACCAAACTATTAGTTTATGTAAAAAATATCAAGTATATGGGTTGTTACTTATAGTTAAAAATAGATATTATCCCACAAAGATTAATGTTAGTCATCACTCAATTTAGGTTAAACTTTGTTTAAGAAAATGATTTCAAAAGATTAAAAATTGGAAATTAAATGAAAATTAATTAAACTAGTAATGAACATCCAACTAAGGCAATGTGCAACAATTTGATGGCCAAGGTTTAAAATTAGGAGTTACTCTATCCTTATTTTGCTTTCCTCTTATGTTTTTGATCCAATTATGCTAGACCCAAGATTTTCTAATGTTCAATTACCTTCTCTCAAGGCTTAATTAGCTAACTCTAATTAAATGGATTAGAATTAGTTATGCTATCTCTAGACTTACCAACTTCTCCTAATCCCTCAATAAGATTTTAACCACTTCTATAGGTGATTCTAAGCAAACAGTTAAGATCTCTCTTCAACTATTTAGAAAAACTTGAATATTTATTAGGTCTGTTGGGAGCTAACTCTCATTACACTACCCAGCTCAAATACCTACACTCAACCTCTCGGTCTATTATATGGTATAAGCACAATGAATATCATAAATCATCTTTCATTGCATCCAAAACAATAAGAGTTCCACAAATAGTTTAAGAATACCTGATATAAGGTTTTTAGTTACTCATAATCACGAAAAATCCATCGAAATCTGTGTTTTTCACACTAAAATTCATAAAGAGAAAAGAATAAAAGCTAGGTAAAGTCAATAACTCCTTCTCTCTACTCCAAAAAGTTGAAAAAATTCTGAATCTTGATGTTATCGCCACTTTTCCAAGGTAGATTGTATGTTTCCCTCTTTGGCTAGCCTCCAAAAGTCTCACTTTTTCTATTTTTGGCGTTTCATCTGATGGATGGAGGTTCCTAGGGTTTAGAGCTTGTATATATATCACGGGGAGGGTTAAAGCCACTTAAAATCTCGTGTTTAATCTGATCGTGGCGAGTTCCACCTGTCACCCTCATGCTCAAGCATGACGGTGACAAAGAGCTTCTCATTTAGTAGTTACATAATCACACATAAGCACGATCGTGATAGACATGTGGTCATCTGGTAGTTGCATGATCTTGCATAAGCAAAATTATGACAGATAGGTAGTAACACGATTGTGCACTGTTGTTTGACAACTTTCTGTACTCTTAATTCTTTTGGCCATAACTTCTTCTTTGGACCTCCGATTGACTTGAAATTTGAATTGCAAGCTCCTCACACCTTGTCCTTCATCTCGACCAGATTTTATTATCATCTGAATTCTTTAAATATGCCTAGTGGTGCCATTAAATCACCTATACCATATCCAAAGCTGTAAATCTGATACCTGCACAATTCATCAACAAGGTGCATGAACGCATCCTATAAATAGGCTCCAAAACTATGCTCAAACACTAGATAATGTAAATAAATATCTAAAAACTTCAATGATCAAGAAAGACACAAAAGATGCTAAAGATCTAATAAAATAGAACTAAAACACACAAAGAAGCACTTAAAACACATGAAAATACACTAGAAACATAACCTAAAAACACACTTATCAATTGTTCTATCTAACAAGATTGTTGTGGGGTTAGAGGAAATGTCACTATCCATATCTACCACATAGAAATATGCAGGAAACACCAATTCATTCACCAATTCTAAAACATCCTCAACTAATTAATCTGGTTAAGCACTAATGCGATAAGCCAATTATATGATGATAGTATTTTCTTTGAAATAACTTAATTTCAAAGAATCATAGACGGAATGAGGTATAATATTAATTGATGCTCCTAAATCTAGGATGACACTCTTACTTATAGTGTTACCAGTCTTACAAGGAATAGTAAAAATACTTAGGTCCTTGTCCTTAGGAGACAATTTCTTTTTAAAGATTGCATAAACATTCTCATCCATCATGACCTTCTCTTACCTCTTAATTTTCTCTTTTTGGTATACAATTCCTTAAGGAATTTTGTATACTTTCTCACTTGCTTGATTACATTTAGCAAAACTATATTTACTTCTGCATTTTTAAAATTCTCCAAGATCTCCTTATCCTTATAATCCTTGTTAGACTTTGTTAAATTGATAGGAAAAGGTTGAGGTTTATTTTTAACCATAATGGGAGATTCAGAATTTACCTTTGAAAAAAATGAGGGATTTCCTTCTTCTCCTAACTCCTTAATTTACTCTTTACTAGCCATCCTTTGTAGGGTCTTTTTAGGATCCTCAAGCTCTCTAACACTCCTCAAGGCTATTACACTATCATTCTTCAAATTTATTTCAAGTTATGATGGAAATTTTTTTCCCAATTTTCAATTTTAACTGATTAATAGCAATTGCAATTTGGCTTAAAATTTTAATGCTAGACCTTGTCTCTTATAATTTGGCTTAAATTTTTAATGCTAGACCTTGTCTCTTATAATTGAGTTCTTATCTCTTAATAAAACTATTTTACAACATGCTGGAATTGTAAAGTGTTAGTTGCAAAGGACTTAACCATATCTTCCAATGATGCACTTGAGTCAGAGGAGGAGTCTTGTGGTCTAAGCTAAAATTACTTTGTACCCTGTGGCTTATATAGGAAGTAGTTCTACTACCTATTCCCTCCATAACTTAGGTTTGGGTGATCTCTCCAACCTAGGTTATAGGTCTAGGAATAAGATTATATGGTTGGAAAAATTTCCTTCTACAACATTAACATACTCCTCATTTCCCTTTTATAGAGATGTGCAACCATTCACTGGGTGTTTTACATTTACATATATCCTATAAGCTTTCGTGTATGCTTTCCCTATAAAAATTTGTTTAACAAAGGATGTTAATTCATCTAGATAATGTTCTATGAATGAATTATTTACCTCATTTACCCTATGAACATTGTTACATATTGCCAAATTATTGAGTGTTTGTCTCTATATACTCAATTAAATTTCTCTCCTCTTTAGGAGTCTTTTATCCAGTGTTCCATTACTTACTACAATTGCTATTCAAATATTGAATAAAGAGTTACCTTATAATATTGTGATGGGAAAATTGCCAACAACTTCTTGAAGCACTCCCAATACTTGTAAAGGGATTCTCTATGTTGTTGCTTTATCCCAAAAATCTTTTTCCTTATGCTCGATGTCTTTGATTCAAGGAAATATTTCTCTAAAAATAGTCTTTTCATTTTAGCCCATGTGCTAACACTCTGTGTAGGAAAATGAGAATGCTAATAATTTTTTTTTCATCATTTAGTGAAATTGGAAAGCTCCCAACATGATTTACTCTTTTATCACCCTTGGAGGTTTTATTCATCCGAATGTCTGTAATGAATCTTTATGTTGTTCTCACACCTACCTTTGAAACTGTTAATCGTATATTAATAACTAGCTCCATTAATCCTAATTTTCCATTATATTGTAACTATTAATCATATATTACAGATTGCAATCTTGATTATAGCAATGAATCTATAAATAAATAATATAGTAGGCCTATCCAAATTGTTCATACACAAATCCCAAACTTTAAACACAAAATAGCATAGTCAATTCCAAAAAAGAGTTAAAAACAACATCACTAAGTTTAATTAATGCCTAAACATGTTCACTAGTCTCAATATCACCTTTAAACTAGAAAGAAGAAGATTAGTTGCTCATAACTCCCAAAAGGGAAAGGAATCTTCGTCTATAATATCATAGTTCAATTACTTTACTGTGTAATGTGTTGTATAAGCATTTTATAAAGTATGCTCTATTTATTGTGTACTAGAGTAATTTAAGTGTTTAAATGTATTATTGGGGTTATAACAGAGATCATGGAAAGATCAAAGATGATTTAGGGCTCAACCAAAAATTTCTTATTCGAACTCATTCTGTAGCTTTTCAAAGTTTTTGAAAATTCCCCGAAATGTGCTTTGGAGATTTAGGTGACACTTTGAAATGAAATTCGGATGATTTTGGTGGCATTTAGTGATTTTAGGATTCAATCCAAAAATTCTTCTAGATAACCGAATAATTTCATAATACGATGAAAAGCTCCAGAATTAGGATTGGTTTCTATAGGAACTAAAACCGGTCAAAACGGAGGTTGTTTGAATAGAATTCGGATAATTTGAAATTATTGGACTAAAATGCCCTTTTTGAAAAATAATGGGTATTAATGATTTTAAACCAAAAATCTTAAAAGTATGGATCAATAAGTATTGACCCTAATTAGAGTATTTTATGGTCAATTTGATAATAATATAGTTGTGAAATATTTTCAAAATTTAATTCGAAAATATTTGGTCTTTGTGTATGCATTAAAGGACAATTCAGTCTTTTCGGTATTCATTAAAGGGCAATTTGATCATTTTACGTGGTGTTGGTGGAATGACGATTCATTAAAAGAGAATTAATAGGAGGGTGACATGTGGAATCCATTAAATGAGTATAAATACAGTAAGACATATAACTTTATTCTTTAACATTACCGTGAGTGTTTCAGAAAGAGTAAACGTGGGAGATAAAAAAAAGTGAAAAGAAGAGAATCAAGTGTGAATGTTGGCCAACAAGAAAGGAAGAAGAGAGCTTCCATTGTTGATGGGTTTTGATGGAGATTTAAAGATATTTTGATCAAGTAAAGGTGTTCAATAAATACCCAAAATATTGGAGGAAAAAGTGGTAAGCTTTCCTAGCTTAAATTCATAATTTTTATGGCTTTTTAGTATGGGATGATGTGTTTAATATCAATGGTGCGTTGGTGTTATTTTGGTGTTCCTTTACATGGAATTGGTTGAAAATGAAAAGAGAGTAATGTGTAGTAGAATTCTTTCTTAGGATTGTTTGAACCGGTCCCATTTTCTTAGCCGTAAATCAACCTACAGACCTCCAAACTAGGTGATTCCAATTTGATATGAAACCTAAAACATACTGCTAAAGCTCTCTAGAAGGGACCTAGACCTAATTGTAGCTGAATGATATTAAAAATTGAGATTGATTATGGTAACTTGATACTATCCTTGTCTTGAAGTAGCTTGTGATATTTGGTACATGTGTCATGATTTAAAAGTAAAATGGCATTATTTTCAATTATATGGAAACTAGAGACATAGGGTAACAAATTTATAGAAGACTTCAAAACCTAATTTGAACTTTTGATACGTGAAAATTAAGAAACAAGTAGAGGTATGGATTCTAGACATGAGTCATAACCGTGAGTCATCATGCATGATTGTGATATGGTGAATTAAATTGGGTGAGATTGTGTTTGAAGAAATTAGTAGGTTAGAATGGGTAAAATATGATATTTAAGTGACTTTTGAAGTTATATTTGGAAACAGAGACTAATAGATTAACTTACAGAAGTAAGCAGAAATATGATTGGCGTACGTGTTATGCAATTATATACTAATATGAAATTTGGTTAAACTGATCTATAGTTTGCATGCCTTATTTCTTAATTTGGAAATAAATACCTAAGCAAAATGCACTTTGTGTAGTTAAATAGGAGATACAAAATGCGTGGGTGCACTTTACAATAAGTTTGTGAAATAGTAAGTGTATTTTAATTTTTTATATGAATAAATTCTTTGTAAAAGAATTGATGACATATGAGTGTACTTTGAATTGACATTTGATCATAAAATGAATATTTATGATGAATTTTATTCAAATGACAATTTACAAGTGAATATTACTAGCGTAAGTGTATACTTTGGTAGTATATGAGTTTTAATTTGAAAGTTAAATTTTATATGATTAGGAGTTACATTGAAATAATTAAATTATGAATCCTCCCAAGCTTGATTTAGAAAATAAGATGAGTTATAAAGGTAAGAGTTTCTTTTGCTTGTAGTATACTGCTAGGCTTTACACATGTTATTATATCGGTACATTTATAATGGTTAACCTATTATGATTAAGCAATGTACAACCAGCTCCATAAATAACGGTTAACCAGTTATAGGTAATAGATGTAGAACTAGCTCTATGACTTATTACAAGTAAGCGATGCAGAACTAGCTCCGTAACTACTGGTTTATAGAAATTAACCTATTATGGCTAAGTGATGTAGAACTAGCTTCGTAAACAGTGGTTAACTAGTTGTGGGTAAGCAATGCAGAACTAGCTCTGTGACTTGATACCTAGTGTACCGTATGGTAAAGAAACTAGTGGTACACTATATTGAGTAAGGAAAGTCGTGAAAATAGTAATGTCATCACTATTTATGTTAAAAGTGATTTAAGAATTACTGTATGGTACCAGTAGTGGTTGGCTTATTTTCAATATAAAAGTTTTCATAAAACTTTTTTCCACCACTGTTTATTATTTAAGGAGAAAAAGGAAAAAGGAAAATGGAATCTTGTATCTTATAAGTTTAATGTCGAAATGCATTTTGGAATAGTGTTTTAGAAAAATTGAAATTGTGTTTTACGAAATATTATTTTAGTACCAAATGTTATGATGTACGAATGAATTATTATGACAAGTATTTTATCATGAGCTTTACCACAGTATAGGAATATTTCAGTTATATTGTTATGAAAAGTTCAATTTCTTTTGTAAACTAATTACTCACTGAGCTCGTTTAGCTCATCCTTATTTTTATGTTTTTAAACAGACGACCCCAAGTATGTGTATAGATATTGTAGTAATTGTGTAATGCCGAACTCTCTGAGCCCTTTTGTATTATGCTATACTTAGAGATGATACTGTATGCTAATAAATACATGGTTGTATATGAGTTCAAAGATGTATTTAATTCCTTTGGATATATATGTTAATGATTTATAATGAATGCCCTTAAATGAACTTAAAGTTCATCGATATGCAAAATCTTGGAGATTTCCAACATGTAAGCTTTTAAGTGTGTAAAACCGAGTCCATTGCATGGATATGACCATGGTGGTTGATTTAAATGTGTTCTAATTCCTTATGGGTGATTAGACATGATTTATAGATCTATCGGATACTTAGAAAGTTTAATTGGAAAAGTTGATGTACGTAAGGGCTTATTTGGAAATTGTTAAAAGTTAAAGGACTTATATGTAATTTTTCAATTCTTGGAGGACCAATATGTAATTTTATAAAGTTAAGGGCCTTAATTATTATTCTCAAAAGTCCTAGGGACAAAATAAAATAAAGGTTTTGGTGGTTTTCAAATTTTGGGCTTAATTGAAAATTTAGGAAAGTTTGGAGGGTATAATGGTAATTTCACGTAACCTAAGGACAAAAAGGTAATTTCACCATATTTTGGTCAAAGAAGATTCAAAATTCTAGATCCTTCGTATGTGTGACCGTGCACTTCATTGCTAAAGACTTAAAACATCTTCTTTCAATTAAAAGAGAGGAGAAGAAAGGAGAAGAGAGGAGAAGAAGAAGCTAATTTCAGCCATCCCTAAAATTCCACCCTCTTTTTGATTCTCTAACCCAAATCAAAGTGTTATAAGCTAATTTAGGATCAAGGAACTCAAATCTATCATTATATTTGAGAAATTATGAAAGGATTTGAAGATCTCACCAAAGGAAGGTTTATGTAAATTTTGTCTCATCTCTATCTACATTAGGATTTTGAGTTTGGTGTTAAGATATGTTTTTATACATGCTTGAATATGCATGAAACATGGTTTAGATGAATGAAATGTGTCATGGAGAAGCATCCTTGGGTCAAAATCAAAATGAAAGTTTGTGAATTTTTGAATAACTTTTGAAATTGATGATTTAAATGAATTCTATGATGTTAATTGTACATGTATAATGTGAATTGATGCTGAAAAATGAAGAAGAAGTATATTGGGTAGGCTTGGTTGAAATGATGGAAGAAGGAATGGATTAATGTGATGAGTTGTATAATTATGATGAATATGATTTAAATGAATGGAGTTAGATTGAATGGAGTGGTGAAATGTGTCATTGCTTGGAAGTGTTTGCTATATAACAAGATAGGAGCACAAATTACTATGATAAAATCTTTAAAATGTGACTTGAAAGTCATGCACATTAGGTGTTTGATAAAATGTCTAAGTGAACTTGGCTTAAGATTTAAGGATTCGTAACGATATAAATTGGAAAGCGACTTTCATATTTACTTAGAGTAAACTTGAATTTACTTAAATTGATGGGTAATGGCCAAATTTTATAGCTTAAAGATAGTGATATTATGTTTTAGACACTATATGATGATGTATAAATATGAGACATATGTTTGAGTAGTAAATACATTGTATATTTTTTATATGTGAAGACTTGGAAGCTCTGAATCAAGGAGCTTGTACCAAGGATTGTTGAAGTTAAGGGAGTGTAAACCTTCTTTTGAGGTGAGTGGGGAAACCGTATCTTTTAAATTGGATTAGAACATCCTAAGACTTGCATGATGACTTGTATGTGAATTTTAAACCTATGTAATGCATAGTAGAATTGAATCTCAAATGGATATTAGTATAGTTGTGTATTTAATAAATGAAATTGTTTTGAATAACTCTTTGCACTTGGACTGCAACTGATGCTTTTATTACGTATTTTGATAAATGATATTGTTTTCAACAAACCTTCACTTGAACTGCAAAGGACAACGTTTTATTTTCTGAAACTACATTTTTGAATAACTTTGAACTTGGAGTGTAAACGATGACTTTTATTGCGCGAAATAATGTTTTGGAATTTACATAAACATAATCAAGTCATGTATGCTGTATGTTTTTGTTCTCTTTTGGCTTGGAGCCATGGCACAGTTTCATTTTATTGGTTGAACCGATAAATAAAGGCATAGTGCCTTACTTGACTTTTGTACTTAATTTTTGTATATGATTTTTGTTATTCGTGAGGTAACGATTGGCCAATCATATGCTAGGCATATCAGATTAAGTGACTCCTGTACCCTTGACACTGGTATATACAAGTTGAGTCTCTGTATCGACACCTTTTTACGGGACTTAAGGGTGATTCCGCATTTAAAGTCTAGACACCGATGAGGTCATCACCTAGAGTCATGACACTCTTTTCGATTATAATCTGGACCCACCACGGATGAAAGTCAAGTCAACACTGAAGATCGGTGGGTGTGCACACTTGTTTGGTTGACTAGTGGTGTCACACATGATTGTTTTAGCTTATTCTAGGATTTGTTTTCTGACAAGATTTGATTTATACATGTGATGTTTTTCTACTTTTGTGTACTGGAACTGGAACCTATATTCACTAAATGAGTGATTAATAGGCTAGGCCTACGTAGTTTCTAACCATTATATGTTAAGTTATAGGCTAGGCCTATATGTTTCTATATGATATATGTTCACTTCATAGGTTATCTACACCATCTTGGTGTGTATCAAGTTCAATTTGCGATATATGTTTTTCCTGCTCCTTGAGTACATAGTGTACTCACCCCCTCCACTTTCCAACCATGCAGATTCATTTAGTGAGCTTAAAGCTTTGAGTAAATCATGCGGTCTGTTGACATTTTCAGGATATTACCACACGTGGGCAGTTTCTGTTTTGTACTTTAGTTACATAGTGGCTCATAAACTATTTTACTATTTTTATTAGATTGGTTATATGAATATGTTTTATGACTATATAAATTTAGCTCTTGACTGTTTTGTTGTTGTAAAAGACCTTATGTATGTACTTTTGATATTGTTGTTGAGAATGCTTTGAGTGGACTTTAAAGTCCTGAAATTGTGGTAAAATTTTGATGTGAATATAGAAGTGTGTTTAAAATTGTTTCTAGGAGTTTGATTGAGTTTTGGGATTTTTAAAGTATAGTCATTGTGGTGCCCAAATATTTTTTTTAAAAGGGAGAGATATTCAGTTAGCCTTGCATAGTTGGATCAAGGATATCGTGAGTGTCCTTAGCCCGGGTATACGGCAATTGTCATGAGCCTGATGTGATACCAGGTCGTGATAAATTAGGACTCTGCCTCAAGATTAGTTGTATCATTGGGTGTTGCTGTGCTTGTGTTATATTCGCTATGCATGTGATATGTTTTAAATTATTTTGGAAAGGGTGGAAAGTGTGTTCTTGTAAATCTTTGTGGGATTGTAAATATCTTTTACTTAATAAACTACAAGGGCTTCAATCCTTAATAAAGTTTTTCAAATGTTGAGAATTATAGGTTTGTGATTGCTTGTGATATGGATCTGACATTCCATTTCAGATTTAGGATGAATATGAAATATTTAAAGTGTTTTAAATTGTGTTACGCAAGTATTTTAAAAATTTTGGGAATGTCAAAATGCAGTCTTTATGTTGCTGAAATTTTAATAAAATAATTTAAAATTTTTCCACTCTCTTTGACTCTTTTAATTATTAAAGTATAAAAGTATTTAAATAGTTAAACAACTTAGCTTTGCGTGAACCCTTCGGTTGAGTCAAATATTGATTGGAGAGCTACTATGGGATCACTTGGAGAACTCCACTCGGCTTCTAGAAAGGGAACTCCGAGATGGGCCCTTTCATCCTTCTTTTGTGTCTCCAATCTTTACATACCCTATTTAGCCTCTTAATTGCCCTTTTAAAGTGCAGAATTAGGGTTGTATGGTTATAAACGAATATGTAAGTGACTATGTATGTTAATTTTATAGAAATCACAAAGTTAAAAGTTAACAGTTGGTGACACGGCCTTATAGCCCATTTACACTTTTGTAAGTCTTAACATAGATGAGTAGGTCACAGGGATGGTTGAAACAGTGTCTTTAAGTTCATATACATTTCTATTGAGTTACACATTCCCATACATGGCCATATATGTCACAGTGACTCCAATTCTTCCGTTATTTATCCTGTCTTCACTCTAAGTCGTCTTATTTTTACCCCATAAAGGACAATAAGATTGAAATCAATAGAATGGCACTAAGGGTGTGAATTTAGCTCATTTTGGTTTTTTTCCACTATTTTGTACATAAGCCAAAACAAGAACCGAAATAAATATCTTATGCATAATATAACATTAATCACTAAATGTCAATGAAAAAATATACAATCAATTAAGAACTTATCACTTTTTCATTTCTATTTCTTGTTCTTATTTTCACTGATTCTTTTATTTTCTTTTTTATGCTTTTCTTCATCACCTCCTTTCTATTCAATATCTTTTAGAGTTTACATTGCTTATTTTTTTGTCTTCACTATTTTTTTTCCTGTTTCAAGTTAAAAGAAAGGAAAGAATCAATCAAAAATTGATTATTCTTCATTAGAAAAATATTTATACCTTTTATACTTCCTTAATCTATTTTAGAGAGATTTAATCCATTCTTTGGATTCATAATTCAATAATTGATCAATCTTTGTTAGAAAAAGTATTTAATCTTCTAATACTTTCCTATTTGGTTTTGGAATGATTTGATTCCATTATTAACAAAACTAAAAATTATAATGAAAACAGTGCTAACTTCTTTGAAATTTAAGACTATGATTGAGGTACAAATCTAATAATACTTCATCCTCAATTCCAATTATTCATGTTTCAAGACATACAAAAATGGTATGAATGCATAACTACTATGTTTGGAGAGATTAGAGATTGATTAGATATGTAAGATAATTGATATAACTAATTTGCAAAGAGGATAATCACTATAAGTTTCTAATGCATGTTAATAACAACAATGAGTTATTTAAGATGATTTTGATGAAAGTGAAGTGGAAGATGTCTTATTTGACGAATACCAACCAATAAATAATATAGTTAGATTTGCATATCATGGTGATTAGAAAAGATAGACATGGAAAGAAGTCTAGCTAATATAGAAGCCTTGGGAACATCAAAATGAAGATTCTTTGACTTGAAGGGAGAAATGACCCTAAGGCCTCCTTATATTGGAAAAACAAGATGGATTACTACTACCATTACATTAAACAATAAAAGTTTAAACTCAATGTTTATTAACTATACTATTATTTGGTGGGATTAGCTAGTATTAAATAAGAAAAGGAACTATAAGAGGCCTATCTAAAATTGGGAGAATATAAATGTATCATGAGTAGGTGACGTGTTTTATCCCTATTCGCCACAATAGGGATGTATTTTATAAGACCTCGTTTAATAGTCAAATGGTGTTTAGAAATGGCACATGGAGATAGAGATTGCTTTTATTTTAGCTAATGTAAAGGAATGTTAAGAAGTCACATGGTTATATGTTTTAATCGTTGAAATTGAGAGATTGCTAATGTGACATAATTACAACATTATGTGAAGCTTTCATATAACCGTAAAGGTGGAAAGACAACTAAAAAAGGGAAAACACTCACAACAAAATTTTAGTTCATCTTTATGGAATTTGATTTAGAAAAGAGATGATAATGCTACACATAAAGCCAAAGTGAAACTACCTAAAAAAGGACAAGAAGTTCCCAGTAAAGTGAAAGATAAATCTAAGACCTAAATTTGTACTTGTGACATTAAATGCTTTCATTTTTTGTAACATGGCACATAGTTTCACAATTTCATAATAAAAGGGTAGTAAACATTAAAGTTTTTTGGAAGATTAAGATCAAAGTTGAAAATGATGAGGATTCTATACTTTCATCAGAAGATTATGATGATGATGATGATGTTGATGTTGAGTATATAATGAAAAGGGAAACGTGTGGTTATGTGTATTAAATAACCAAGTCAAAGAAGATAATGTTATTGAAAAATAAAAGAGTATTCTTTATATGGGATTACATATCAATAATAAGGTTTGTAATATGATTATTGATGTGGTAGTTACATTGATATAACTAATACTACCTTGATTAAAAAGTTAAGGTTGCATACTATGAAACATTTTATATAAGTTTCAATGGCTAAATAAATATGGTGGGGTGATATTCACTAAATAAGGGTTAGTTTTATTATTGATTAAATTGTAACAAGGTATTGTGTGATGTGGTGCCTATGCATAGTAACTGCATGCTCCTAGAGAGACCTTAGGAATTTATAAAAGAGCCATAAAAAATAATTTTACAAATAGGTGTTGTTTTTTTATTAATAATAAATCCATTACTCTTATACCATTAGTACCTAAACAAGTATATAAGGACCAATTCAAGTTAAAAAGAAAGATTGATAAAAAGGAGAGTAAGCTAAAAAAATGAGGATGGGTGATTAAAAAGAAAAGAAAAAGAAAAAGAAAATGTAAATAAAGATTTGATTATAAAAAATGGAAAGAAGGGGAAAAGTTAAGGGAAAAGAAAAAGAGAATACTGAGGGAAAAGTAGAGAAAGTGAGATCAAGAGAGCATTTTATGCTAACTAGCCTATGATTGTACTTTTATATAAAGAGGCTTGCTTAAATACTAACAATCTTGATGTTTCTTTGTATGGTATTTCCATTTTGTTTTGTCAAGAATTTCAAGATATATTTCCTAGTGATATTCAAAGAAATTTATCACTAATATAAAACTAATTTCAAACTTATTGTTATCGTTACTAATTAACCAGCCTAGAGAAGCAATTTGGATGAGACTAAGGAGCATCAAACGAAAATTAAGGAGCTTTTTTCAAAAAGGTATGTTAGAGAGAGAATGAGTATATATATTGTTCTAGTTTTGTCTATTCCTAAGAAGGATTAGATAAAAGAATGTGTATTGATTATTAAGCTATAAATAAAATAACAATAAAGTATCGATATCCAATTCATAGATTATATGACATGTTTGATGAGTTATAAAGTTCTTGTTCATTTCCAAAGTTGGATTTAAAAAGTAGATATAATCACACTAAGATGGAAAAAGGTCATAAGTGAATGATAGCTCTATACAAAATTTAATTTATAAGATTGTTTAGTGAAGCATTTTTTGTTAACTAATGCATTTTGGAATTTTATAAGATTAATGAACAATGTTTTGTATAATTTTATTGGAAAATTTATGGTCGCTTATTTTGAAGATATTCTAATCATTATTAAGATTTAGATGAGCATAATAAGTATGTAAAAATCATTTTACATATCTTGAGACAAGAAAAATTATATAGTAATTTCAAAAAATGTTTTATTTATATAGATAAAGTAGGTTTTCTTTGATTTTTGATGAGCACAAATGGGACAAAGGAGGATAAGGAGAAGGTTAAGGATACTTAAGAATGACCTACATATTAAAATTACCAAATGTCCTTTTTCCTCTTTCCTAAAAAAGATGATCCCCTAACTTTTAAACACGAATGTTCTTCTTCTTATATAATGTCTCTTAAAGTGCTCCTCTAAGTTGGCACCTATAGCAACTAAAAAATATGAACACATTATGGGTAACAGGCCTCAGTCAAGTTATGTTACTTATGAAGTTTATGCTGGAGCATTTAAAGGCTTTAAGATTGTAAAAAGAAAAATGGTTCAAGTTGTTAGAGATACCTCACCAGCTGATAAACTAAGTTATTTCCCTCCATCAAGAATTGAAGTGTAGAATATAATGTCTCCACCTACAGAGATTATGAAGTAAGGAGCTTTATAATGGAAAGCACTTCTAGTTAGTTTCTTTATGCGTTTCAGTGATGAATACATGGGCTCAAGAAAATTGGAAAAAAACTAGGTGTTCAATAGGTTTTGATTAATGAACAATTGATCTTTATCTTTAGGGTTGTGATGGAGGAGGATGCTCGAAGAATTATGGAAAATAGTTTTTGCACCTAAATGATAAAGTTAATCTTGTTATAGAAATGTTCCACTAGTATGCATCTAAAACAACTAAAATGAAGCACACTCGTATGTTAATCAACATTCACAATGTTATATTATAATATTGGTTAACAATTAGACTAAATTATTTAGATAGTTACATTAGAAAATTGATTTACATAGATGAAATTATAGCTTTAATAAAGAGCATTGGTTGTGGAAGGCTTTGTGTCAAGATTAATATAAGTTAAAATATAGCTATAATTATTCCAATAATGAGTCTGAATGAACATGATGAATTGGTAGAGGAATTATTTATGTTATCCTACCTTTGGAAACCAACATTTAAGCAGAAAAGTAAAGAATATAGGAAATAGATAAGCTATTTGAAAGGAGTGATTGTTATGAGTTAATAAGAAAGGAGAATCCTAACGTGGAGAAGATATAGGTAAATAGGGAAATATGGTGTCTATAAAATATGGAACATTAAAATGAACTAAACAAGGATGTTTTAAAAGGAAAGGGTAAGGAAACCTCTAAGGAGACAAATAGGGAGGTCTTTACAGAAAGAAGCACTAGCAAAGGGAAGGAACCTAAGGGGAAAAAAATCCCAATTTAAGGTCACATTTATAAACAATAAAGTAAGTAAAGGAAAGGAAGCAAATGTTATAGGAGAATTAAACAATTTCATAGAGGAAGTTATAAATAATGATGAAAATGATAAGGAAGCTAAATAAAACCCTAAAGATTTCACTCTTACATTAAAAAAAAGATTAGGTAGAAAGTATAAAGCTAAGGGAACCTATATTTTTTCAAGTATATGTTCATTGCATAATAAGTAATAAATTATTGGGTAAAAGTAGTTGATCTAATTTTATACAAATAGTTCGCATGTTTTGATTAAAGGAGACTAATGCTTAACATAACTAGCAAGAATATAAAGTTAGATAACTGAGATTATCCTTTTATATCATATTGGTTAAATCAACATGACGAGAATCATAAAGTTACATATAAGGATATTTAGAGCTTTTTAATTGTTAATTATATGAAAGTTATGAAACTTGTTAAGTTGAAGAATAACTAAATAAACGATTAGTGAAAGGAGGATGATGATATTGAAGATGATGATATTGAATTGTTAAATTTATTCATATGCTGGATTGGATGGAATAACAATTCATAAAAGAATGGTACTTATATTTCTTTAAATTACTAATAACTTTATGTGATATAGTCATATGTATTAAATAAAATAAAGATTCAAATTTTTTAACAGTTCAAATTGTTCTAATCTATGTAAAAATTTAACATTGAGAATGTTGAAACACTTCAATGAGATTACTGTGGTAGACTTTAAATTTTCGATTATCTATAAGGAATGAGATTCTTTAGTTAATACCTTCACAACATAATTCTATAAGAGTATGGATTCATGTAAGGAGGAAAATACAATATGAGATATTATATGATGCAATATTTTTTCCTATAACTATATCTAATACAATGAATCACCTTTAGTAGTTCCAATTGAATCATCTCATAAGATTTCATATTAGATATGAAATGCTAAGTATTTGAAAGAGTCAAATTTAAAGATTTAAGGTTGTGATATTCAATTAATCATGTATTATCCACTAAGTTTATAACTAAATTAGGTAATAAAAGGTTATAAGATATCCAAAAGGTTAGAAACAATTTTATAGACCTATTAAAAATTTTTCTTACTTTAATGTATAGTTATTGGAGAATGGTTTTTAAGATAAGTAGGGAAGTAAGATGAAATTTGTAAAGTTCAAATCTCATGACAGTACATCCAATTAGAACCATTGCATTTATTGATATATTTGATGTATATTTCAAAGGCTACTTATTGTTCATTTCTTTATTAATAAAATTTTAACACAAGTGCACGGTTCTAGCTAGTATTAACAAGTACAGTTAACCTCACAAATATAGTGATTACTAATAATTACCTTTCTCCTATTATCTATCCTAAGGATTGATTTTGGTTTTTAATAAAGAAAATAAAAAACTTAAACAATTAAAATAAAGTAGGCAACAATATTGAACATAAAAATGAAAAAAGTCATTTAGAAAACAATCTATATTAAGAATTTGTCCCTAGGTTATAGATCCCCCTAAAACCTTTAAACAATTAACCATTTATTATGCAATTTTTTATTGACTATTAGACTATGGAGATTCCTATCATATGCTAATAATTCACTTAAGAGTACTAACAACTAATCATAGAATTATCAACTGATATTATTCAAGTTAAAGGTACTAAGATTTCTTTACCGATTTGTAAATTCTGCTATTAGGTTTGACCTTAATCTAGAGTATTTATATTAACCTATCTTTATATTTGTAGTCAACTCCTTTGTAATTATGGTTGATCAATTCATATATAGAATTTCTCAGCCTCTATGCTATGAAATAAGATCATGAACTACTATTCGAGATGTATTAGAACTTATATTAAACATATAATTGAATCACAATAAATTGATCAAAACCATTTTATTAAAGAAAAGAATCAAAACATATTATTATTGAATTAAATAAAAGAATCAAAATATATTGTTATCTCAAATAGGGTTCATAATACCTAAACACTAAAAATGTAACAGTCCAAATCACCTGCTCACAGATATTGTTTGCTTTGGGCCTTAGCCCGGCCAAGCCCTCATGGTTTTGCTTTTCCCGCGGCCTTCCCAAGAGGTGACCCATCTTAGTACTACTCTTACCCAAGCACATTTAACCTTGGAGTTCTGATGGGATTTGTTGTATTAGGCCATGGAAAACACGTCTATAAGGGAGAGATATCCATACCTTTATAAGGCATACTTCGTTCCCCTCTCTAAACGATGTAGGATTTCACACTCTCCACTTTCCTTAAGGCCCAGCCCTCTCTGGAGTCCAGCATAGCTAGTACAACAGTTTGGGTACCAGCTCTGATACCACCTGTAATAGCCCAGATCACCCGCTCATAGATATTG
>JAOQMP010000210.1:28942870-28957693 GCA_027563575.1 Erythroxylum pedicellare | reverse complement strand
AGAAAAAAAGAGCTTAATTTTTTAAAATTAACTCTTAGGTCCAAAAGCCCATAAAAAATATAGGTATATATAAATAGTATGCAATTTTCATTCAATTTGATTGTTTCAATGAATGCTAAAAATTATGGGTTATAAAAGAAATTCTAACTATCATCCTTTTGCATATTAATTCAAATTAATATTCACTAATGAAATACAGTGTTGATGGACAGATTTCAACAAATTCAAGATATCAATTTATAAAATTTAATAATGAAGATTATAATAAGCTTAAAGAAATCATTAAAAATCATAAATCTCTCCCCCTTACTTAAAGTCCTACATTGTCCCCAATATACATAATAAGTTTATAAAATAAAAAGTGAGAAGCTTTTTAATACTTTCCTGAATATGACAATTTTAAGATTTTGATCCATCTAATAATAGACTACACCTTTGCAAAATATGAGGAAAAAGGGATAAAAAAGATAAAATAAAATAAAAATAATAAAAACAACTAAGTAAATAAATGTGAAATATGAAAATAAAAATAACATAAATTCTAAAATAAATCTAATCATAATTCATAGATTGCCTCCCATGCAGCACTTCTTTAACATCGTTAGCTTGATGTAACCTACATGTTGACCCTCATCCTAGATCTATGATCAGTGGCTTGCTTCCACCAATTTCTTCGCATAAGGGTTTTATAGGTTTTAAGTAAACCACCTGTTGTAAGATAATAATAAGCACATAATTTAGCAAATTAATAATTCCAATCGTATGTATTAACGCCCTTTTTAATCATAAAGTAGGGAATAACAAAAGCATTTAAATTGATAGTTAACTCGAACAGTTTTTCTTCGAGGAGGTGGGAACCCTTCATATTTAAGGTTACTACCAACACTTCATCAGTAGTGTCATTATTTGGTTCCTTTGCCAGTTCTCCTAAACTACCTTTTTCCACTCTTTTTCTTCTTCTTCTTCCTAGAAAAAGGTTTCAAGCTCATCTTCTTTGATTACCTCTTGCCACTTCTCTACTTCCTCTTCTTGGATAGAGGCTTCATCTTCATCATCATCATCTTCTTCTAGAAGCTCATTTTCACTCTTTATGGTGATTGCCATTTCAAATTCTTTAGAATTTGTGTTAGTAGCATTGAGCAAACTCCCTTGTAGTTTGTTTAATAATATCTTTGCCTGTTGGTTGATCAGACTCACCATTTTCTATATATGAGCCTTTATTTCCTGATGCCTTATGTTTGATTCTTAAATAAACTCGGCCACATATCTTTCAAAGCAACAGTTACCTTCTCACATTCTTGAAATGTATTGTCATTCATAAAATCAACTATTGTCTCTTTTTTTACTCTAAGATGTTAAGGTGCTTAGATAATGTGAAGTATTATGCTCATCATATGCAGGTAAAGAAAGTATCTCATCAAATTCACGTTAACCAGCTACTCTCTCAATAAGGCATTCCATTAGTTTATCTATAATAATTTCGTATCGTTCCTCTTGTTGAACATATTCAGTTGGAGTATAGTCATTCCATCCATATATGTAAGGTTTTCTCCACTCTGAATTATACATATTCTCGTTTGATGGGCCTTAAGGTTAGTTGTACATGTTTGGCTTCTTCCATATATACATCGATGCTTGACATTCATGATTGTAGGAATTACTCCCATAGATGTTGCAACATGGCATGGACATTGGTTAAGCTTCCGAAAACATGTGAGAAAATGAATCTTTTTAAAATGGTGATGTTCCATATTATGAAGACATAATATGGTTCCCATAATAGTATTGTTCGCTCCATCCATCCTTTATGAGTTATGGCTATGACATTAAATCTTAATTCCTAAAATAAATCACCAACACATTGTAATGTAGAAAGGTTCAAAAAAATAATTAAATGAGCAAGGCAAAAATACAATAAGATATAATAAAATAAAATATATACAAAAAATAATGACTAGAGTAATAGCATCTAGGTGTCCCTAATATCACTGTCCTTAACAGCAATGCCAAAAACTTGATTGTTTATTTCTACAACAATATAATTTTTCTACAAGTGCATAGCGTAGCTGTAGCTAGTACCGACAAGTATAGATTGATCCCATAAAGACAATGACTACTAGTAATTACCTTTCTCCTATTATCTAGCCTAAGGATTAATTTTGGTTTTTAATAAAGAAAATAAAAACTTAAACAATTAAAATAAAGTAGGCAGTCATATTAAACACAGAGACGAAAAAAGTCACTTAGAAAATAATTGATACCAAAAATTAGTGTGTAGGCTATGAACCCCCTTAAATCCCTTAATTAATTGACCATTTATTATGAATTTTTTTTATTGACTATTGAACTGTGGAAATTTCTATCATATACTAATTACTAACTTGTGACTACTAATAACTTATCTTATAATTATCAACTTATATTATATAGGCTAAAGGTAATAGAATTGTTTTACCAATTTGTGAATTCAATTATTAGGTTTGACCCTAATCTAGAATATTATGTCGACTTATCTCTAGGTTTGCAATCAACTCCTTTCTCTTATGGTAGATCTATTCATTCATACATAGGATTTCTCAATCTCTATACTATAAAATCAGATTATGAACTAATATTTTGGAATTATTAGAACATATATTTATCACATAATTGAATCATAATAAATCAATCAAAACCAATGCATTAAATAAAAGAATCAAAATATATTGTTATCTTAAATAGGGTTTATCATACCTAGAAATTAAAAAGCATTTAGCTACACATAATAGAAAATGAAATCAAGTATAAACTGGAAGAACAACAAATAGAAAACAAAGAGCTCACAATTCTAAATCTTTGTTTCTCTTTTATCGAATTTCTTATAAGGTAGAGGTTTGATGTTGTATTCTATTAGATCTTTTGATGATTTCTTTATGTTCTCCACGTTCCTAGTTCATCATTGTTCCTTTTAGGCATTCTTCATGCCTGGAATCATCTCCAAAAGTATACTCTCCTCTTTTTCCTTTGATTACGTCCTTTTATAGTAATTTCTAAGATTTTGGAAGATACATGATCATATACTAAACCTTGTATAATCTAAAATCACTAAAATTTGTGAGTCTACATAGCCTGAAGAACTTATACAAATCTGTATTAGGATCTTTGCTTTAAATCTTTGTTTTATGTCATATTTTCATTTGAATGCTTCTCCCTTTGGTCTACAAAATTATAACCAATTTATGCACTTAGAGTAAATTAAGAACCAATTATACAGCAAAAGTAAAAAAATCAAGCAAAAATACATCAAATATGAGGTATAAATATGGTCAATTATGTGTCTATCAGCTACGAGACAATGAAAGATTTACTTTCATGATGAATTCAAAGAGTTTGTTTTGGAGATGACTATGAATTTATCATGTCTACAAGAAGATTAGTAAAAGTACAGTTATCCTCTTTAGTAGCACTATGTAAAGACATATTGCTCATAGAGAATAACAATTCTAATTTTCAATTATTGAAAATATATTTTTTCAAAAACAATTCTTGTTAGATATGAAAAGGTAATAGTTTAATTCAAGGAATTAGATCTATATAAATATATTGGAAGTTGTTTACCTATTATAAGTCTAAGTATATAAATAATGACCTAAAGATATTTAGTATATGAGATATCTAATACTTGAGTATTAAAGATATCTATTATTCTATGTATAAGTTGATGTTTGAGCTCAAGTAATACGGATATTAACTTTAGAATTTATTCCTAATTAAGGTCTATTTTACTTAGAATAATATCATTTTAAGATTGGAAAGGTTTCAATATAGCAATGATTGCTAATTAAGCCATAATATATTTTTCATTTAGTGGAAATGATTGATTGGATCAATAATTTCTTTAATGAACTTGATATAGTTTTTACATTATTCAAGACAATAATGTACTATGGAACATTAGAGCCATTAGGTATATAAAAGGAGATAGGGTCTCATCAAAATCCAAAGATGTATTTAGATAGTTGTTTAATTATGATAATAATTAAAAGTTATAAGATTTAACCAAGTGAACACAATAAAGAATCCTATGGAATTCTCCCATTAAATCATTGTCCCAGTAGTAACATGATCATCATATGATGATATGGTATAAGATCCTTAAATGATTGACTTATTGCAAGTGGGAGAATATTGGTTTATGCCCTACAGCCAATCAATAGGATGTAGTTTAGTGACAATGATTTAAATAAATTATTTATCTTATACATATTTAGATGTATATGGTAAATTCTATGGGATTATTATACATTGAAAATGAAATTATAATGAGATTATAATTATGCGATTTATGTTGCATTTATATATTTTCTCTAAATTGTTCTTCGTCATTGTTCTATTAAGACTAGATATTAATAGAATGTAAAATGATTAGAACACATTTTGTTTTTCCTTATGAAGGAAGTAGTCGATCTCATAGACTAAAGTATGGAGATACTTAAACAAATTTGTAGGTATTTGTTAGAGAATAAGTCCACTAAACTAACCTCATATGAGAAATCCTTTTGGAAGATTAGTTGTATAACTATTGAAATTCTCACTGTGATGATCGTATAAGTGATCTTTAAAATTGAGCTCTCTAAAGTTATCTTATACAGGGATTGCTATGTTTTGATACTACTTATGAAATATCTTAATCATGGGTAGTTCAGTCGGTAGTCATTGGATAACATGAACTATATGAAGATATTTGAGTGATCAAGATAAAATTTATCACCCTAAAGAAACTAAGGAGAATGTTTCATTGTTCTTGATTAGTATTGATTCAAAAAGTCCATGTGCAAGGTGGAATGAAGTTACGTAAATAGTTTACAAATATCGTTAATTGAATCAATAGCAAATGGTGGAGAATAATATGATTGGACTCAAAATAGTGTACATATTACTTCTATATTCTATGTCTGATCAGAACATTGTATAATGAAAGGATTGAATTATACGAGAAAATATTCAATAAAAGGTTAGTCAAAACTACTTTGACATTCTTAAATATTTAGGCATTCATGATATGTTGCTAGATGCCAATGTTGATCTATGGATATAAATTATCGAATTAGAGAATTAAAGATAAATTAAAGGAGTTTAATTTATCTAACTCTAAATATAATTTAGGGTTATAATTTGTATCCATTAGCAACATATTTGGGAATATAATGGGTCACACATAAAACCCTGGTTAAAGAGAGCAACTTTTTTATAAATAATATTATATCTCTAATAAAGCTATTACAAGGGTTATAAAATAGTAAAAGAACTTGACATTCACTAGATTATGGACAAGATGACAATCCAACTACAAAGATTAGAAGAAAAAACAACAATATAGTAATGGTAAATATAAAACTAGCTCTACCCTTCATATATACCATTGCGTCTTCATATTAACAGTGAGAGCGTGTCCAATGTTGTTAGCTAGGATTGTAGTTTTAATCCAATTTTCTGTTTTATCAACGAGCTGATATTTTGGTAACTCCATGTGCTTATAGATGCAACTATTTCTCTCCTTCCATATCATGTAAATATAAAAACCACTTTATGTAGCAAAACATATATGGTACCCATAGAAGAGTAGGTAATGAACTAGTTTAAGTAATCTCCCATTCGTAAGTCGGGTTAATTATTTCTAGCATATGTTGAAGTCTACTCCAAATGGGTTTGGAGAAAGCACAATCAAAGAAAAAATTGTTTTGATTCTCATTAGCATTATGACATAATAAAGAGATTGTGTTAGTCAATTGAAACCACCGACACTTATTCCTCAAACGATTCTTGATAGCTAGCCAAGCAATAACTGCTGTTTTGGGATTTATAAATTTAGACTGGTTGAATTTATACCACGATACCTCTATTCTAACATCTCTAAAAATTCGATAACAAGTGTGATTCGTGTATATACCTTGGGAATTTAGGCTTCAACAAATGTTATCATCTAAATCTATATCTCCCACTAGTGGAAGAGAATCACACAACCTATCAAAACCTCTAAATTTCCCATACCATGCACCATATTGAATAAGGAAAGACATTCTTGCCTTAACTTGTATACGGTTCCTCAACTACGCAAAAGTCGGATGACTTATTAGGGGACTGGCTTTAAGCCAATTACCAAACCAAAAAAAGGTATCGCTTCCTCCATTAACTATGTGTTTAATATATGGGTAGAGTGCTTGTCTAAGCTTCAGCAGATGGTTGAATATTGTAAAGAAATGAGAAGAACGTTCTAATTTCCAAAAGCTAATATCCTTCAAATTTCATGAATCCATTTAGACCACATCATTTCTTTATCATAAAACAATCGCCAAATCCACTTGCTCAATAAGACTTTCTGCATAGATTTTGTAGAAATTATGCTCAACCACCTTTTTGTTTTAGGACAGTGATGTCACTCTATTTAACTTTAATGAACTTGTCAGTTTTTGCTTTACTAGACCAAAAAAATGCCTTTGACAATTGATCCACTTCTTTCATGGGCTTCTAAGGTACAAGAAGATGTGTTATCTAGTGAAGGTGAAGATCACTCAAAATAGAAATAATCAGAGTGACTTTGACAACATATGATAGGTGCATATTCTTCCACGAGCTCACTTTAGTTTTGATTTTCCAATAGAGGGATACAATCAGATGTCTTCAGGCTTTAACTAGTAATAGGCACCATAAAGTACCTTAAAGAAGGATGATAGAGGCTTAGTCCCGTAGCTTTACTGAACTCCATAGGGTTGTTAACATCTACTGATGTGTATATACTACTCTTCTCCTAATTGATATTCAATCTTGATCATTTTGAGAATATTTGCAGGTAAATTCAAAGCTTCCAGACAAGTACATAAGAATTCCCAATCTAATGTATGGTAACCTTTGTAGAAATCGATTTCATTATATAACTCTTCATTCTCTTCCCCGAAGCATAGTCCTTCAACAATTCCTCAAGGAGTAAGATGTTATCTCCTTTTTTTTTTTCTGATAGAAGGCACCTTGAGAAATGCTTATCTTCCCTTTGATCGCCACCTTCAATCTATTAGCCACCAATTTAGCAATCACTTTGTTAAAGATATTACAATAAGAGATAGGTCGAAAATTAGTCAGCATTTGAGGATGTTTCTTCTTCAGGACTAGGCAAATGGACGTATGGTTGACCTTTTGAAACATTTTAGTAGTTGTAAAAAATTTTAGAGCTGCCTCTATAAGTAACAGACCTATGATTTCCCACGTGGATTCGAAAAACCATGCTGAGAACCCATCTGACCCAAATGTCATCCCAAACATAGCCTGCCTAACATTTTATTCTATAAAGGGAGAGATGAGGGCTTCGTTAAGGTTTTGTTCCATCGTGCATGCTAACACACGTCTCATACTCTCTGTAGGCTTATTTGTCTAACTCATTCCCATTAGTTGGGAAAAGAAATGTCGAGCCATGATAAGTAACTAACCCTGTTCATTATGGCTACTCCACAGCTATCTTGCAAACACATTATTCTGTTGACATTTCTTCTAGTTATGAGCGTGGAATAAAAGTATTTTGTGTTAGTCACTATCCCTTAGTTAGTTCAATCTGCTTTTTTGTTATAATAGAGTTATGTAGCTGCAGCATCTCTTGAAACTCCTTTAGAGTGTTCACTTTAGTAACCAGTAGACTTGTGTGTTAGGGAAAGTTATAGCAATTAGCCTGTGTTGTATGTAGACTAGCTCTAAGTAAATCCAGATCTTCGCCTTTGCTTCTTGTAAATGTCTTGAGAGCAGCTTTGACATTTTTAAACTTCTGTACTAATTGGAAGGTTTTATATCCACAGACCTCAGGTAACCGGTAGTTATGGATCAGTTCCAAGAACCCATCCAGTAGGTTTAAGTCGTTGAAGAAACAAAATGGTGATCCTGCCCTACTTTCCACCTCTAGACTATATATATGCGTATAGGCATGGTCAAACATTAAAATTTCCCCAAAATGAACAACAACTTGTGAGAATATCTAGATCTATACAGGATTTACAAGACATCTATCCAACTTCTTATGGGTAAACATACCACCTTGTTGGTTATTAGACCAAGTGAACACTCTCCCTTTGAATAAAGATTAAATAAATCAACGCCACTAAGGAAATTCTTGAGCTCCCTAATATGAGCCATGGTTAACTGCTTTCGGCCTCCCACTTCCTTGGAACTTAATATGCAGTTGAAGTCCCCACCTACCATCGATGGATTAGCTTTGACAACATGTAATTGGTTCAACTGGTGCCACAATTTACTCCTTTGGAAGACAAAGTTGGCAGCATAAACTAAAGTTAGAGAAAACCTTGGAGTAGGCCCACCGTATTGGCATCACAAGTGTAAATGTTGTTCACTTTCTTTAACAAATTGAACTAAATCAAGTTAGACTCAATTGTAAAGTTTAAAAACTTTATGATTAAATATGAGATATTTAATAAATAAGGATCAATATGAGATATTGGATCCTATTTGGGTATAATTGGTATTTAATTAGAATTAGATTACTAAAGTGTCCAAAACCTATTATAAATAGGCTTAAGCTCTATTGAAACTAGCACTCCTTAGCTTAACTCTCTCTGCACCAATTGTAGAGTTTTCTCAACTTGTTATGTAGATATCATTAGAGGCCAAACACATGTGTGGCCATGGTGTTTAAGATGATTCAATTTCAGAAATCGTTTGAGTGATACAACCAGAATATGATCAGGCTTCGAAATAAGGTACGAATTAAGATTTATACTTTATTATGATTTAATTGTCAATTATTTGTAATTATTCCCCTATGGTCAGGATCGAATCTCTCCTTGATTTTCCAAAAAATATTTTGTTAATGTTCAATTTATACTCAAATATTATAAAATATTTAAATTAAACCTTAACATTTGTAATTCATTTAATTTAACTCTTATTTTAATAGAATATTAATATTTTTGTCTATTTTTTCAATCTAGAACTTTTTACATATTTTCTTATGGTCTTTCTACAAACTAGACATCCCAACTAGTTTATGATACCCAAAACAAACCATCCAAAACACTAGTTTATATAACTAGACCATCTAAAACACTTTTGAGATTCTCACCATTTTGGCCATTGTTTTGGCTTCTAAGTGAAGACTCACTATTATGGAGACTTTGTTTTTGATAGTGCCCAAACTATAGAGGGAAATCATAAAAGAATGAGAGAGAATCAAATATGGTTCAACAATCTTGAGGCATGGGACAAGGGTGAGTTGGGAATAGATCTCGTTCTTCAAGGACATAACTAATTTTAGATAATTTTGATTTAGGCACATAGTACTTATTTTGCTGTGGTTTAATGTTTTATTATGGCCTACCAAAAGGTGACAAGTAGCAAGTTGTCACAAGAACAAAATTCTAAAAATAAAATTGCAAGAAAATCTAAAACAACACTTTACTATCCCTAGAAAGAGAGAAACTTCTTAAAGAGTTTCAAACATATAATTGGACGAGAGAGCAAAGGCTTTTTTAGTATTAAAATTAGAGACTTAGATATGAGAAAAAGAAGATATGTGACATGTGATTTAGGTATAAGGAATTCGGGATTTAAATCTAATTTCTCTAATTTTGCAGCCACATATATACATGATGTTTTATATTATATATTTTTTGGTCACACGAGCTGACTGGGATGTTCAAATGACAAAGAGACTTATAAAAAATATTTTAAAAAGTTAAATTAGAAAACATAGACGGAATTGTTAGTATTCTATCAAGGTAAGGGTTAAATTAAACGATTTACAAATATTGAAGTTTGATTTGAATGTTGTAAAATGCTTGAATATAAATTAATGATTAACGAAAATTTTAAAATTTAGTTTAACCTTTTGTCTAAAAATTTGTGTTAAAGTTTTAAAATCTTACAATTGTTAGATAAGTCACCGAGTGCTACAAAATATGAAGAAAATGAAAACAATTGTAACTACAGGGAAAAAATAAAAAGAAAATAGAGAATGCAAATAGAAAGAAGTTATTTAAGATTAACATATTATTAGAATTATTTCTTAAAAAAATTTCACATTTCAATCAAGAAATGAAGCTTCCACCACACTTTTTTAGCTTTCGTTACTTAGTTACTTAATGTTGTCGGATCAACTAAACTTTCATATGAAATGTACAATCATAGGCAATTTAAAATTTTAGAACTTGAAATTACTCACCTTTATATATATGTATAAACAACTTCATTTTCTTATCCTCATTAAACAAGGAATAAATTTAATTATAAAATTTTAATCATCTTCGGTTCGTAAATGAGTCTATTCATAGTAGATTAATTATAGCTTGAGATGAAGCCCTTTGAGCATATTGCTATACAAAGTAAAAAATAGAATAAATCCAAGTGAATTCAAAGCATATATGCATTTAAATTATGTATTGTTTGAGACAAAAGGAGTTATAACTGTGGCTTCAACAATACAAATGACCATAATTCACTCTAAGCTAGGTACAATGATATTTCATCCACAAATTGGATGAAAAAGAATCACAACAATTCTACTATAACATCCCCATCTCGTTGTGGAAGTGTTGAGACAATTTTATTTATTAAATCTTAATAGTAAAATATTAATTATGGATTACAAAATCACTCATAAAATGTCTTAAATATTTAGACCACAAAATATAAGTTATCATACATGTATACATGTATACATTTTAATTCTTTGTTGCAAAAGTTTATTGAGATAGCAAATAAAGTGAACTATTGTACAAACTACATGGTGAACATGATGACGAGAATGGTTTAAGAGAATTCTTAAAGCAAAAATCTTCTCTTACTATAGGCTCCAGCGCCAATATGTGTGCAATAGGTATTTTGACACGGTCCTTCCTACTACAAGATCTTATGGTTTCAACTTAGTGCCTGTTTGGTTCAGCTTCTGCAGGGTAAATAAGCACTTTTTTCAACCACAAAAGCTATTTTTAAGAAAACTGAGTGTTTAGCTGTAAAATCCAAAAGCATTTTTTTCATAGAAATGGTTTTTCTGGAAGTTAAAATATAGCTTTTTGAGAAGCTCAAATTTGAAGCTTTTCAAAAAAGTAATTTTTCAGGTAGATTTTTCAGATCAATTAATTAATCTATTTTTTAGTCCCTTTTACTTTTATGTTTTATACATAATTCTCACAACACCCACAAACACATTTTCATGTTTATTTTGAGATTTATATAATATTATTTGACCTTTTTTATGTTTTAATATTTATTTTTTATATGAGTTTTACTTATATTATAATCCATATAAAAAATTTGGTTAGGTATATTTTTATTTATATTTTATAATAATTAATATATTATACTTTGCCTATTGTTTAATATATTTTAAATAATTTTTATATGCATAAATAATTTTTATTACAAAATAAAATATAGTTAAAATTAAAAGTACTTTTTATTTTTATATTGCTAAACGGTCTATTATATGAAACTCTTTCAAAAAAGCTCTTTTTTAAATGACAGACAAACAATCAACTGACTTCTTAGAAAAGCTCTTTTTAGAAAAGCTCAACTAACAAAAGCTCTTTTGCCAAAAGTTCTACTGATATAAGCCTATCCAAACAAGCACTTAATCACGCAACTCGAGCTTTGCAAAGTTCGGAAACTAGTTGGTAAATTTTGGATTTCACACTAGCTAACATTGCTACTTGTATCAATTACCGTGTCAATGTAGCAATTCCACTGGATAGGTGCTAGAAATTATTATAGCTTGAATCAAAAGATGGGACCTGAATCTATCTTGGTTCATGTAAATTCTTAGCGTTACTTTCGTGGGGATTTTCAAAAACTGTCATCAATACTTTTCTACTAAACATGCCCTCTTTCCTTCCTCAACTCATTTTCTCACATCAAGCTTTCTAGTTGTAATAATGGAACTTAATTTTTGGGGCAATTATGACTTGATTTAAGAATGCCAGGACACTCTCCAATGTATGGCTTGTTTTATGTTAAGCTGGCCAATGTTCATTAAAGTTAAACCTTTCAGTTTTTGCCTCATCAAACCGTCCTCATATTTTATATAGCATTCTGATAGCGAATCCTGATTATTTAGACAAACGAATTGGATTAACATGATCTTGCTGCTCATAGCATTTATCAGCTCACCTATGTCCACCCTGCAACATTTTCGGACAAAAGTTATCAAAAATAACTACTCTTTTCTGCTCTCTATCGGAAAAGTTTGAGTGGCCTTCTAGGTGGAAACCCCATAGTCGATGAATACAATCCCCTGATCTAGCTATTTGCATATGAGACCTGGGGTTGACCTCTGATTCAAACTCGTTCTCTCTGTCAACGACCACCAACTCACTTTAATTAGATACAACCGCGGAACTAGTGTCATATTGAATAACCTCGTTGACCTTCAGTGAAGTAAAAAAGAACGGCAGACTCGGTCCAGCACTCTTTAGAATAGCTTGAAACCATCCCACACTAACAAAGTATATTTTTAGTTCTTGACCCATGACTTTCTATCCTGTCATGATTTCCAATTCCCAAAGCCTGATATTAATTATCATAATTAATATATACTTGCATTTCATATATATATGCCTGTGTGGGCGCACGTGTGTGTATTAATTAAGAACTGAGGCAGGGGTTTTCTTTAGTTTGAAATTATAGGAGAAGGAAATTTTTATATTAAGAGGAAGGTTTCATCCGGGTGTGCGCAATCTTCAAAATATGAAAATTGGAGTAGAACCCTTGAGAAGCATATATAATACGAATCAAGGGTTGTCGGGAAGCATGTGAGATGTTCTTGGTCTCCTTTGATATACCATTGCACCTCTGGCCTCTGCTTGTAATGAACACCGCGTGAACTTATAATGTGGTTGTTAGTAGTTGGCTACTTCGCCATCCATGAATTGGCATCAGCAGTTCAGAGCAAGGTCTAATTTAACTTCAATGCATAACAAAGTCAAATGTCCTTCATTGGCCAGCTGGTGATTCAAACCCTGTTGTCAGCGGCAACGGATGAGTATCATAAAAATTGTGACATGATACCGATCCATGTCGTCTGTGTGTAACCTCGTGGGATTAGATGGTAAAATAAGCCATCTAAGGAAGCACTAGATCATTGAAAACTGCATGACATCATATAGATACTAAACTGAAAATTCATATACATATTTGTCGGTAGGTTTTTGTCTACAGGACATCTGAGCATTTTAACTAGCAACGAAGTGGACATAAATTTGATTATCATAAACAGGCATCTCGTACCAATCTTGATCCTCCGCTTCACTGGTTTTCATAATTAGCTTACTATTCCTTGTTCTCACTAAATAGTCTATTGTTTCTAGGTTGAGAAATTCATTTGGGTCTCGAGAGTCTTAGAATGCAGAGAAATGAAAACCAAAGACTCGCGAGTTGGAGTTGGTAATAGAGTTTTTACAATGATCCATCTACATGGTATAGTGCAAATCCAATCAAGTAGAAGCATAATGGATGGATTATATTTCCAAGCATAAGGGAAAATTATGATCTTTTGGATGGTGTGATTATTGGGAAACTATCCCCAATCTAATCATAAGCATAACAAAAATATAAAATAAAATTTTATGATTCTCTAGTCAGATCTTAATAATTAAATAACCTAAAAAATATGAATTATAAAAAGTAATTGAATAGTACCTAATTCAAATTCCTACAAAAGCATTTTCACACGGTGTCAAACCATAAGCTATCAAAGTATCTAGTTTCTAATAGTATTCAAAGAGTAGAGAAAAGGAACTCAAGACATGAGAAGAAAAAGGCAGGAGTGCTAACTCCTTTATACCTATTTCCTACTTATAGAAATAGACAATGGGTTTATTTCTTTTTAGAATTAAAATTTCTAATTATAATTCAAGTTCTCTAATTAAAATTATAATTATAGTTTTAGCAAAATCACTCACATTTGATCTCTAGAGTTTCTCAAACATCATATGTAACTCCAATTTGATTTAAATTGATTTTTTAACTACTCTTTATGTATAACTCATTAGGTTCTTTATATATTAACAAAGATTATAAATTCTAATTCTAATTCATAATAATAATTAGACAAATTAAAATTCTTTTTTATTTATCTTTAATTCTTTAACTAAATAGTTTGTTATCATAGATCAAGATTAATGTCTAGAAATATGTTATGACCATCAAAATAGGAATTTTAAAGTGATTATGACGTATAATTTAATTCTTTCATCATCTGATAGTTTAACTGGATATAAAATATGGATATAATATCTAAAATTTTAAATCCAATCATTTTCATTCATGTTAATTATCAATTGATTTAAAGTTATTATTTGAAAACACTTTTCAAATCTAAGTTCACTTTGGCCAGAGAACTTTTTAAATCTCTAATAATCAAGAAAAGTTAAAGATTTTCTCCAATTACTTTAGAGTGATAAACCATTTATTAACTTATTTAATTATCTCCATCTAGTTTATATTATATTCAAGTACTACCAACCTAGCTAACCTAAATATAATAGTTACAAGTAGCATCAAAACATAGTAATTTCTTCATTACTTACTTTGGTGATCTCAAGTCTAAATATCAATTATACACCATCATAATAAGGAAATCCATAGACGCATAAGTAATATTCCGTTTAGGGTCCACAGAATTGGGTCAATTCACTGAACTTCTTCTCTAATAAGCACTCATAAATTTGTTTAAGTATCTTCATGTTGGAGTTATGTAAATATACTGACCTAGAAAGCGAGTGTATTTACATGTAACTTTATCTTCTTCAGTTACAATTTTTGTAATGAAAATATTTATTATTAATAAAACAAAAG
>JAOQMP010000210.1:28890286-28924462 GCA_027563575.1 Erythroxylum pedicellare | reverse complement strand
TTGGTCATGTTGAACTGATGTGCCGTATAGATAAGTCCTTGTTAGCATAGTATTCAGAAATGAATATATACATATCACTTTGATTAATATTTAAACTACTAGATAAATATCTATATATATATACATGTGCATATGCTTGACTTTGGTCAATTACCAATGGCTATAAATATGTTAGCCACTGAGCTGTGTAGCTCACCCCATTACCTCCCACTCCGCAGGTGAAGAAAAAGCAGAACAGCATTGATCCTTGCAAAGTTTGGCAAACACCAAGAATAGAGTCTTTTGTAATTAAGTTAGTTCATAAATTTTTTTTGGTATTTTGAATCATATTAAGCATAAGCATTCAATTGTATCATATGTATTTTGTATTTTGTATTAAGCCAATGGTGCAGCATTTGGTATGTAAATAAAGTTTTTCAAACTCTCTTGCTTTGGTAATGAAATGATAGATTGAAGTAGTTTCGTTTGTGTATGTTCATAATTGACTTCCTTGTTAAAATGGTTGAGTTGAAGTAATAAGTTTGTTTGATGCTTGATTGTTGTAGGCACGCCACCCTTATGGGACGACTGGCTTTGTATGACTCTGGATTGTTGGGCTCCAAAACGGGATCTAACATTTTTCATACCTTACCTAAGCCACAATACAACCCTTATTAAGTCCCTTTGAATTATACTATGTTTTGGTTTGAGAGCTTAATGATCCCTAAACACTTTAAGTGTATAGAGTGAAATTTTTTAGAGGGTGTCAAGCCTTGCTCCCTTATTTTGATGGAATTGATGAGATGCTACATTTTAACAATGTGTCCTATGAGTACTTATTCTCTTGATCATTATTTTATCTTAACCCTTAAATGTGAATTAGTTTTTGAAAATTTCTAGATAACATGAAAGGAGATGAGAGGTTGTTATAAAGATTATTAATGTATTGAATTAATGTATGCTTGAGAACAAACATGAGTCTGGTATGGGAGAATTTGATAAGATCTCATCTTGCTCTATTATTCGACATTATCTCCTTTGTTTTAGATTCATTTTGGTGCTTAAATATGAAAATTAATGCTTGTTTTGTTTTAGGAGATGAATATTGGATAAGCCTGATTATTCGAAGAGTTGAAGTTTAACTGGAAAACCCCCATCTATCCTTATCATGTAGGAATTTGAATTTATTTTAGATAGACATCTTTGAAGTTAAAATTAGATTAGGATTAGATTATAAAACCTTATAAAAGAGACGTTCCTCACAATAGAAAAGGCTCTCTCTTCTTACGTTTTTTGCAATTGTCTTTTTTCTATTTTTCTTATTGGAACAAAATTCATGTGTGGACAAACTTAATTGTTCTGATTCAAGGGAATTCAAAACTCTAGTTGTAACCTTGTAAGGTTTTATATTCCAAACTTTTATTCACGTTTTAATTCAAATATTTCTTGTTTTGAGTTCTCATATTTTTTGAATGATTAATATTCGATTAATCTGACAATTTAATTTAATATTGATTATTCTATTACTATCTAAGAATTTAATGATCCGTAATTGTCATAAAAGATTGGTACAAATAGCAAATAAGTTATTTATAAATGTCTATATTTAACTTATGACAAGTAAGAAAACTAAATTGAACAGTTGCAGCTATTTCAATTATTTAATTTAAGATTTAATCTTTTTCACAAAATTTCTCACTATCATTTATTTGATATGAAATATTATCACGCTCAATCAAGAAATGATAAGTTTTATTTTGAATATTAAGTTTAGACCAATTAATTTTAAAAATTATTACTACTATCTTAATATGTTTCCAACTAACTGCTTGAATTGTAAAAATATTCTCTTTAAACTAATAACCAATATTATAATTAGAGTTCTTTTCTAAAATCAAAATTTGATAATCTTGACTTTCTCATATTTAAATTTAATTTATTTTCATATTAAATTTAGTTAATTAATTCATTAATCTTTTATTTTATTACTTGAAATTAAAAAACTGGTATTTAGTTCTCTAAAAATTCGATTATATGACTACTACAAAAGTTTAAAAAATCAAAATTATTTTAAAGACTTCAAACAACCCGACCAAGTATAGTGCTCTCAGCACAAGTGACCATTGTCTAATCTGGATTACTGTCTTCTTGTTGATTAGCATTAACCCAATGTTTTATCTTTAAAAAATTGAACACAAAAAAGCAATTAAAGACATCTATAATAAATTGGTAAATACAGACGTCGAACTACACCAAAACGATTTGTCAAGACAATCAAAAACTAAAGACTCGTCTATAGACTGACTTTTTGAAGTTCTATTATCATAGCCGGAAAGCTCTATTGCCTTCACGCACTTGTTGATCTAAAGAGAACAAAAGAAAAGCCATGTGTCATGAGATAAGACCATTCCCTTACAAATTGTCTTGAGCTCCAAAATTATTGCACAAAACGATATATTACAAACATGAATTAAACTTTTCAGTCTAAAGTCCAATGTGAACAAGCCTAATGCACAAGCTTCAAATTAATAGAAACATCGACCATGAAATGGTGAACGGAATACAACTTTTCCTGAGAAACCCAACAACTGGAAGAGTGTGGCTAAAGAACACTGTCCTATATAATCAGTTGAAACAGAGAAACCAATATACCTTAGATTCAAAATTATACTTGCACGTTTTACCACTTGTAGCATCACATGCATCCAAAGAACTGTTCCAATGATGGAGAGCTGAAAACATTTGCAGCAGCCCGTTCAGGTTTTGTGTGCGAGATGTGTAGCTGATATTTGATAAACCTCTGTTAAGAAAAAGAAAAAAAAAAGCCAAAACTTAGGTTCGAGTCATTACATTTACAAACCAAAATACAAATAGAATAAATAGAAAAATGTTTAAAGGTATATAAACAGCATAGAATCAGTAAATAAGAAAACAAATGACGTAAATAGAAAAGCATTTTAAGGTATATATACAGCTAACTGCATGATGATTTCAGGATTGCTGTCAATATGCCAATCTGGCTCCAGTTGACGGACAAACGATGACCTGCCATTCTCTGTACTACAAAAGAGAACCTGCAAATGCATTTTTCATGGCTTAAGACATGATGGCGTTAAAGAGGAAAATGTAAAAGAATACACAACCAATTAACTTCAGCTTTTTCTAGCAAGTTTTCTTGCCCAACAAAACCAATAATAAACCTCTTTGGAAAGGACAACATGCCAAGACAGAATCCTTACTGCGCCCCTAGCTATCATATTAGCTATCAATCTTTCTAAAGAAGGATAAGTGAGAAGGATGGAATTGTTATGCCATAATTACATGTATTCAATTACTCTAAGCATCTGTCTTGGAATTTCATGCAGAACCAAATTTGCAACAATTTCTTATTGGCATATAGATACTTTTTGTGGCAAAAATGGGAGTTCTCCAAGGTATGAAGTCAATCAAGCGATTAACTTTACCACTCAATTTACATAAAAGGAAAAAACATATAAAGATTGCTTCGAAAACTCTGGACAACAGATTACATTAGCCTTGCAGTTGAAAACATTACTGGAGAATGTAATACTCACAAATACTCATCTAATTTTAATTACTCGATTGTTCAAATTGTGGACACTCTTTAAATGCTCGGTGAAAGTAGCACCCTCTCTCGCTGGGCTTATATTCTATTATTGCAGCTTTTTGTTGTTGATTGTAGTTAAAATATTTCATTCTATCTGCTGTTACATAACCTTAAGTCATTCTGCAGCCCAGTAAACAGTACAAATGGGCCAATCAGCATTTCTCAGGCCATCTAGAAAAGTAATATATATAATACATCAATAAAGTACAAGTGTGAAAACCAATGTTTTGAAAATAAGCCCAAATCATCAAGTGCCAAAACGTAACGTTGAAGAGTTAAAGTTGAATAAGAGGTAAACAGGAAAAAAAAACAACTAATTGAATATGATGCTATAGAAAATAGGCAAATAAGATAATTTAGAGACTTAAGAGATAGACCTAAGGGGAACATACAAACAAATGAGTAATGTTCTACAATTAAAAACCAAGTCTTTTGAGTCGGGTATGGAAGTTTTTGGAAACAATGCACAAACTAAAAATTTTAGGAAAGTTGATTTCATTATGTAAACACCGATCAAAACTCAAATAAGTACATGAGTGTGATAACTTTGCTACACGAGGCTTTCAAGATTCAGTAAAGGCTCATTTTAGCATCTCTAAGCTCAATTTTTGAGACATTACCTAAAAGTTTCCAAGCACCAGTAGCATAAAATGAAATGGATTGAAACAAATTATGCTCAATCAAATTTACTAAAAGAATGCTTCATATGCTTAACTAGAGCAACACCATATGTGTCGACAAAGTTTTGAAGCAACGAACTCAATAAATAAAACAAGCTAAGACTGTGTATCTGTATTCTGCATGATCAACTTTTGGTTTACCTTATCCTTCACCAAACCACCAGAAGTGAAAACACCTGCATTATCCAGAGCTGCAAGAACTTTTTGCTGCATAGAATATTACAGGAAAAAAATTAGTTATATATCAATCAATTGACGGAACAAAGAAAAGACAAGAACTCGTAACAATCCAAGTCATTAACAACTATGGCACAAAATAAGAAAAAAAAAAAGCTAAACACAAATAAATAGCTACACCACTATAGTGAGTTTTGGTTTGACCTCATTATCAACCAGAATTAAATTACTTTCAATTACATTTTAGGCAACAACTAATCAACATGAGCAAAGATCATATAAAGCATATGAAATTGACCAATTTGAGGTAGAAGGAAAGGATACAGGGATTCAGCACAATAAGAATCACAGCATGGTAGAATAAGACCTATTGCAGTTATAAATTTAGAAATAGGCCATAATCTCACTGCTACTTGTTATTCATCAAGTACAAAATAGTGTGAAGCAATCCAGTACTGATAAGATCAGGAAGCATAGGTTACCCATATATACTAAATGCAGATGAACTACAGATTTTCATAGTACTGATTTCATATGTTTGAAACAACTCTACTAACATGTTGTTAGAGACCAACTGCTCTAACAATAAACTCCACTTAAACGGCAGAAAACCGGCACTACCAGCGATCACACAACAGCAGTATAATAGGGAAAATGGTGAAATAGAGCTGAAGGGGTACTGAAAAGTATTATTCCATAGCTAGAATTGGAGAGCTAGCTAAATCTCCATACAATCATCAATCATTCTATCATAACCGAACCCCTAACCCATTTCCTCTAACAACCTTTTATTCCCTTCCTCTAACTAACTTCCCCATGACTCATCACTCTCTCTCTCTTTAATTCCCCACTTTACCCTCACAACCCTCTCAAAAATTCCCTGCATTCGTATTCCTCCTCTCGCTATATTTCTGCTGAAATCTAGTCTCAACACATGTGAACTAATATAACACAAAAAAGCATAATAAATCCTCATAATACGCCTGCTAGGAAGAAAATAGAGACCAAGTACCAAATGTATATAAAAAACAGTGAGACATCAAGCTTAGTTCATGAAAAATGGCACACTCAGGCAGGCCCATAACTGACTGAATATCGTGGAAGATAGAATTGTTTATCAAGATGCCAAGCACAATGTGAAATGAAAAACTTTCTTGAGAAACATGATGAAGAGCATCACAAACAACAGAAGACAGAAAAAAATTAATTTACAAAAGTAACAACAAAATACTGTTTAAATATGATGTCTGCACGCACTTCACTTTCATCATCAAGAACTCTTTCCATCAGATAGAGATCACAAAATTTTGTAATCTCCAGGAGCACTTCTAGCACAGAGGACCTCACAGTTGCTTGTTTCTGTTTGTAAGACAAATCACGTTAGTCTATACAAACCGCATTCAACAATAAATTTAATTTAAAAACAGTATTATCTCATGACCTGAATCTCCTCTGGAGTACTTTCTTCAAGGACGATTCCAAGCAGACGACATGTTACCTACACAGAACAACAATAAATCCATGGGATCCTCAAAAGCAATCATTTTCTTCAACAGAGAAACATGTGTGCTTATTGCTTTGAAAAGCACATCAATACCACAAAAAACCATAAATAATATAGAATCCCGTAAGTACTAAATCATAAATATAAAAAATGAACAAGACTGCAGAGGCAGAACGAGCAAATATGTTTCTACACGTTAGATTGCTTACTTTAGCACAGAATAATCTTCAGATAGCAATTGAAGAAACTAGACTTAAACAAGAGAAATACACTTCATGCCACAGGGATTTAGATACACAGTAACTATGATTAAAAATTAGTCACACTGCATCCAGTTATGCATAGTTAAACAAGAGGAAGGAAATTCCACAGTACGTCATGTAATGGGTTACAGATGATCTACCAAATACTGCCTCTCTTTTCCAAAGCCCCCATATTGCATTTTACAGAATCTGTGCTCTTAGAAAATGAGATTCAAAATCTGTAAATATTTAAACCTTCTATATTGCATCGTTTTAAGCACTACAACTACAACATGAGCCTTTCTGTTCTACAAAAGGAACTCACTAACTGTCCTTAAGAAAATTTATGTGGTTCATTTGGGTAGAATCAGTCAATCCTAACAGTTGGATTTCCTTGTTGCATCCTTTTATAGTATGTATTATAACTACATGAAGAAATATTTATTCTCATTGTTAATAAAATGCAACCAACAAATAGAATGATTAAGCTAATAGCACAAAATAGATAAAGTTGTCCTTCACCCCAAATCTACCAAATAAGTACTCAAACCCATGTTTTATAAAATACTCCCAAACCAAAAAGTGTATCACCTCCACTGATGCTAACAAAAAAAGGCAACAGGCAGGCAAAGAAATATCCAATCAATAATCAAAATAGGTCTCAAATAGTGTTTCTTACCTTTCTCCCTTCGCTTAATTTTTGCCTGACAATTTGGCCCAATGTTGGCTGAAAAGGAAGGGCAAAGAATGATAAGAATAGACAACCCTTGTATCTCTAGGAACTGTAGTTTAGCATAGGAAAAAGAAACTACCTTTACGGGTTGAAAGAATTCATCAACAACATTTTGTGCCCTCAAATCCTCAGAAGAAGAACAAACTCCAGAAGGAATTGAATTTGGACTCAATTGAGTAGTGGCACCAGAACTGCCAGTTGTGGGACTTTGGCGTTTTGGTTGCCTTCTTTGACCCCCAGCTGGTGACCTCAACAATCTCCAGGTAAAAACAATTGCAACAGCAAACCCTGCTATAGCTCCAACCGATCGAGAATCCTATCACCAAAAAGGAAATGGTAATGAATCACAAATGTATTTTGACAACACATCAAGAGTACCCCTCATAGAAGATATATGTAGGCAATTCCACAAAAACAGATAAGAGTGATAAATTTGCATTTAGGAGGTCTATAAGTCATCAGTTAAGAAGGCTGGAATACAACAGATGTCTAAATAAGAAATAATACAACTGCATACAACCATTTATGAGCAACAGACAAAAACAGCAACTGGGCATTAAACTACCAAGTTGAATCCTCGGCAACATAGTCTGGTAACATTAAGTACTGTCATGCCCTAGAAACCAGAAGCTAAGTTTTGACAATTCAAAAGTCAATGTCCTCCGAAACAGGTATAAAAACAGACTATAATTATAGTTGATGTTAAGAGCAACAGAGAGAATGCTAAACAGAAGTGGGTAATGGTGAGCTGCAAAATAGAAAATATTACACCTTATAAAATACAACAAAAATACCCATTCATAATCATGACACAAACTTAGTTGACAGTGATCGTCTCCAGACTCTCGCTAAAGATTGAATAATACCTTTTACAGTTGACATTGTTAAGCAAAAATGAACAATCACTGAATCCAAAAGAAAAACAAAGATATTACGATTCATGAACTTTGCCGGCACCATAAGCTGTATGTTTCAAGAAAAAGTATTTTGAACAACAATCAAAGACCTAAAAAGAAGTAATTTGATTAATAACCCAAATTATCGATCTCTAAACAGTAATAAAAACAGAAACTCCACAAAATTCGCCAAAAATTAAATGGGTAAATAGAAACATGAAGAATCCAAAAGGAACAAACAGGCGTACAGATCGAGGCAAAAACAAGTAAGAAAAAGAGGTGGGCCGCACTGACCAGGTTGCGAAGTGAGATAGAGAAGAGATTGGACATCTTAATGGTTAGATAAGCCCCAAAGCGTTTGATTAGCTGGAATATCTCTTCCTTCGATGATTCTGCCATTCCTACTCCCTAATATCCGCCGCAGTCCACCCTCCGACCACTATTCTACAACGATAAATAATACCGCAACAGAACAGCACAGAACACGACAACGAGAGACTAACCGTAAAGAAACAAAAGGATATGTCTTGTGTTATATAGTGAGACTGTGAGCTAACTGAGGTTGGATTGATCTCACAGCCCTGCCATTCCCATCCCACAAACAACACCGTGATCGATCGAGCGCTAGAGTCCAAGATGCCTCTTGTTCTGTGTTTGTTATGTTATTGTTTTCCTCTTTTTTATAATTATATTATTTGAGAAATAGTCGAATTTAAATGATTCAAAATATTATTTACCAATATTTAGATTTTTATGCAATTTAAGTAATTTCAACATCATTTTGAAACAGTAAATTCTGAAATAAATTTAGGATCTTTTAAAAAATGTATTTAAAAATTGTAAGTTAAGTATTAATCTCTTTAATTTATTTTTGTTTTTTAATTATTCTTTTAACTGAAATATTTTTCATTTAATCATTTTTTAAAAAAGAATTCTTTTTCTAGTAAGTTATTAGTTATGTTTCTTCTTCACCTGTCTTTGTTTATTAAGCTATCCTTTTCTTGCCTTCAATGTTACCTCTTGTCTTGGTTTTCCATAGATAACTCCTCTCCTTAAAACTCTTTATGGTGCTTACTTTTCCGATTGCTCCTCTTCCTCCAAATTGGCCTCTTCTCTCATCCAAACTTATGGGTACTCCTTCTCTTACTCTTAATTGTGTTTTTGTGGTTAAAATTTGTTAAAGAAGAGTCCCCACTCCCCAACCTTGGGGTTTGTTGCCCCTTCTTCTTGTAATAAGACTATTATCATTACTCCTCTTATTAATACTCTTGAATCCACTCTAACAAAGTGGTCCTCGAGATCTCCAACGGGCTCTTTCTTAACAAGTGCTTGCCTTTATCAGTAACATAAAGGAGGGAAACTACCAATTAATCCAAACTTAGTTTCCCAAAAGTATTCTTTAATAAAGCTAAGATATTCCTTTCTAAGTTTAACTCAACTTCTTATTTAAATAGAGTTATGGAAATACTACCTTAGTGTATCAACGGTAATCACTCTTTTTCTTAACAAATTGGCATTTGAGTGTTGAGCTAGCTAGATATAACCAAACATTTGTTCCAATTTATGTTAGTTTAATACTCCTCTTAAATACTTATGCATCGAAGCTTTCAATCACTTGATGTTTATGCTTTGGTTTATCTTCTTTTGTCCTTTCTTGCCTCTTTTGTTTATATATTACTGATAATGTATATGACCTATAATGGAAGAAGTTGACTAAGATTAGGAAGCACTTATGTAATCATGTGATGTTAAATGAATTTAATTACTTGCACCATCTATGTCTATCTTTTATAACCAAAATTTAGATAAAATCACAACAATGAACTTATGGATTATTGATTTCATATGTTAGAAAAGGATTTTGCTCTTGTAGATATTATTGGTAATTATGTTAGTAAAAATAATGTATCAGTTGCATGTTACGTAAACTTATATTTCCTTTAATATGACTTTTGCTAACATGGTTAGCTTTTATGAATTGTGAACTCCAATAAATCATATTTATCTCAATTAAAATAAAAGGTAAAAGGCAAGTAGTGATTACAAAATGCAACACATTTTTGTAATAAAAATGATAAGAAAAGTGAGAACTATGCAAAACAAAGACGAAAGATCTAAAACATAAACACTAGAAGTGAGTTCCTATTACTTTCCCATCTCAAAATTAAAAAAATTTTAAAAGTTCTTTCATGAAAATAAAATGACGGGAAGATGGTTAACTCAACAGTGAGCAAAAGTAATTGTTATGGTTAACTCAACAGTGAGTAAAAGTAATTGTTCCTCTACTATGCACTTCACAATTGAGGGAATATATAGAATGAAATAATATTATTAGGCGCCAAATTTCTTGACCCTATTACATTGGAAGAATAATGTTGATAATTTTGCAATTGGCTTAGGCTAGTATGGTCTATTATGATTATTGTATGCCATTTTATGTCTTTGTATGTGAATTATAGTTATTTTGCCTTTAAAGACGTGATGTTTATATCACATGTTGGAAGTGTTCTACTTGTGTTAGTATGTATCACATGCTTTTGTTGACATTATACCAATAATTGATTGTAAGAGTTTCAAGTGTTAATGCTTATAGTAAAATTTGACGTTGTATGCAATAGATATAAATTCAAAACTATTGAACAAGTGTATTATATTAAATACAAAATATTCTTTTTCGCAGGCCCTAATTTGTTTTGAAGAGCGTCACTCATCCTTCTTCTTTGTAGCCTGTGGTCGTCTGTCCATTCAAGTAAGTCGTCTAAGTAATGTCTACCATATGTATTGCTTTAATAGTACGAGTATTTATATTTAGGTTTTGTGTGAATGCAAAGGAGGTATTGATTTTGTGTTGTTGTTTAGAATATTCTTATAATCATTGATGAGTTTTTATGTTCTTCTCTAATAGTCTAAGTATTTATGTTTGGTATTATTTGAATCATTGATGAGTAGATGTATGATTACATAAATATTTACTGTATGTGGAATGAGTTTGAGATCTTATGGATGATCCAATGCATAATAAACTCCTAGGACGGTATATAGGCTAGAAACCTGTGATGTAGCTCCCATGAGTTTTATCGATGAAAAATTCCACAAGCTTAGGAGTCAAAGAGAGAACTTGCTTTCTTGATTCATATGGTGTAACATTGCTATGTACCTTAGTGTTTCTTTTAATTCAAACTTATTGTATGCAACTTGAATCAAAAAATTAAAAAAGTATTAAGTTGTATAGTTACAAAAAATTCACAATAATTTGAGGCACAATAAACCCCTAGGATGATATATAGGTTAGAAACCAGTGATGTAGGTCCCATGAGGCTGATCGGTGAAAATTTTCACAAACCTAGGAATCACAGCAAGAACTTGCTTTCTTGATTCATATGGTGTAACAATGCCACATACCTTAATGTTTCTTTTAATTCAAACTTAGTGTATGAACTTGAATCAAAAAATTAAAGAAGTAGTAAGTTGTATTGTTATGGAAAATTCATAATGATTTGAAGCATAATAAAAACCCTAGGATGGTATATAGGCTAAAAACCCATGATGCAACTCCCATGAGGCTTATCAGTGAAAAATTCTCCGAGCCTAAGAGTTACAGTGAGAACTTGCTTTCTCGATTCATATGTGTAAACAATGCCACATACCATAATGCTTATTTAAAATCAAACTTTAGAAATCAACTTGTAAGTGAGTAATTCAAACATGATTACTTAAACTTCAATGTGATTAATTCTCATTTTTTTAAATAATAGCTTTGCATAAATGAATAATGTTGATAGATCTTAGATGTATAGACGATTAACACCTGATGGTTTCATTAATCCTAAGTTTGTTAAGGGAGTTGAAGCTTTTATTCACTATGCATGTTCTCAACCTACATATATGGATGACCTAAAGATCATATGTCTATGTAAAAAATGCAAACATATTTGTTTTCTTCTTATTGATGAAGTGAATCTCCATTTGTTAAGAAAAGAGTTTGTTCCAAATTATTTTAAGTGGACATGACATGGGGAGCCATTGATTTGTAGCATCTCAAGGGGTAATGAAGTAAACTCGTCAATAAATGTGGAGGCTTTGAAGGGGGACTGGATCTAGAACAAATAATGTGCGTGCAACTGAAAATCGTTACATCTAAATGGTTTATGATGTAGCCAGTTACACCTTTTAAGAAAATATAGAAAATATTGAAGAAGAATCAAACCTACATGAAAAATAATTTTTTGACATACTGTAATCAACTGACCAAGAATTATGGCCAAATTATGAGATGATGACTCAACTGTCTTCAATTGCTAGAATATTGAACATGAAGTACAAAGGACATATTTTTTTATCAAAGTTTCGATAAAATTCGTCGTTGGTATAATGAATCATTACCTCCTGATCATGTAATGGTAGATAATTTTTACATTATGAAGAAACTTATTAGAGGTCTTAGTTTTCCAGTTGATTTCAACTTGATTGTTGCAAATTGGGATGTATATTGTTTTAGGGAGATGATGTGGAATTACAAGAGTGCAAATTTTGTGGTCAATCTAATTTCAAACCTAAAAAGTGTATTGTGGAATAGAAATTAGTAGTACCTTGGAAGCAAATGTATTATTTCCCGCTAACTCCGAGATTTTAAAGACTATATGCCTCTAATGTTACTACATCTCACATGATATGGCATAATGAACATGAATAGGAAGATGGAATAATGAGTCATTCATTGGATGCACTAGCATGGAAACATTTCAATAACACCCATTATGAGTTTGCAACTGAAAGTTGAAATGTTAGGTTGGGATTGTCGACAGATTGTAAAACACCACTAGCATAAAGCATATACCCAAACATTCACAAGATATTCGAAAACATACCTTATGAATGACCAATCACGTTCACTTAAGGTGGCATCATATAGAACACAAGTATTCAAAAGATCATTTTTCCCATTTCATTCATAAATATAAACATTCATTGTGTTATTACACTCATATTTCATGTATATAGGTAATACATAACATGTGAGAGTTCACAACTCTATACAAAATGTACAACCTAAAATGGGATGCTAGATCCAAAATGTTTTAACTAGATTCTTCAAAATCAGCTGACCAAACCTTTGAGCCACTAACTAGACCTTTAAGCCATTCTTATTTCCAAAATTGGTACTACTAGACTACTACAAGATTGCCTTAGAAGTTAAATCTCCTCAGTACCTGAAAATCAACGTTGCAATTTTGATGAGTTTGCAAACTCAGTGAGTGAACCATCATCGATGTGCTCACTCAAGTCAGAACATAAACAGCATAAGTATGTAACCAAATTCACAAATATATCACATTATTCAAAATCAAATCTCATAGATCACATCATTCAGTTTTATGTACCAAATCATAATATACATCATTTTTCAACAAGCACATTATAAATACAAACATTTCATATAATCATTTCAAAAAAATCCAATTATTCAACTCAATCATTTGTGTCATCAAACATATATATTCATTTTTATTTTGTTGTGACTGAGCGCCTATTTAACTGTCCCATACCAGGCTCATTTTATAACTGTCTCGTACCTGTTATGAATACTAAACTCATTTCATAATTATACTGTACCCATTATGAATACCCGGCTCATTAACTACTAAGCCTGTGAGTCTTATGCACATTTCCTGAGCTTTAAGCTCTTTTCACGTGGGTCACTCCGGTCACAACTCCTTTGTCTAATCATGAATAATAGAGTAATAAAATGCAACAAATTACATATTATGCTATCAATACCTTTTATTCAAAGTGCACAGCCATTTATCATATTCATCGGATCTAAATTTGACATTCAACACTTAGTTGAGTACTCATTTCACTTTGTACATACAAATTTGAAACACTTCCAATATAGTCCCAAATATCAAACTCCTTGAACCATCAATGTCTGGAATTATCAATATCATAACCATATCCATAGTAGTTCAATACCTGAAAGTTAATCAAAACAATTCAAACATAGTGAGAAAACATCTAGGTTAACTCACTACACCTATGATTCAAACAGAATCACATATAATTGAGTTTAAACATCTAGGTTGACTCACAGTACTCTTCAAATAAGCTATTGCCTTGATGACCTGGTAATGATTGGATGCTGATGATCAATTTGTGCTTCTATTGTCATGTAATACACATATAATTTACACATCACTAACTTGTTTAATCAAATGAATATTCAATCATGCACATGTATACGTGTCATGTTCAATGCATGCTCAATTAACTATCTGTAACATCCCATTATCCTATGATTAGGGTTAGAACCCTAGGATGCTTTATATACATATGCACATGAATAATGTTGTCTTTCATGAAATAATTGTACATGTATTCATTGACATTTTTCCATGTATAAGTGATTTTTTATGTGATTAAAGTGTGAATTTTGGATTAATTGTGTTACAAAATTTATTTGGTGACAATAGTTATTATTTCATAAATTTGGTGAATTTTAAGAAAGTTATTGAAAATTTGAGGTATCTAAGAATAGGAAAACAATATTGAAATAAGAGACAAATTATGTAGTGACAAATGGATCTATTAATGTGTGACATGTGGACAAAGAGTTAAGGGACAATTGGTTGCCTTACTTGGAAGAAACATGTAAGACATGCATTGGAGACATGTGTCAAGCCCTAAAAGGGATACCTAGGCATTAGGAAAAACATTTCTGCAACTCCTTTCTTTGGCTTCACCGAAACCATCTACACTTACCTTCTTGCTTTACCATCATCGAAAACACCATCTTCCTTCTTGCTTTGTTGTCACCAAAACCCATTATGTGCTCTCCCCATTTCTAGAATTTCTGCTAAACGAATTGAAGTGTGAATCAAGTAAGTAATGCTTGAAGTTTTATGATAGTGTAAATGATTTGTGTTGAGGTTTTAATGTTTGTAACTGAATGCATGCATAAAAGGTGTACATTTTCATGCTTGTGGATTGCTGCATGCATAAATGGTGTTGATGCATGCGTGGGTGGTGAAAGAAGAAGCAAATTTGGTGATATGATTAACAAGATGAAGGATTATAGTCATTGGAATATAATATATGCAGTATTTTACTGAACATACATTTGTATTTATGGCATAAGTTGATATGTGAATATCCAAATTGGATGGAGTTTAATTTAGAATAAACTAGAGACATAGAACTACATTTTTTATCCAAGAATAGAATTCGAAGTATATCCTTAAGAGTCTAGAAATTTGGCTTGAAGTTGAAATTGGTGTTTTGTTGAGGTATGAAAACAGTATGTGAATTTTTGATTATAACTTGCAAGATCCTAAACTAAAATGCATGATATTAGTGTCATTAGACTTTCAAAACATTGAGGAACATTGATTAGTATAAGATGTTGCCTAAATACCCCATTGTCGAGGTCGAAATGGTCATGCAAATCAAACCCGAAATTAGCTTAAGAAAAATATAGAAAATTGATAGGTTTATGATTGATTTTATAAAGATTAAGAGGTTTAAGAAAAGTGATTAGAGTTTGATGATTTTATGAAAAACAAATTGGTTTGTGAATGAGTATAGAATGGTGATGTGTTTATGCTAAAGTGATCTAGAAAAATTGAAATGAATTTGGTGTAAAAATGGAAGTAAGTTTGGATGAAAGAAGAAAGTTACAATCGCGACGAAGCAAGATCACGACCCGAGAGCCTATTAAAGAGTGATTGTTTTTATTGAACATGCTTTGGTATTTTGATGATATCTTGATCTGTAGATGTCCAAATGAGGTGATTCATAGTTCAAATTAAATTAGACACATATGTCTACAACTTTCTTAAAAAAGTTGAATTTTATTTCTATCCCTAAGACTTTCAAAATCTAGTTTGAAATTAAGTCTTGATTGAGGTTGTAGTACTAACTGAGACAAAAATTATATCCTGAGGTTATCAAAGAAACTAAATTAATGTAGGCTAAATCAGACAATGGTGTCTTAAAAAACTTGTAATTCATTCTCTTAGCTTTCAATTGGAATTAAGTTTGTAATTTTTGGATATCGGAGCTAAAAGATATAAGTTGTACAAAGTCGAGGGTATGATCATGTACTAGCCACAAGTTCAAATATACACAGTTTGTGGTATTATGAGCATAACGCATAGAATAATGAATCAAATTGGATGATCTTAGAGTCATTAGAAACTTAAGACATGAGTGAACAATTTTCCAGAAGCAAGTGTTGCCAAATTATTTGATTTTCCTAATGATAATGATCATGCAAAGTTGACCCAAAAGTACATTGCTAGAAAAATCTGAATTGATCAATTAGGTTATGAAATTAGTTTCACATTTTTTTATTATGGTCCAAACCCTAAGTACAAATTACTAATGAGGGTTTTGATATATATGAGTGATATGGTGAGAAGAATTTCATAAGATACCCGAGATTGTTATTAAACATGCATTGTGCATTTTTTATATACATAGATGTGCATAAAGGCATGCTTATACATTTGTGCAAAAGTATGATATTTGTAAATGTGTTTTGTATGATATAGAGGAACACATTGGATGTTAATTAGACATTACCGAACCATCCAGGCAATAGCATATCGGAGCATACTGTGAGTCAACCTAGATGAGTTTTCCTAGGATTGATTGAATTTGTTTGACTTCCAATTATTAACTGTTTGTGATTTGTTTATGAATTCCGGACTTAAAGTCCAAGGAGTTAATAATTGGGAATGTATTGGAAATGTTCTAATTACTGTAAAATTCTGAATGATATTTGTATTCTCAATGAAAGTTGAATGCTAGACTTAGGTTTGATGACTATGAAATTCTGACTGTGCGTCATGTGACTGTTGTATATGGCATATTCTGTATTTGATGCATTTCATAAAATGCATACTTAGATAAAGGCGTTGTGACCAGACTAGCTAGTATGAAAGCACTTGCACGTAGAGCTGATCCGTGATTTCTGATTCTGCAAGTAGAGCTATATTCCATGATTTTGTTCTGACTGAGCCCAATGGGCCAGTATGTGTATACTTATGTGATAGGCACTCGGTCACAACATTAATAATGAATCTGGAGTCTCATGTGCTTTTGTATTTGTAAATATTTGTTCTGATTCACAATGATTACATGATATGCCATATTATTGTAAGCATTTGGAATACATATGTTCTGAATGAATATTTGTGAAATATGTGATTTGTGTATATGACCTAGGTGAAATCATCAATGATTGTTCGCTCATTCAGTTCCCAAAACTAACAAAAAATTGCAACGTGGCTTTTTAGGTATGAGACAAGAGACCTAGTTTCTTAATATAGATTAGAGGAACATTTTGGACTAGTTATGGCTCAGAGGTCTGTCAGCTGACATAAGAAGAGTTGTAATTTGTAATTTGTAGTTTTTGTCTAGAACTTGTATAAAGTTTGTAAAATACAGTGTAAGCTTTTATGAATGAATGCAATGAAAGGTATAAAAATTTCACGACTTTTAATTAAGTTAGTTGATGCCATGTGTAAGTTGGATTTGTTTTTGCTCTAACATACCATTATCATAGGATATGTACTTGAATGTCCTCGGATGTTCGGGTATATACTCTATGGTAGTGGGATGTTACACCTTTGAGCCTAAAAAATAATGTTGCAATTTTGGGGTAAGTTTTGCAAACTCAGTGAGTGGACTATCCTCGATGGCTCACTCATATCACATAACACAATTTTTCATACTTCAATTTCACATACACTTCATGTCATCATATAATACACATCATTTCATCAATAATCATATAGCATCATATAACAATTTGATCACTTATTCCACATTTCACATTCGATGTAGTCAAATAGTTCATTTCAATCATTTAAAACATACATATCAGTTATATATGCAATGCACATGAGACTCACTTCCAATTTTCATTATCGTGACCAAGTGCCGTTTTACTAGCCCATATCCGTTGTAGACACCGGGCTTGTTTTAGATATTGTTCCATATCCCTTGTTGATACTGGGCACATTAACAATTGAGTCTGTGGCTCTTATGTATATTCCAAGCTTTAAACTATTTCAGACTGGTCACTCCGGTTATAACTTCCTTTATGCTGTCATGCATTAATATAATGAAATTCATCATATTCATATATATTCAATCAATTGCTTACTTTCAATTTCACATTCACATTCACATGTTTCATTGTATTCAACAAAAATGTTGATAATCAATTATTTCATTCACATTCACATTCAATGAAACACCTTCTACATTCTCACATTTATTAGACTCATCGGACTATTAATGTTAGGAATTATCTCAATCACATTTACATTTAGTAGTAATTCAACATAGAAATTTAAAACAGAACAAACAATGAAAGAGAGACCATCTAGATTGACTCACAGTATGCTCCAGATTAGTGGTTCGAACCCAGTCATAAAGCCCTTAGAGGTTAAATAAAAAATAATCCAAGGATTGCAATATAGGGTGCAACCTCGGGTCATTCATTTAATCGAAACCTAAAATGAATGAACCTAAGTTAATCCATATGCCATGCTATGTAAGCTAATTGGGAAAAAGGGGGTTTCGATTTTTGAAATCATTAATTGAACTAAATTGAATTGTAAAATTTATTTTTTGGATTTTTAGGATATAGAAAACGAAAAGATGAAAAATAGATGATTAAATACTGATAGAATCCTCTTGAAAGTGAGCCCTAGCTATCATAGTTCGAAGTTGATTTTTATGGGAGTAGAAATCGATAAGCATAGTTCGAAGTTGATTTTTATGGGAGTAGAAATCGATAAGCTTCAAAATGGTAAACCTTAAAGTACTTTTTAAGTCCGGGATCTTAATCAACGGGACTCCATTTCTTAAGATCCTATTAAGTGCTCTTAGTGTGTGTAGTAGGATCAGCCAATGCAATAGGTCAAATGAAATCTAGAATCAACTCAATATCAAACATAACCATGCAACATAAAAGAGAATCAAGAAGATTACAAATAGACATATATGAGACTTCATATATTTAAGCTCAAAGTTCTAGATAAACTAATCCAAACTACATATAATGAATATCCAACATCTGATTAAAACAGTAATCAAGTAGCTTAACTAGAAATTAAAAATCCTAGACCTAAAAATTTATAAATTCATAGCTGAACCATGGATTAAACTACTCTCCTTTTAAGCTCATTAAACTCCAGCCATTGTTACATCTTTAAGAGGAAAAGAAACACCTAGCCACGCATTGCACCCGGAAGCTTCACAAATGATAATGAATTTGGGTCACCCATAGTAGAGGTTTGACATTAGAAAAATAGAGGAAAATGAGATAAAGATGATAGATAGATGATAGATGGTTGATGGAGGCTCTCTTTTGGATTGTTTTTTCACTTATCCCGAAATAAGGTTTTCCAAAACGATATCCAAGTCAGTTTGCACGAATGGTTAATTGAAATTTCCAAAAATGATTCAGGTCTGAATTGTTGATTCAAATATTTCATCTTTTACAGCGAACTTTTCCTGTGAGGTCTTTGGTAATATTTCCTAGTTTGACAGCGGCGAAATCTACCAGTGTTGATGTTGTTGACCTTGTGTGCTGTAATTTCTTGGTCTTCACTCTTGGCTCTACTTCTTGAGTGTCCTATAATGAAAAGAAATAGTTTGCAATATCAATTGTCCTAAAAACCAATTGAGTGCAATTAATAACTAATTATGACAATTTTGCCCTCAAACTACATTAATTCAAAAAAAGTACTCTTAAGCTAAATTAAGCACAATATCTAACAAAAAGAGTCGAAAAGTATAACAAAAACTATGAAAATACCACTAAATAATATAGAAAACTTGGGTTCAATCAAATTCCCCCACACTTAGACCTTTGTACTCTTACACAAAGCTTATAAAAGTCAAAGAGATACAAGTGCAAAAGAAAATACCGATCATATTGAAAAACGAGGCAGAAAATTAGTAAAACCACTTTCTCATAAATCAACCAAAGCAGACTGAAAGAGCATTAAGAAGATTGTACACTATTATTAAAACCTACACCACTCTTATCATTTGGAAGTCTATATCTTTCAATTATATCATTCATCCTTTTTGTAATTTCAGTAAATGTTGATAAATCTGCTGAGAGACTGTTAATCATTTGTTTTAGTTTATTAATTTCCCCATATTTATCTATAGTTACTTTCTTTTTCAAATCGTCTACTTATTTCCTAAGGCAAGCGCTTTCTTTTTTTCAAAAGTTCTGTGTTCTTCAAAATTTCAAAAAATTTCTTTTTCAATATCCTATATTGTTTTAAGATAGCATGTGAATCTTCTAACAATTCTAAATACTCATCTTGAAGATTATCAAAGTTAGAAATTACCTCATCATCGCATTCCCTTTCAACTACCAAGCATATATTTGTTTGTTCTGATGTTTCTGAGTCGGATTCAGATTGAAACGAATCTAGATCTTCCTAAGTTGCCACCATGCTATTTTTGTTTTCTTTACTTTTCTTCTGTTTTCTTCTGAGCAACGGGCATTCAGACTTGTAATCTCCTGGTTTATTGCACTCAGCAAAAGATAGAACTTTTCTCATTCTTTGAATCGTCTTTGCTATTCTTCTTAAAAGAGAAGTCTTTATTTCCCTTTGATTTCTTTTTCCACACCCTCCTAATCTTTTTTGAAATGAAGGATAGTTCATCATCGTCTTCACTTGAATCTTGATTAGATTCACTAGCATCATCATTCTTGATTTCTTCAATCTTTAATGCTTTTGAAGACGTGCTTATATTTTTCTGTATCTTCTTATTCCTCTAACCAGCCTTTAATGCAATAGATTTATCTCTTCTAGATTTATCTTCTGTGTCAAGCTCTACTTCATGTATTTTTAGTGAACCAAGCAATTCATCTAGCTTTAGCTTACTTAAATCCTTGGCCTCTTGTATTGTCATTACTTTGGGTCTCCATCTTTTTGGAAGACCCCTAAGAATCTTTTTGACATCATCTTGAATATTGTAGATTCTCTTAAGAGCTTTAAGTTCATTAACAATTGTTTAGAATCGTCCAAACATCTGATCAATAGTCTCATCATCTTTCATCTTGAATGGCTCATACTGATGAACAAGAATACTAATCTTGGACTTTTTCACCTGATTTGTGCCTTCATGTCTAATGGCTAATGTGTCCCACATTTCCTTCGTAGATAGGCATCTATGAACCTTATCATATTCACTTCTACTTAGAGCACAACTTTAAAAGAACTTGACCATTGACTTTAACTGAAATCGATCTTTCTGATCAGCTGACCATTTGTTATGAGAGATGCTATTGCCTTCGTCGTCTGTTGGTGTATATGGACCATTCTCAATGATATCCTAAAGATCAATATGTGTGGATTTTATAAAGAGACACACCCTATCCTTCCAATAATGATAATCTTCGTCATTGAATGCAAGAGGTCTTGGGACCGAGGCTCCTTCTGCTATAAAGACATGTGATTCATCCATGGATCTTTGTCCTTACTTTGTAACAATGTTTCTTAGAAATCTCGCTCTGATACCAAATAAAGTAAATCACTTGTTAATATAGAAATCACGTATATTATGTAGAATACACAAGCAGGGGGGTCGAATTGTGTTAAATCGTCAAAAATATTAATCTTTAGAAATTTCTTAGATTTCTTTACAAATTCAAATGATCACAAAACAATTCACTTAAGTTGATGAGTGATGCAATCGTAAAAATTATTATCTACTCTTCTAACAATAAGAAAATTAAAAGATAAGGGTTAAAAAATAGACGCTGCAATTTTATATTAGTTCACCCTTAACCTTAGGCTACATCCAATCCTCAGAGCTTGTCTGAGATTTCACTATACTCATCAATGTTACAAGTATTCTTTTTACACTTGCAGAGTCTCTTCAGGTCTCTCTCACAAAGTATTCTTTATTTGCTTTCTTAGCCTCTCCATGCTCTAGCCTTTCTTTCTCTTGGAAAGATATTGTTTGAGCTTCACGTTACAAATGTTTTCGCTCTCTTTCTTTCACACTTGAGTACAGAGTTTCTCTAAGTATTGTACAATCAGATTTTCTCTCTTGTATTGTATCTCTTTGTAAAACGTTATTTAGATTATGACTATTACTAGTATTTATAACCTAAGTCTTCAACTGTATTTTTAAGAAAACTACTTCTTGAATCTCCTAGAAACCATTATTAGTTGAGTCCTATAATTAACTCCAACTAACTAACTGACTGACGTTCTAGAATAGTTTTCATTTCCATCACCTAGTGTCGCACTTTCGTACTGTGTCATGCTTATATCTTCTTATGTTGACCTTTTGTATCTTCTTATGTTGACCTTCTGTATCTTCTTATGTTGACCATCTGTAGTTTGACTGTCTTACGTCGTTCGTCTTGAGTTTAAAGTATCTTTTGGGTTTGACAATGCATCGTCTTAAGTTGATGATTTGTGTCACTTACATTTTTCTACGCACTTAACAAACTCATCAAAACAATTCAGACACTTCTAAAATTATTAATATTTGATTGTCATAAAAATTAATAGAAGTGAAGTCTTCTTGACTTAGCAACGGTCTTGCTGAAATCTAGGAGGTCCTTGTGTTCTCATTTGGCCACCTACATTGTTAGTACTTTATAAAAAATTTGGGAGATTTTTCCACCCAGGATTGTAGGTATTAGAGTATAGATTGTCACCTCGTTGTGGCTGACCCAAGTAATTTACTTGTTCGGTACCACTCGCTCCTAACAAGAAGCATTCAGTTGTGCCATAATTATTCTACCCACATAATTCATATTGTAACTACATGGTTTTGACTGTGGATGAAGAAGCTCTTTATATGTTGCTCAACTGCTTAGTGAGGGTAGCAATCTGTGCTTACAAGGCTATCACTGAGTTAAGTGGAATCGTTCCTTTTTACTCTTTAGACCCTTGTTTACTCCTTTCATTTGACCACATACAACTGTTACTCGCTAATTCTTTCAAAAGTTCATGAGTTGCATCAATGGTTTTCCTCATCAAAGACCCTCTTATAACTGCATCTATTGTTCCCTTGATGCTCTGAATTACACCATTGTAAAATGTCTACAAAAGAAATTCCTTTGAAAGGTTATGGTGGGGGCAATTCCTTTGTAATTCCTTGAATCTCTCCTAACCTTTATACAATGACTCCCTATCACTTTGTTGAAAGTTGGTGATCTCTTTGATGATTCTTATTGTCTTGGTCAAAAGGAAGTACTTAGCCAGGAAAGCATAGGCTAGCTACTCCCAAGTAATGATTTGGCTTGCACTGAATGAATTATACCATGCCTTTGCTTGATCTATCAAGGTAAAAGAAAACAATTTCAACCTCACAGCATCATCTGACATCCCATTAAACCTGAAGGTATCACAAATCTCTAAGAAATTTGCAAGATGGGCATTGGGATCTTTGTTGGACAGCCCATAAAGTTGCGCACTGCTTTGAAATATGTTGAGGAATGTCGGCTTGATCTCAAAATTATTGGCCTAAATCGCTATCCTTGCAACTCCTTGAGGATTGAAATCTGGCCTCATAAAGTCCATCAATGTTCTCTTAGCTCCTTCTTGCTCTCCTTCTTTTGCCATAATCCTTTGTATTTGTTCTTAACGTCTAGCTCTTCTTAGCTCTCTTTCGTGCCTTATAATAACTAAAAGCTCGTTAGACCTTCTCATGCTCCTTGTGTTCATACGCCTGCAAAAACGCAAGGAAAAGTATCAAACACTCTTAAATCAAAGTCACCCAGACTAAACAAGATGCTAAACAAAACAATCCTCAGTAACGGCACCAAAAACTTGTTGATTGCAAAAACAAACTACTTATTTTATGCTAAAAACTGCAAGTATACGGGTCGTTACTTAATTTAGGTTGGGCTTGGTTTAAGACTCAAATTTCGAGAATAAACTGAAATGTAAACTAGATCAAACAAATGAGCAACAAAAATAATGTAATAATGGAAATTTGTCAAGAGACTTAATCAAGTGATGGGAGAGGGGGTTTACCTATCATTAATGTTAATCTACCCTTTTATGTGCTTATGAGGTATCAGTTCTAGACGATCATAAGGTTGATTACTCTCTCTTGAGTTATAATCATTCCCTAAATTATAAACTCTAATCGAATTATAGACTTGCAATCTCTCAATTCATAAATTATCCATAATTCTAATTAGTTCTAAAGATCTCTAATAAACAATTGGGTCTTACACGGGATCTCTCACCATGAAATTACTGACTAGATTGATTATGTGGTCAATTAGATCACCTAACTATCATTAATCCAATCTAATTATTTTTATGCAGTTCACACTCTCGGTTTGTTACCGAAATATGCAATCATATTAATCAATCACAACACCTAAATTATGTAAATACAATTAAACCAAATTAACATTAAAAATAAGCAAAATCCCAAAGGAAAAGTTAGAACATCATTAACAACTTAAAATCCATAACCACACAACCCATCTCAATCTTACACATTAAATGAATAAAAAGGTAAATAGGGAGGAAATAAAACTTAGGTTGGGTGATTCAGGAGAGCAGCCGCTTCGAGAGATCACCTATTCTAGGAAGCTTTGGCATTGGAACCATCGTCTTCTTCCTTTTTTTCTACTCTCTCTCTCACTCTTCTCCCTCTCTGTTGGGTTTCCAAATGTAGGCAGAATGTAGACTCCTTTCTAAGGTTCCATCATTATCCTTTTATAGTCTTTTCCAATTAAGGTAACCTTAGTGTCTTTTTGGGGTCTAAAATGTCTAAAATATCCCTTGAAAACTCGAATTCGAAAGTGACTCTCTATTTGTTTGCGTACAGGCCACGATCATGCATCTACTCTATGTCACGATCGTGGAATATTTCCTACGATCGTGGCCCTATGTTGGTGCTTCTTCCACGATCATGACATATTTTCCATAATTGTGGGATTATGTTTTTGTTCGATTCTCCTCCGAAACTCCTCTGAATGTCCTGAAACACTAATAAACTCATCATGGCACCTCATATATATATAATTGAAGCTTCAAAAACAAGTTCTCACCCAAAGAACACTTAAAACATAAATTTTTATGAACTAATACAATTCTTAACCTAAACACACACTAAACAATCAAATTAACCACTAAACACATATCAAATTACTTATAAAAATAAAATGCAAACTATACCTATCAAATAGATAACTAAATATTAATTCTTTATAATATTATGTGATAAACTAAACTTAAATTTTAAATTTTGGATTGATAGTATAATGTTATCCAAAGGGTTTAATTTTAACAATAACAACAACCTAGTGGAAATACTGTTGAGAAAGGGTTTAATTTTAATGATACCAAAAAACATAATTATTATAAAAATGTATTGTTAATAATTTAGTTTTTAATGATTCTATTGTAAATAATTCAAGAAAAAGGAATATAAGATTTTTTTAGCTCATAAATATATATGTATATATATATATATGTATGTATGTATGTATGTATGTATGTATATATATGTATGTATGTATGTATGTATGTATGTATGTATGTATGTATGTATATATATATATATATATGTATGTATGTTTGTTTGTTTGTTTGTTTGTTTGTTTGTTTGTTAAACCAGGATTCCTATACTTGTGCATTGAGTAAAACTTTTCAGCTATGCTAAATAATCTAAAATTATATTTTTTGAATAATTATTTAATATATTAACAATTAAATTTTAAGTGATATATTTAATTCAAACAATTATTTGGAAACTCAAACTTTTAAAATCTAACAAAATTTAACTCTTGAAAATCCTAAAAAAATTTCCTATTCGAATTCAAGATCTAAAGAGTTAATAAACTCAAAATTTTAAATTTAAAAAGCTCTAACTCTTAAAAATCGTAAATTTATTCAATTGGAATCTAAGTGTTGGCTTTAGATATGTTCAAAAATTACAAGAAAATTTGATATAAAATTTCACAAAAAAAGCTTAACAATTAGTTAATGGAAGCTAGATATTTATTAAAATGTGAATAAAAGAATCATTTATGTTGATCTGATATTCCTTCCAAATAGATTTAATCCAAGCAATTTCAACTTTAAGCCTATTTCCTACTATAATACCCTTTACAAAATCATCTCTAGTATATTATCATAAAGACTAAAAGTGGTGATTGGTTCTTTCATAAGTACAACCTAGGGTGCTTACATTGAAGGAAATATAGGAGATAATGTACTCTTTGCTCAGGAGCTCTTTTAAGGATATCCAGGGAAAGGCTTAAGAAAGCTTTTTGCTTTGAAAATCAATTTCAGCTAGGTCCTTGATTTAGTTAATTGTGATTTCCTGCTTCACTCCCTCAATACTTTTGGCTTCCTAACCAAATATCTTAATTAGAGAAGATAATGTGTAACCACTATCTCCTTTAGTGTCCTGGTTAATGATGACCTACCAATGGTTCAAAGGGGAAAGAAAGGTAAAGTAAGGTGAATCCATATCCCTTTACTTGTTCTTAATTTGCATAGAGGTTTTACTAAGGCTCATAACTTTAAATATAGAGGAGAATCCTTCTTTTAAGTTCTATAAAAATGTGACATATTGAAGTTGTTTAATCTTACTTTTACAAATGATCTATTGGTGTTTTACAGAGCAAATCCTGAATTAGTTCTTACCATTCTTAACCATGTCTATGTTAGTGTTCTACAAAGCAAATCCTAAATTAATCCGTACCATTCTTAACCATATCTATAGATTCAGCAAATTATTAGGCATTAAACTGAACATTAATAAAAATCTTCCTTATACTTTCCAGGTCTACATTGTACCTTAGTGACTAGCTTACCTCCTTGACAGGTTTTAGAATTGTCTAACCTCTTTTCATTTACCAAAGAGTTCATATAACCACTACTAAACCCTCTTTTAAAGAATGAAGGAATCTATACTAAAAGACTTTAGTTGATTAAATCGATATTGTGCAATTTATATTCTTATTGGTCACTTCATCTAGTCTTCCTTAAGAAATTTTTCAAAGACATTAAGAGGATGCTAAAGAACATTTTGTGAAATGGTGACGACTATAAGAACTCTAAATCCAAAGTAGCTTGGAATGAGCTATGTGTATTTATATTATGTTTTCTAGATGTTTACGTTGTTTTTAATTATTTTATTAGATCATAATCATGTGTTTAGGACATAGAATTGTGTTCTTGTTATTGTTTTATGTGTTTTAATTTTTTATTATTTTGGAGCAAGGATTTGATCTTACTATTACGTTTCAAATGTTGTTTGATGTGTTTGTTCGTGAGTAGAAATAGGAAAAATTGAAGAAAAGATGAAGGACTTAAAGAATAAAAGCATGCCTAATCGTGCATGATTAGTTATATAGGGATAAGCCCCTGGAACGATTATGGCAAGATGCATAATCGTGCATCCACATTGCATGATTGTGCACAAGTTTTTTCAACTCGCAAAAAATTTGTATTCTTGACATTTTGAGACTATTTTTGAAGCCAAAACAACTGAGAAAACCTAGAAAAAAGCTTGGAAGGATCAAGAAGTATTTAAGGCAAAGTAAAACACCAAAAAGGGGGTTGCACATCATAAACAAAGAGGTCAAAGTGGAAACATCAAGATCAACTCCAATTTTCCAAAATTTCTAAATCAACACTTAAAGTTATTTTCTTTCTTTTCTCTTCATATATTTCATTTTCTTAGATGTATGATTAGTGATATGTTGAGCATGATTATTATTTCTAAATCCTTACTAAGGATTTCTTAAATTGTTTTGTTTAAATTTTTTTCTTGTTCAATTCAATATAGTATTGCTTTATGATATTTGTTACATTTATATTTGATAAGAAATCGAGATACTAAATTAAGGTATTTGTGTTAAGTTGTGCAACAAAAGTTGATACCTTAATAGACCTACAAATATCATATTAATAAACAATTAAAGAGATATCTTAATTATGAGTAATTATCTTTAGGATTCCTTCAAATCTAATTGAATAGTTATGAGTTAATTATCTTTAGGATTCCTTCAAATCTAATTGAATAGTTAGAAATAGTATCATAAATCGAGAGATTGCAATTTAACGTGTGCTATTTTAGTTGAGATTATTTGATTAGATCTCAAGATAGCGTAATCAAAACCTTAGGATATCTAGGATCAAGAATAATTGAATTAACAAGATAAAGGGCAGATAAAAAAAGGATAAAATAACCCCTAAGTTTTCATTATTGATTAACTTCATTCTTATTGCTAACTTCACTTATTCAAATGTTCAGCTTTATTAGTTTATTTTAATTCCAGTGAATTTATTTTAATTTAATTAATTCAATCTTTTATTCCTTAGCAAAGTGTTAGGTGACTAATCAATCCTTGTGGGAACAATATCTTTTATATTACAAGTTGCAACTTGTATACTTACAGAATGAAAGTTTGTTTTGTATAAAATACCAACAATATACAACCTAGTGAATTAAGGAGGACTTAGCCTCCAATCAATCCAAGGCACAAGAAAAATTTCCTAGCAAAAAAGATCCAAAAATTCCAACTGATAAGGAAAATCTGTGGTCTCAATGAATGCACACTTTCCATTTAAGAGGAGCTAGTTTTTTGGGCTTGAAAAAATTCAGAATAACTCCTATACCTTTCATCATATTCTTAAGCTTAGAGGAATACTTTATAGGGAGTTTAAATGCTTAATTGGTAATATCAACTAAACATACTTATGGTTCCATAAATGAATTGATAAAAACCTTTTACACTTGATACTTAATATCTTCCATCTTATGTGTATATTGAATCTAGATGCTATAATGGAGGAGTTAGTTGACGAAGATTCCTAGTTTATAAGATTCAGGGGTTTTGAATGCTTAAAGGAGGCCATACCCAACTACAATCTAAGAAAGGATAAGGAGAATAGTGTGATATGGTCTATACTTACAAATAAGACTACTTATGAGTTGTTTAGGTAATATGCTCCTGAGGTTCTTTGCCACAATCTGATGTGATTTAATGGATACATCCTAAGAATTGTTTTTATAATGTGGCTTACAGTGCTTAAGAGATTGAGGACATTAGACAGGATAAAAACCAACTTGGCCATTACCCAGCATTGCAGTCTTTGCAATTTGAAGCCGGAAAAAAGAGATCATCTCTTTTTTTAAGCGCGTTATATACTAAAGACATCTAGTTAAGAATTCAAATGGCCTGTAACTTCTCCTATAATGAATCAACCTGGGATAGGATAATATCCAAAGACTCCAACGCATCACTCCTTAAGGATGATCACTTACTCATAAAGCTTACACTATGTATAATAATTTGTGAGATTTGAAAAGCAAGGAATAAAAGAAGGTTCAAGTCCAGTCCAAGCAAACTGATATTCAAGCTTTCAAATCTATCACCTTGGCCAAGGATAAAGGAGCTTTTACTAAGCAATTTTAGTGATGCAAAAATTTTAAGGGTTGTAACTACTACATAGGGTTTGAACTAAACAAATGTTAATATAATATGATGCATACCTTTGAAACTATGATTTCTACACTTCACTATTCTGAATGTACTACGTTCCCATTGAGACCATTCAGCTTTGTTCACCTTTTTGTTAAACATATATAAGGCTTCGCCTATATTCTTTTAGAGTGTAATTTATATAATTTCTAAACAATAGGTTTAAGAATATGCATTTTGGAAAGTGACATTTTACTAGATTGAGTTTCTCAAACCATCGTTTTGTAATTGTTTATGAAATAATTTTGAGACTAGTTTTATTATCTTAGTTATTACAATAGTCGGAGTTCGAGCTCTAAAAACAATGAGTTTGGTCATCACTAAACGCTGATGGTTAAGATTATTATTACGAACTACTTGTATCGAAAATATGAGTCAAAACGATTTCAGAAAGACAGTTCAACTCCAAACAACAACCAGAATGCATGAAGGACGATTGACCTCTATAATTATTAGAAAATAATAATGGATTAATGGGTTGGGAAAATTCAGGTTATTTATTTTTATTTTTCAAAATAAATTGAGTGTTAGCAGAAACGCTAAAAGTTGAAGACACCCTTACATGGTAATACATAAAGGCCGAATTGAAACGTATCATCAGTCCAGTCCAATATCTCAATTCGAACCCAAATCTCTTGCTCATTTTGTTGGCTTCTAAATTCCTTCTGTAACCCTCATAGTCCTCAAATGTTTAACCTCTAAACCTGACCATATATGTTATGGGTCAGTTTGGGGTTTTATGTCATTACAGAACTCAAATAAAAGGCCATCCAGAAACCTCGTGTATGGCCTCAAATTTCTCATGCAATTTTCCAGGTTTATACCAGGCAAAGAACAGCGACGACAAGTGGTTGTCATTGGGTCTAATACGAAGCAAGTACAATGGTGGCTCTCCAGTACTTGAGACCTCCACAAAATCTCCTTTCACACAGATGTAGTCAAAGACGTCTCATAAGGTGTGGAATCGCAGAGCCAAGTGGAGAACCAGCTCCTTTGGGAAAGAAAACGAAGTACAATGATGGCTTCTTTGAGAAGGCATTCATGACACTTTTTGCCCGTAAGATGGAGAAGTTTGCTGGCCCACTAAAAGCTGAACAAAAGGGGTGGTTTGATTATGATTACGAGAGTTTTGTAGAAGTGTCAAGGAGAGTAATGCAAGGAAGGAACCGTATGCAACAGCAGGAAGTAGTTCGAGAGGTGCTATTGTCCATGCTCCCTCCAGGTGCACCTGAGCAGGTGGACGTTTGCGAAAATTTTTCTATCTTTTTATTTTTCTTTTTGCAGCTTATAGGAGCTGATAGATTGAATTGCTACTGGACATGCCTTTCTAATATATGATTTGAAAAACAATTAAAGCTGATTGGTTACTGATCTTGAGAAGAGGGAGTGGTTCCATCTATTATAAGTCACTTACGCTTGAAAGTTCCTGTTTGCTCTAAGATTCATAATAGAGCTACTGTGTCTGTCAAAGATTTTTTTAAGTAAAAACAGAACGTTTACCTAGTGTTGTTATGTCAGTTCAAGAAATTGTTTCCACCAACAAAATGGGCGGCAGAATTCAATGCTGCATTGACAGTGCCATTCTTTCAGTGGTTGGTTGGGCCTTCTGAGGTAAAACAGCAGTACCTATTAACTTGTATGCCCAGTTTTTTGTGTCTGCAACTTAGAAGAAAAGCTGCATTTTATGTGGTTAATTACTTAAATTGGGTTAGGTTGTGGAAGTGGAGGTGAACGGGTTGAAGCAAAAAAGTGGAGTTCATATAAAAAAGTGTAGGTAATAATCTTAATTAACCTCTTTCCTGGGATCTAATTCTGCAATATATCTGAGTAATAGGAATTTCGGTACTAATTGGTCTTCTCCATTCTTTTGTGATCAAGGTATCTTGAGAATAGCGGGTGCGTAGGAATGTGTGTGAATATGTGTAAAATTCCTACACAAGATTTCTTCACCAATGAATTTGGGCTTCCGTTGACAATGACTCCAAGTAAGTTCCAGCATTTTGTTACATCTGTGTTTTCCTTTGTTTGCATCTCCAAAACAGAAAGAAGAAGTCGGGCTATTTATGCGAAATACACTCAATTCTGTTTCTGAGCTTGCCACTATTTGACAATCAGATTTTGAAGATATGAGCTGCGAAATGGTGTATGGCCAAGTTCCAACTTCATTCCAAGACGATCCAGTATCCAAACAGCCTTGTCTGGCAGATTTTTGTAAGTTTTCAGTTCTTCAACGGTGGATGCAGTCTATGAACAATTTCCTTCTTTATAACTCAAAAACATGATAATCTGCAGGCTCATTGGCAACTCCAAACCCCGGTAATTGTCCTAAGTTGCAAACTTGAGAAGAAGGCTTCATTGCCACAAAATCCGTAACCTCCACGATACTCCTGTTATTTCAGATGTAAAGTATAGTCTGTCCATCCATTCTTCAGGGTTGTAAATCTCAAAAGAAATTGAAACTTTTATGCCATCATCATATACCCTTGTAGTCGTTTCCCCGAGTAATAGTTAACAAATAAACGTGGGTATCATACGCCATTTTATGTTGGTAACACGTACTCAAAAGTTTCTTATATTTTGCGTATCTCTTACCTCTGTGTCCGACTGTATAAGATTGAGAAGATATGATGGGAGCAAACAAGCTGTCGTCTGTCGTCTGTCTGCATTAGTGTTGAGATGCTAGCGCCTAAGGGAAGGATGGAATTTGAGTTCCTTGTGCTATACTGAACACTAGTATTGTTCATGGGCTGAAAAGAAGGAGTGGATCCATGATTGGAATCCTGCAAATAGTTTGTGCAGCGTATCCAAAATTTCTTAGGCCAGAACAAACGAAAACAATGCCTATCAATTATCACAGATGAAGAGCTTACCTTTGTTATTATAACCAATGATTTACAAGCCAAATAGGACCAATCAGCTTGATTCAGTTAAGGAGTCAGTTTTTGACTTCAGCCAAGGATAAAGGAGTCATGCGAGGTTTTAACCAAGGATCCAAGAGGTAAAAGTACAGTTTGATGTTCATTTTAAATAAAAATTTTTACTAAAAATCATAATTGTTACTGTTTATAATAGTAATGGCCATTCAAATGATCGCCATCAAGGTTTTTTAACCTTTAATTATCTTTTGAATTTTTATACCTAACAATTTAATATAGTTTTTGTTATTTTAAAATATGTGAGAAGTTATTTAGGGTAATTTTAGGTAATGCTCGCCTAGAATGAATTTAACAATTAAGTTTTTGATTGAAAATCAATTTTTACTTATGTAATAGGCCAAAGGTCAGTTTAACATTTTTCAAAGGTCGAAGTAAGTTTGTTCTATCTATATGATATCATCTTATGCCTTAATGCTAGTATCATCTTAAATTCTAATAGAGTTACGTTCTTATAAATTGCTTCTATCTTTGGTTTGGACTATGGAGTAACGCAACTATAAAATTTGGACCAAAATGATTTATTTGAACATTGATTATTTTCACATTAATGTCTCATAGAAGGTCTAAATAAATCCTATCATTATCTTTAGCAACACTTTTTAACCCTATTTAGGATGTAATAAGTGCAATTTTAGGAATATTAGGATGTAAAGTGGTATCAAAGTTATTGACAGAAATTTAGACCTTTTTATAAAAAATTAAGGTATAAATTAAACTTTTCACCTAGTTAATATGATACAATTATTATGAAGTTGTTGACAATGTGGTAATCAAAAATCAAAATCAAAATTAAAACACTTCCTCTTTAACCATATTTCCTAAAAATAGACAGTCAAAAGAGAATAAGAATAAATTTCAAAATCACGGTAAGAATTATACGTTCAAGTTGTTTACTCATGATTAATAAAAAAATCATTCCTTTCAAAAACTAAGCAATCTGGGGGTAGACTTTGATATTGTGTTTAAAAATGTGATCAATTTATAGGTACGCTCAAATACTTTTCGTGATCAAGACATTTTGTGACTTTGCATATCTTTTAAGTTTTCTATCATTAAAGATTCACTTTCATAACATGAATCAAAAAACTTTTAAAGGTTTTAATGGAGCCAAAGGTTAAGGTGAGAAATATTTGTTCCATTTATTTCAAAAACCATCAAAACTAGTGAAGCAGAAAAGACACTTAATAGAGTTTGAGTGCAATTATTACATCTACTCAAAACTGGGTACCATCGGTTGTAATGAATGTGAAAACTCTATTCCACAACTTAGATTCAAGTTTCACACCACAAAGGACATGAAATACAAGGAATTAGAAGAAAAACCCATAAGAATAATGATGAACAATCTATTAACTATAAGGAGCAACTCTTCACAACAACTTCTCCCTTATTTACATCAAAATCAAGTCATCTATTCCATACAACTTTGGGAGGAAGGATTAATATGGATTACTTACAAAACAAATGATTTTCATCGATAACTTCTTTTCTTTTATTTATTTTTTATAAAAAATTTGAAAGGAATTACATCAATAATGAAACTCGTCGATAGGAAATAAAAATTACCTTCCATCAACTATAACCAACCCAGATGTATGAGCACCCCCATATTTATTCTCTCATGCATCCAGAAACATCAACAATCGCAAATTCTCGAATAACTTTCAAGCTTGGGTAAGACATTTTGTTTAGTTAAAGGCTTGTAATATGGTTAACTTAAAAAAAGGCTAATAAAGCTTAAAAGGCTTAATAATAGTATAAATCATGTCATTAGGTAAGCTATTTATGTAGCACCTCCTTATCATAAAGTACCCACCGGAACGCCCGTAGGTCATTCCGATACATATCCTACGATAAGAGACCACTACTGACAACCACCGCTAA
>JAOQMP010000210.1:28854610-28880147 GCA_027563575.1 Erythroxylum pedicellare | reverse complement strand
ATCATAACCCCTTACTCACTTTCAGATTTTTCCCATAACACATCATTTCAGGTCAACTTTACATGTTCTTTTTGACCTCAACACTGAAGTCATTTTGCAACACTTTCTTCTAAAAACATATTCCCCTATGTTTTATGTCTCCATTGACACCAAAATTATTCATTTTGGTTCTGTCCTCAATCATATTGAACCTTTTTCATTTGGGGCAACTATCATAACTTTTGCTATAGGTATCAGATCAAGATCCTTGATGGATGGTTTGAAAGAGAATTTATAGGTCTATAACTTTCATGAAGACCTTGAAGGCAAGTTCTATCGTCTAGAGAGTCAAATTCGGACCAGATGATACAAAATGAACAATATACAGAAGAAGAAGTTTCGGTCACATAAGCAGAAAGCAGACGAAGCTAAAAAACAGACGAAACCAAAAGGGCAGACGAAACAAAAGTCAACTTAAGACGAAACAAAGTCAACTTAAGACAATGCAATTCTTAAGACGAAGCGGAGTCAACTTAAGACGAAGCAAAGCCAACTTAAGACGATGTAACTCTTAAAATGAAGCGGAGTCAACTTAAGACGATGCAACTCTTAAGACGATATGATGTCATTACAGACGATGTGTCATCATCATAGACAATACGTCTTTACAGACGATGCATCTTCACAGACGAAATGACCTCATCACAGATGATACATCCTTACAAAAGATGCATCTTCATAGACAAAATAACGTCATCACAGACGATACATCTATGCTCCTGAACATCTCCCTCTTATGAAGACCACAAGTTTCTTCTTCACTATCTAAAATTCTCATACTAAATATTCTCAGTAAACTTCTCCAACGTATTTTCCTTCACTAAATCCAACACTTAAATTTTAGTTCTAGTCTTTCTACTCCATTTCATTCTATTCATTCACTATAACCACAATCCTCATTCTATCCCATTACTATTTAATATACCCGAAATGTCAATGAGTGCATGTACAATTATTTTCATGTGTGCAAAGATTCAAATTCACATGCATGTAGGCTGACATTTTACTGAGCATGAAATGCAAATTTTTCTAACTCTTACATTGCTATTCTCTTCATTATTAAAGTCTGGGTTCTAACCCTTAATATAGAGATGGGATGTTACATATCACTAAGTAACCTTTCATGAAAATTTTTGCTATTTTCAAATATCAGTAGGATTTATTTATTAAAATACCAATTTTTAATTTACTTTAACATTGAACTAATATTTTGACACAAAGGCAAACATTTTGTCATGAATATCCCCTGGTTACTTAACTTGGCCACGTTTTATTAATTTGCTCTGTTGGAATGCCATTCTAGACTTTTGAAGTGAAGAAAAACATTTTTTCATGAACATCCTCTATTACTCTACTTTATCATATTATTAATTGCCTACTAGCTCTATTCATAACCCGAAGGCTAGCAGAATAGTTATTTACTCAAGATACACTTTTTTTTTACATTTCATATAGCCTACCTTATTTTTTTAGCTAATCATCCTCATAAAAGACTGATAATGATATTAACACATTCAATTGACTTATAATTATAAGTGTATGTAAAAAAATTTCCTAAGGTGAACAAACTAATGTCATATCCTAATTAACATGCATATTTAACCAAAGATACTTAGAAAATTTCAAGAGCTAATATGCCTTTACAACTACATCGACTATGTTCAAAGCTAAACTACTTCCATCAAGTTATTGCCATTGACACATTCACACAATTCACACGTATACTTACACTATGTCAAACTAAAAAAGAAAACTAACAATAAAGTATGTATATATTCACACTCATAATGAAAAAATACAAACCTCCCCACATTTGGATAACATATTGTCCTCAGTGTGAAGGAACAAACACCATATAAAAAAACTAAAATTGACAAGAAAAATAAATAGAAAGGTTAGAGCATAAAACCCTTTACGCCAAGGGAGGCATTGACGATGTTAGAGATAGGATTTGAACAACTTAAGTAGCGAAGTATTCATATATCCTCTTTATGTCATGGCGTTGTCGTCATTATTCTTGCGCCATCTCCTTCAATAGTTTGTTATTGTCCAAAAACAGTTTGAGGAACTTCTCCCAGCCTTCCCTAATTTATGATCACTCAAAAAGGATACGAAAATTAACAACCCAAACCATTCCAAATTATTATAATTAAAAACTTAGTTTTAGAATTCAAAACAACCTTAACTACACAAAATTTGCAATCTAACTACCGAACTTAAGAAAACATGGTCATTAGCTTGACCTTACTTCCTTCAAAACTTTATCGGGATCAATTATGAGTGGCTTGCTATTGCCTTTTTTGGTCAAGATTAGTTTAGTAGCTTGTAAATAAGCTACACGTTGTAAGATAATAAAAAGGGCATGATCAATCAAATTAAAAAATTGAAGTAATTTTAATAATTCCCTTCTTGATAACAAACTTTCAATATAATCGACAATGATAAAATCTCCAGAATTTTTTATGAAATCAAACAGTTTATGTTGTAGGAAGGTGAATTGTTCGTCTTCTTTTACAATCACCCTCGTCCACTCTTTTGTTTCAACTTCTAGAACAGGGACTTCTAAATATTCCTCAAACTCTATATCCTTCTTCGTTTGTTCCTCATAACTTACTTCTTTAAAGCATCCCTTCTCTTGTGCTTTGATACACTCATACATATGTCTGTTTTCATGCAAGAGCTACTTTCTTGCGAATGTTTCAAGTCTTTTTTCATACTAAAATCCATTTGCTTATCACTAATTTACAGAAGCAATTTGCCTTTATCAGTGCTTTCCAGTGTTCATGAAGGGTCACATCCAAGAATTAGTGGACAGTTTTTATGCTCTTTGAAATCTAATATGAAGAAATCTATAAGAATAGTGAATTTGTCCACCTTTACAATAACATCCTCCACCATGCCATATGGATCAATCCACTAACTAAATACGTATCAAAGTTCACTTCACATAGCCAACCCCCAATTTCCTAAAGGTCAACAAAGGCATATGATTTATATGTGCGCCTAAGTCGCATGAACAGTTTGCAAATTCTAACTCACCAACCACACAGGGTATTGTAAAGCTTCTAGGATCTTTCAGCTTAGAAGGCATATGACTAGTGATTATAGAGCTACAACTTTTGTTTAGTTCTACCATTTGATTCTCTTCCCATTTCTGCTTCTTTGTTGATATGTCTTTAAGGAACTTTGTATACTTGGGCATATGTTCCAGTGCCTCTACAAAAGATAGGTTATATTGCAAAGCTTTCAACTTCTCCATGAACTTTGCAAAATGTGTATCTAGTTTGTTCTTTATTAATAGTTGGGAAAATGGAATCTTAGGTGGAAAAGGGGAAGGGGCAACATAAGAAGGGTATTCACTTTTATATATATCCTTCTTCTTCTTCTCGGTCTTCATGTAGGTGTATTTTATATTGCTTCTCCGCTGGTTGCTCTAATTCTTTCCCACTTACGAGTGTGATTGCTTTAAGTTGCTCTTTAGGTTTACTTTAGTATTGCTCGAGAGACTCCATACACTTTTTGTTCTCAATGCATTCTTCAGTTTACTCTTTTGGACCTCTAAGTTATGAATAGAAGAGGCATGGTTTTTAGTGACTTGCTCAAACTTCTCTTCCAGCCTTTTCTAGGCATCATCCATACTTATAATCTTCCCTTCTAGTCTTTTATGAGTTTCATCCAGGCTTATGAGCTTGTCTATGATCTTCTTAAATTTAGAGTTAGTAAAATTGGATTTCTCTTTTCGAAATCCAAATGATCCTTGATTTTAAAATAGACTTCCTGTTTTGTTCGACTAAGAAAAATTTTGGTCTTTCTTCCACCTAGGATTATAAGTGTTAGAATAAGGATTGTTTCCTCCTTCTTAACCAAATTGTGCTCCCATATACTTTAGTTGCTTTGTTTCACTCTTTTGCATCAAGAAGCAATCAATGTTATAGTGGTTATCTTGTCCATATAATCCACACATACGTTGAATTTCTTTAACTGGAGCTAATGAAGAGGCTTTCATACTATTAAGCTATCTAGTTAAATTGTCAATCTTGTCTTGCATTTTTGTTATCAAATCAACAGTAATGGCTCCTTTCTAATCACAGAAGGTTGTTTGTTGTCTACTTCTACTTAATGACCAAAGAGATTTATTGCTTGTTATCTCTTTTAGCAATTCCTTCACTTTCTCAACTATTTTTCTCATTAAAGATCCTCTAGGTACCGCATCATTGGTGCCCCTTGTGGGTGGATTAACTCCATTATAAAAGGTTTGCAATAGGAATTCTTTGAGTAAGTTATAGTGAGGACATCTCCTTTGCAAATCCTTATAACGTTCCTATGCTTCATAAAGTGACTCCCCAATACTTTGTTGGAAATTTGTAATCTCCTTTATTAACTTTGTCATCTTTATAAGAGGGAAGTATGTGTCTGAAAATGCAAACACCAGCTACTCCTAAGTTGCGATGTTTGCTGGGGTTAGAGAATGATAACATATCTTGGCTTTATCCCTTAGTTTAAAGGGAAAGAGCCTTATCCTAAAGACATCTTCCAACATTCCATGATATCGGAAAGTATCACATATTCCGAAAAATTCACCAAATGGGCTTAGGACCCTCATTACTTAACCCATAAAATTGTAAATTAGTTTGCAGCATGTTCAACAAACTTGGCTTGATCTCAAATGATGCTACTTCTAATGGTGGTCAAGTGATGCCTTAATTTGCAATGATAAACCCTAGTCTTATGAAATCCATTAGGGTTCATTGCTGGTCTCCTTGACTATATTCTTCTGCCATTACTCTTTTGGTCTCTTCTTGGCATCTCACTCTTCGAATTGCTTATTCTAGTCTTACCATATCAAGTGCCAGAGTTTTTAAGACTTTGCTTAAATTTTAAGTAACTTTTGTGTTCATATAGTCACACGGACACAAGAAATGCAAAAATTCCTCAGAACAAAGGAATTCAACTAGTCCTAAACTAATTCCCTAACAACGGCACCAAAAACTTGTTGAGCAAGTTTACCTATAATAAAATTCTCAATTTTACAAGTATACAGATCGTAAGTTTGTATTATTAAAGATATTGATCCCACAAGGAAATAGGTAACACTAAATGAACCTAACTTTGTCTAAGGTTTAAAAATATGATTTGAATGAAAGTGAATAGTAAGAAATTAAGACAATTAAATAAAATTGGCAATTAACCACTTAAAAATTAAACTATCACAATAAAATAAGGATGAAAAAGATTAAAAGTCTAGGATTCATGCTATCACTATTTTGTTCCCTTAACCACTTTTGATTCAATTGGGAGTCGATCTTAGGTTTTTGAATGGTTGATTACTCTCTCTTAAGACCTAATCATTTAACTCTAATAAATTACCCCTAATCAATTATGAAATTTCAGATTTTGCAATCTCTCGATTCACAAAAACAACCAAACGTTTTGAACTAGTTCTTAAATTATTTATCAGATAGTTGAGTTTCCACACAAGATCTCTCTTCAAATGATTATCAATTTGATATTTTCGTGACTTATTAGTTTGTTAACTCTCATTAATCTAACCAAATTACTTTTGACTCACTCTCTTGATTGCTTGTCAAAGTATTAGCTAGCATACCCAAATACCATAACATTATATTAAAGTCAATAATGATCAAGTCAAAAAATAACTCAAGAACAAATCCTAATATGAAAATTAAAACATAATAAATGTGTATAGCATCTTCAATCCTAGTTCATATAAGAAGCTTAAAGAAAATAAACAAAGAAAAGAATAAAGAACTTGATGTGGATTGATATGGAAATGTTAGAATGACTATGCTCCCTTTTAGCCTTGTATTTATTTATAGAACCATCTGCATTAAATTTGGTTCTACAGAGCCATTTAACTCCTATCGGCTTTTTGTGTTGTGGTCTATCCACCAATTTCCATATGTCATTTTTTCAATCATCCTAAGCTCTTCTTTCATAGCATTTGTCCATTTGTCATCCTTTTTAGCTTCATTGAATTTTATAAGCACTAGGATAACAACATTGCTTCTTTCATAAATTTCAAATAAGAGCCTTGTATCTCTTATTGTTATGTCATCTACAACATCATCAAAGTGTTCTACAACTTCTTGAAATTGCTTTTTCATTGGCTTTTCCCAGCTCTATTGTTTGTCCTCTATGAATTTGACATCTCTACTTGTAAGAATTTATTTTCATTGTTGAAAAATTCTATAAGCTTGGGAAGTGTTATTGTACCTAACGAAAACACCTAGTTCATCCTATTTACTAAGTTTATCTCTCTTAACATGAGGCATATAAGAAGAACAAACACAACAAAAATTTTAAGGTTTTGCAAATCTAGCTTGTAACCAAACCAGGCTTCAAATGGATTTTTTTAAGATAAATTCTGGTTGGCAGCTTATTTAGTAAAATACAGTAATGTTTGTGTATCCTTTGCTCATAGTTTCTTTAGTAGTATCTTTTCATATAGCATACACCCTGTCATTCCTAAAACACTTCAAATTTTTCTCTCACTTACACCGTTCTGTTATGGGGTGTAAAGTGCAATAAGTTGGTGTGTAATACTAGCCTCTTCATAAAATTTGTCAAAGACTTCATTTATGTATTCTTTTTTTATTATTTGATTTTATTATATGTAACCCTGTGATCACTTTGATTTCCCACAAAGGCTTTGTATTTCCATAATATATTAACAACCTCAAATTTGTATTTGAAGAAATAAATCCAAAAAATTCTAGTGAAATAATCAATAAACGTAATTTATTATTTATTACCATTTGATGATGATATTTTCTGACGTCCTCCATCATCTGTGTGCACCATCTGTAACTTATGTTTTATTCTCTAAGTTATTTGAGGGTTGCTTTCTATATTGACAAGCCACACAATCAACTAAATTGTCTTTAAGAAATAAAACACCTCTCACCAAGCATGTTTCTACATGTAAAGAAGTCTAACATAATGGAAATATCCAAGCCTCTTTTGCCATAATTCAGCAGTGCTCACAGTGCTTGAAAATTTTATTTACTCATCCTCCATTAGGGCATAGCTTTTAACGCTCATTTTCACCTTAATGTATCTCTACCTTTCACATCTTTAATCAAGCATCATATGTTTTCAAATATAACTTTGAAAGTTCTTTCAACTAGTTATGCTACACTAAGCAGATTTTGATCAATGTTAGGCATATATAAAACATTTGTGAGATGCTTCAAACCTGTCAAAATCTCAATATCTACTGTTCCTTTTCCCTTGACTGAGATAAAATTACCATTTCCAATTTTCACCTTGGAAATAATGGCTTAATCAATCTCTTTAAAGAGCTTCTGGTCATTGGTCATATGGTTTTTTGCAGTCACTATCTATCAACCTAGAATCACTAGAATTGTTACTTGTAGCAAAACATGTTGCAACAAAGAGTTGCTCCTCTTGGTTTTGCTCTATAGACACCTTTTCTCATCAGGTTGAGACTTGTAGATCTGTTCCATATGCCCCATATTACCACACCTTTTGGATTTGACATCAAGCTTTTGCCAATATTTTCTTTAAGGGTGATTTATCTTTTTGCAATTTGGACGAGGTGGAAAAACCTCATCTTACTGCATGTTAGAGTCTTCAAGTTTTTTGTTATTTTTCCTCTTGTTATTCTTGTTATCTTTGCATCCTCCTAGGTTTTGTGCTTTTATATGAAAGCATCTTATATTGCCTCCTCTTGCCTCATCATTCTTCTCTGCTCTAAATCCTACAAAGCATTTACCAATTCTCACTAAGAGATGCTTGAAAAATCTTTAGATTCTTCTAATGAAGAAATTTTGGATTCATATTTTTTAGTTACAGTGATAAGAATTTTTTTGTAAAATTCTTTCATCAAGAAAATCCTTGCCAAAAAGTTGTACCTTATAAACAATGCTTAGCAACCTATTAGCACAGCCTTTAACAGTTTGTCTCCTTTATGGTCTACGTCTCAAATTCTCTGATCAAGTTGAGCACTTACATACCTTTGGTTCTTTCATTGCCTTAATATTTATATTTGAGATAATCCCAAATATCTTTAGCAAATTGTAGATTCATAATTCTTGTAAAAATCACACTCGACATAGCTAAAAAAAGACAAGCTTTTGCCTTAGACTTCTTTGTCTTTCGCTCTTTGTGATTCTTTAGTTGAGCCATTGTAGGATTTTCGAATAATTGAAACACTTTATAGTCTTCTTCTACAATCTCCCAAAGATCCAAAGCTTCAAGATGAATAGTCATCTTCATAGCCTATGGTTCATAGTTGTCACCATTAAAAACTAGCGGTGCAACAGTTGTGGATATATTATCAACCTCCATTATGGTTTCACTCAACTCATAAATCCCTCAAGATGAAAGCTCTAATACCAATTTGTTGTTATTAGAGAAAAAAATTATTTTATGAAATTGGAGACAAGAAATTATACGGAGGATGATTTCAAACTTCTATTACAAAGCTCTTTAAATAAAGCTAAAGTCTAACAAAACCTAAAATAAATTCCTTACTCTTAGGCATGAATAACAACTCCCTAATCTGAAAAAAAAAAAGTGAACAACATCCTAAAGACTAAGTCACAAAAGCATATCCAAAGATAAAGTCATCCTAATCCAATCTACAGATATTTAGGCATGTTTTGAACAATATTCATATAATATTTATATATTATTCATAAATTGTTCTAATTCATTATCATATTGAAATTGAACATTAGTAAAATGTAAAAAGATTAGTTCATGTTATGCTTATTCTTTATGGAGAAAATAGTTGATATCATATATTAAAGTATGAAGATGCTTAATCAAACATGTGAGTACTTATTAGAGAATAAGTTAGTAAACTAACCTGATATGAGAATTCCATTTAGAATATTACTTATATATCTATTAAAATTCTCATTGTGATGATTGTTTAAGTGATCGTTTGACTTAAGATCTCTAATGTATCTCATATAAGAGTTGTTATTTTTTATACTACTTAGACATTTTCTATTCAAAGGTAGCTTAGTGGGTAGTTATTCAATATCATATGAACTATATAGATGTAATTGAGTAATCAATATAGGAATCATTACTCTAAAGTGATTATAAAAAATGTTCCATTGTTCTCAAATAATGTTGATTCAAAAGGTCCTTGAAGGAATGAGACTTTGAAAAGTGTTTTCAAATGTCATTAATTAAATTAATTATTAATTATGGATAATTAATATGATTGGACTTAAATAGACTAACGTTATATGCTCTATCTAACTAGGACATAATATGATTAAATAATTGAGTTATATGTGACGATCTTATACGAAAAAGTTAGTCAAAACTTCTTTGACATTCCTACTATTTGACTGGTCATGATCTATTGCTAGACATCAATTTTAATCTATGGATATAAACTTAATTAAAGAATGAAAGATAAATTAAAGGTGTTTAATTTATCTAATCTTAAATATTATTTATAGTTATAATTTATATCCATTACCAATATATTTAAGAACCTAATAAGTTACAAACTTAAAATGAATAAAAAAGAAAAAATATTTTATCAAGTTAGACATGATTATAAAATATGAGAAACTTTATAATTATACTTATGATATTTAATAAATAAAGACCAATATGAGATATTAAATCTTTTTTGATCTAAATTAGTATTAAATTTGAATTAGTTGTAGTTCAAAATTGAAATTAGAAATTTATGTGAATTAAATTACTAAAAGGTCTAAGCCCTATTATATATTTACTTAGACTCTATAGGAGTAATGCTTCTTTCCTAACCCTTTATATACTAGTTATAGAGTTCTTTCAACACATTTATATAGATACTATTAGAGGCTTGACATATGTACGATTACAGCGGTTATGGTGAATTAATTTCACAAATTGTCCAAAGTAAACTTTAAGAAAAGAATCATGCTACCATGCTGCATAATATGGTATGAACTTATGATCCATATTTTATTGTGTTCATATGTTAATCATGTTATAAACTTTAAGTAATCTTAGTTATTGAAAATCAAACAAAAAATTTTCCTTGTTATTCTACTATGCACAGAATTAGATCCCGTTTTAATTTTTTAGTAGTTGAATGGCATACTCAAGAGAGAAATGTGTGATCTTTCTAAGCTAAGGTAAAACTTATCGTGAGAATTCATTAATTAGAATAATAAATTCTTTAGTTATCTTGACTAGAAAATGATTTCAATTAACTAGATAAGAATTTAGATTTTTCTTAAGAAAGAATATAATTATAACTCAGTAATTCTTACCTATCGAAGGAACTATTGTTGTTCACTAAATTGAACCAAAGGCAAAATGTAGGAAAGTTCTTAAGGAATATCTACTGGATATAGTTTATTCATAGCTTGTTTTATACTTGATCACTTTTCCATTTGGTTATTTAAAATTATTCATTAATTTTCATCTATTCGATAGTATTTGATATTATAGATAATTAAGTTTATAATAAATTAGAAATTAGCAACTGGTCCTCGTGGGATGGACCTATATTCACTAGTGCCAGTCGTAGTTACACTCTATGCTTTCAATTAAAACATAACATACATTAAGTTTTTGGTGTTATTACCAAGGATTAGGCTAATACTAATTTAATTTATAAATTGATTAGATTAGACTTTTTATTTTTCTTTATTTTATTAACAATAACTAAGTTTTCTCTATTATATCTATTTTGCACTTGACTTCTTATTTATTACAAAAAAACAAAAAACTTGTGAATCTTGTTGAACCAAACCTTAATATGGATTGAACGCTACATATAAGGAGACTTTAAAGATAAATAGAGGTTGAATAAGCAAAAATAACTTTATAAAACTTGAGATCTTAAAGGATTTTGCCACACTAAGTGCTTAAGGGATTAGTTCGGGTATTATAAGGTCTAATATTGAAGCCAAAAACTTTGAACTAAACCATCTTTTCTCTCCATGGTATAATAGAATTAGTTTGGAGTTCTCCCCATTGAAGGTCCAAGTATACATCTCTCAATTTTCTTAAAGTATTGTCACACACTAAAGCCTAATGGTGTCTCACCAGATGCCATCAAATTAAGACAATTCCCTTTTTCAAAAAGGGACAAAATAAGAGCATAGCTACAAACGTTGCCAATAAGATTCATGACAACATGGGTTCAACTATCTTAAAATTTTCCTACCAAGTACTTTAAACTAGGAAAAACTGGTCAAATTAGAAATTAGATTAGAACTTTTTCTTAAAGGGATGGTGAATCACTTCACAAAATGGGATAGGTATAAGGAAATATTAATGTTATAACCCTATTGTGGGTTTAAAAAGTGTTTTATTGATAAGAAATTCTATTACAAAATGACTTTTAACACTAAGATCTTAGTGGATGCTATTGTTGATGGTTTTATTATGAACATGATCATCGATGATGCCTATAACTTGAATGAGAACATGAATCAAAACCATTACTAATGATCAAATGAAAGATTCATTCCAAAGATGGTCCTAGTTAAGTATGATATCAATGCCCTTAATCTTTTTATTGCTAAGGTTGATGGCTTTATCTTTGAAATTTGATCATATGATAGTAAATTATGTGCAGAAATCTAATATTTCTTATGACATATGCGGATCTCTAGGAAATATAACTACCAATTTTCAACTAGGAAATTTATTTTTCCAAGATTCATCTTTTTTGTAGGTTAATTATGTTGATAGCATAAATCAAAAGAATGAATCTTTCTTTAACACATATAATCCTTGGTAGAGAAATCATCTTAACTTCTCCTATCTGCATAAATTTAATCATGTTCCTCAAAGCAAGTAGTAACTTAAAAGTGCAATTTAGAGTCTTTACTTAAAAATAGTCTAGCAAACTAAGTAAAGTAAAATGAGGAATTCACTGAAGTAATTACGTAGCTCATCTTTATGGTTGACTCTTTAGCAAACTATAACAAGATGTTCAAATTCCAAATTGCTCAACAAGCCAACTCTTCTATTAGACCACTTGATCAACTTCTTAGCCAACCTAAGAACCTTAGAGAGTATTGCAAGGCTATGGTATTAAGGAGTTGTTAGAAAACCCTAAGGTGAGAGAGTTTGAGGACAAGAAAATGATGAGGATGAGTTAACTAATAAGAAAAGTGGTACTAAAGAGAAGAAAATAAGGAACCCAAATATGTTCTCCCTAGACCTTATGAGCCAAACATTCCTTTAACCTAAAGATTGGCTGAGATAAATCTAATAAACAGTTTTAAAAAAATTTAGAATGCACTTTAAAAGTTGTATATTGATATCCCCTTCACAGATAATAAAAAACAAATACCCTCCTATGTTAATTTTTAAAGGGGATTTTATTTAATAAAAGAAAGTTTAAAGATTATAAAATTGTAGCTTTAAGTGAGGAGTGTATTAACATAATTCAAAATAAGTTGCCTCATAAACTTAAATATTCTAAAGATTTCTCTATTCCTTATGTTATTGTTGACGTAAGCTTTAATTGTATGTTTATGTTATTTAAGGGCAAGCGTAAGTCTCATACATACCTTTATCCATTTGTAAAAAGCTCAAGATGGGTGATCTAAAGCCCACCTGTATTTCCTTATAATTGGTGGATCGTTATATCAAGTATTTAGTAAGTATGTTGGAGAATATACATATCAAGGTTGGTATGTTTTTCAATTTTGTTGATTTTTTTGTTTTAAAGATAGAGAAGGATATTCAAATCTCCATCATCCTTGGATGGCCTTTCCTAATATGAAAAATGAAAAGCTTTCCTTAAGTATTAGTGATTAATTTACCTGATGTTATTAAGTGTTTACCTAATGTTATTAAGTATCCTTCTCTTAGAGATTTTTGCTGTAGGAGTGGCATGATTAATCAGATGGTAAGGGAGAAGCTAGCTATATAATTAAAGGGATCTGTTTAAAGAATGTATAGTGAATGATGGCTCTTTAAATGATGAGAGTGAAGATGAAGTCCCGCAAATAGTTATTAAGCTCTTCTTTCCATTCTCATGTATGAAATTTCTTAGACCAAATTCCATTTGTCCTCTAATTTAAAGCAAGTCTAATGAAATTAAAACTAAAAAATTACTAAATGTCCTTAGATTACTTCAAGATATCATATGATGTACTATTAATGACATTAAAGGCATTAACCTATCCATTTGCATACATGTAATATTTATGAAAGACTATTACAAACCCTCTATTAAACACTAAAGAAGATTAAATTCTAGCATAAAAGAAGTTGCTCAAAAAAGGTACTTAAACTACTTGATGTTGAGATAATCTATCATATCTCTAATGGGGAATGGATTATCTAAGTCTAAGTGAATCTTTAAAAAGGGGGAGTGACTTTAATAAATAATTAGAATAAAAAATTAATCCACACTATAATAGTTACCAGTTGGAAACTGAACATTGAAAATAGAAAGTTATATAAAGAAACCCAAAATGATCATTTTCTCCATCCCTTCTTTGGTCAAATGTTTGAGAAGTTAACAAATCACTCGTATTTACGTTGCCTAGATTATTATTTTGGTTTCTTATAAATTATTATTTATCTTAGTGACTTAGAAAAGATCACATTTATATGCCATTATAACAACTTTGCCTACTGAAGAATGCCCTTTGGTATTTATAATGCCCCTATTAATTCTTAATGTTGTATGATGTAATTTTTTAATTTTATTAAGAATAATATATAAGTGTTTATGGATGATTTCTTCATATATGACACTAATTTTGATGAATGCGGAAGTCCAAAATTTTACAACGAAGCAAAGAGGTTAACCTAGTTTTAAATTGGGAGAAATGCCATTTTGTATTAATGAAAGGAATTGATTTAGGAAACTTGGTATTCAAGCAAAGAAGTGAGGATGATAGGGCAAAAGTTAATGTAATCGAGAAGATACTACCACTAACACTATCAAGGACATGACGGGTTTTCTTAAGCCATGCTGGTTTCTACTAGTGTTTTATAAAAAATTACTCTAAAATTGTTAAACCTTTAGCTAACCTACTTCTTAAGGATCTTACTTTCAATTTTCACTAAGAATGCATTAATGCCTTCTACAAGTTAAAGGAGGAGCTTCTGTCTATAGAAATTATACACCCCCCTCTCGATTGGAACCTCCCTTTTAAGGTTATATGTGATGCAAATGATTATATATAAGTAGCTTTGAGGCAAAGGAAGAATAAAAACATACATGTTTACTATGCAAATCAAATATTGGATGAGGCTTAATTAAATTATTATGCTACTAAGAATTAGCTATTATTTATTTCTTTTATCATTAATAATTTCAGGTTGTACTTGGTAGGGTTGAAGATTATTGTCTATATTGATCATTCAGCCATCATGTATCTTTTGAAAAAAAAAAACATCCAAACCAAGATTGATTCGATAGATCCTTCTTCTTAAAGAATTTAATTTATAGGTTTAGAATAAGAAGGACAATAAAAATTTAGTTGATGATCATCTTTTTAAATTAAGGTAAGAGTTGGATGAGAATAGACAAGATGAGCAACCTATAGATGATTCCTTCCCAGATGACCAATTGCTTATCATCTCAATGTTAGAAACTCTATGCTATGCTAACTTTGTGAATTTCCTTGTATACAAAATTCTGCCATCTGATTTGAGCTACTAATGATAGAAGTTCTCATATGTGAATCATTATTAATAGGATGAGCACTTACCAACCAAACAGTCTATTATATAATTTTTAAAAGGTATGCTCCCGAAGATGAAGTGGAGATTGTAATCTTTCACTGACTGCTTTATCTTATGGCGGCCTTACTAGTACATCAAAAATAGCCCCCAAGATTCTTCATGAGGGATTTTATTAGTCTATCCTCTTTAAATTAACAATTTATTATAATTATCTTAAATTGATATTTTGAGTTAGATTATATTGATTCTGTTGAGTTTAATAGTTAGATTAGCTTATCATATTAATAATATTTTGTTGGCCCATATGTGATTTTCATGTCTTATGTATTTTACCATTATTTTTAAATGAAATTCTAAAAGAAGGATTCTATAGAAAATTTAAAATCGCAAAGAGTTTTTCTCAAAACAAATTTTGAAATGACTCAAACCATAGGAGAACTTATGTCTTTTATCCATTAATTTATAAAAAATAAAACAATTAGAAACTCCTACATTGTCCAAGAAAGAGAATTAGTAATTAAATTAAAAGTAATAAAAATAATATTAGCAATTTTGTGAAATAAAAAAATTGGAATACATATATTTCAATTCAATAATATTAGCAAATCTATAAAAATAAAGAAAATTGGAGTAACAAATCTTTTCTTGAATAGAAATGATACAAAAAATTGAACAACATGAAACTCTTGCATTTTCCAAGATAGAAAATTACTCATTCAATAGAACATGATAGAAAAATAATAATAGGAAATCAATGAAATAAAGAAAATTAGCACAACAAATACTTCCTGGAATTGAAACAATGCAAAACCACAACAAACCAGAAGCTTTATATATAACCCGATGAGTCTCACCCAACTTGAACATATCTATACAAGAAAATATGCATCACTACTATCATTAAAACCATGCACTTGCCTGCTACATGTGTTGAGATCCTACTAACAACATAATTAGACGATTAAAACAAACAATTAACCAGTGTAGGTGTTACAAAGGTTTTCCTTCAAGCATCAACTTATCTGCTAGTTGCGCTAACCCCATTGCATGGCAATCTCACTTAGGTTCGTTAAAGTAAGATTCAGTCTTTCCTTGTGACCATCGACCAACGTACCTATTCTCAAACACCTCATAACCCTTGCAGTGTTTCAGTATTACACCCTTACAAGAATACTATGAAATAACTAAATATTCATGGCAACAATAACAACAAGAAAGAGATACGGCAAACGTCAACCTTTATTACTTCTGTCAAAGTATGCAAAGGAATGCTCTCTCACAATCTTATCCTACCTTATGCTTATCAAATTACATCACACTAATCAATAGATGACATCCCTATCCAATTAAGATTCTATATGATACGATTAAGCTACATGACCATAATAAGATAAAAGATTACATCTATCTAGGAATGACCTATCCATATCCACGAAGATTTCCTCTATCTTCAAATGATCTTTCTAGGTGATCTCTATCTCTTAGAGCTGATGTTCATCCACTGTGATCATATCTGCCACATCATCCAACTCCCCATCTCTATCTGTAAATGATAAGTCATCCCAGCCAATAAGACACTGGTCCATCCAATGCTTTCTTATATCAACCCCATCAACCACGGTCTATCCATTTGAGCACGCACTAAGTCCTTAGTCCATCAAGAACCTAATCTTAGCCAAATCAACTCGTACAAGGTACGAAACTCTACCAAAACTCACACCATGCTTGATGTACTTGCTAAGTTACCCTGGAACTCTCGCATATTCCGTCATACATGTGATCTAGCTAACCTTCTACTTGATGTTCATCTCAAGCCTTCTTTTGGTCTCACATTTGAATCTTGTATCTCATCGAAGAATTTTGCCAATGTGCACCAATGCATGTCATCCCTTGACATTGCCCCTTTTTCTGCTTGCTTCTTTATAAGTCTTTGCCTTGTTTCATTATTCCACGTGTCAAACATTAGTTAAGACTAATCAATGCTCGCATGATTCTACTATCTTAAACTTAGGGGTCTAACAAACCACCCCACCAGAAAAACTTGATGCCCTCATTGATGTAATTTATGGACACTCCTCCAAGTATGGTTTCCTCGATGACTCCTTAACCGTTGGCACATCTCCCATGTACCACATTCCCTCCCCATTAGGGTTTCTCCTTGTTTTTGTCCAAAGGCTCTTTCACAAGGTCCATTATGCCCAACACAGCAAAACTACTGAGGTAGACTTCTTCCATCGAGTCCTTCTCTCCTTCTCCTTGATTTTTCGTGACTATAGTATTTACTTGCTCCTCACCCACCTTGCGTCTTGGGAATTCACAAGGAAAGTGTGGCCCTTCACCTATGAAACAAGTAATATTCCTTTTGATTGTTTCTTGGACTTACCTTGAGAAGAATTGCCTACCTTCTCCTTGCCTTTCTCCGAGACATTCTGTGTGAATGTCCTCACATACACTCGCATTGAGTCGTCTTGCTTCAAGTTCTTTAAAGCTTCCCTCCAGGTCCATGAAGTGATATTAAGGAGGAACTGATCTGTTAGCTCCTTCTTCATCTTCTCCTAAGTGTCAATGGGAGATCTACCCCTACTGATGTTATTGGATGTCCTTGTTCTCCACCATAGCTTTGCATCTTCCACTAAATACATAGTTGTGATCGACACCTTCTTTAAGTTATAAACTTTTGTCATCGCAAAGTATTGCTCCATATCTCACAAGAAATTTTAGAGCTCCTTGACACCCCGCTTATAATCGAAAACTTGTGGCTCTCACACCTTCATCAAAGTAATTTACGCTCGTCCAATTTCCTGTGTTGCAACAACACGCCTTAGGATCGTGATCTTGCATATAGAATCCTCTTGTGCCTTCATTAACTCTATTATTTGATATTGTAACTGTTGGATTCGTACCTCCAACATCTCAAATCGAGTGTGGTAAGAAGTGACATCCTCCTCCACTTAAGGAATTGACCCAATGAGTGCCTCCATTTTGTTGACACGCCCTATCAAATTGCTACCACCTGCCATCTCGAAATTAGGCTTTAATACTAGTTATTACAAAGATTTTCCTTCAAGCACCAACTTATCCGCTAGTTACGCCAACCCCTTTGCACGACAATCTCACTTAGATCCGTTAAAGCAAAATTTAACCTTTCCTCATGGCTATCAACCAACCTACCTATTCTCAAACGTCTCATGACCTCAGCAATGTTTCACTCTCACACCTTTGAAAGAATACCACAAAAAAACCAAATATTCATGGCAACAACAAGAATAAGAAAGAGATATGGCAAACGCAACCTTTATTACTTTCCTCAAAGTATACAAAGGAATGCTCTCTCACATTTCAGTTTCTCTCACACTGATTATATAAAGAATAAGGCTCAAATGAGCTATTTATAGGCACCTTTAGATGATCAAGTTAGAATCCTAATAGAACTCTACTAGCTAAGATTACAATCTTATTCTATCTTATCCTTATCAGTTTACATCACACTAACCAATAGATGACTTCCTCATCCAATTAGAACTGTATCCGATATGATTAAGCTACATCACAATAACAAAATAAAAGATTATATCTATCTATGAATGATCTATCCATATCTACGAAAATCTCCCTTATCTTCAGATGATCCTTCCAGGTGATCTTTATCTCTTATAGCTGATGTTCGTCCACTGTGATCTTATCTGCTACATCATCCAAGATCTCCTCATCTCTATCTGTTGATGATGAGTCATCCCAACCAATAACACACTAGTCTGTCCAATGCTTTCTCATGTCAATTCCATCAGCCATGGTCTGTCTATTTGAGCACATACTAAGTCCTTAGTCCATCAAGAAAATAGTCTTAGCTAAGTCAACTCGTACAAGGCCCGAAACTCCACCAAAACTCACTCCATGCTTGATCTACTTGTTAAGCTATCTTGGAACTCTTACATATTCTGTCATATGTGTGATTTAGCTAACCTTCTACTCGATGTCCATCTCAAGCCTTCTTTTGGTTTCACATCTGAACCTTACATCTCGTCAAAGAATTCTGCCAATGTACACCAACGAATGCCAGTGCCTAACCTCCTTGCAAGTCTTGATCTTATTTCGTTATTTTGCGTGTCAAACATTAATCAAGGCTCGCCAACGTATGCACTATTCCGCTATCTCAAACTTAAGGGTCAAACAGCAAGCATGTTCACGCGATTCTTTGAAATAAACTACCGTGTCTCCCACTTTATGAACTAATACACTAGACAATAGGAACCAAAAAGAGCACAACTATAAGTAATTCTACTCAATCCTAACAGTAGCAACTTTGTCTTAAGCACTTGATAATGCAATTTGATTCTGTCTTTCCTTGCCTCATTCATACGAAACCAAAAACAGATCAACCATATGGCAAGAAAAATGCTTATTGATTAGTCTTGTGACTTTCGAAGCTTACTTCTATGTCCAAATGACATGGGTTGAGGGATGACAATTATGCTATACAGAAGACTTGAACTAACAATTTGTTGCTGTAAATAGTTACTGAACACATTCTACTTGACAGCGAAAAATAGAAAACCATTATGATAACAGACAGCCACAACTTTGCTATTACTTCCCATGTGATGTTTAGCACACGTATCCGTGACTTGCTAAAAGACAATACGTATGTACAAAATTCAATGCCAAAAATCTGCAGTTCGCCATTGATTTCGGTATCCAAAGTCGTAGCAATCATGCGTTAGGCTTAGCTTAATTTCCGTGCTTAATTTAAACAGTTCTACAAGACTATGTCGTGATAAACAGTGAAAAACCTCTTGCTAATTCATTTATTCTAAATTTTATAGCTTTCTAAATGCACGAAAGCCGTGATTTATTCTGTGCTTTTGCATGTTTGATAGTGACTTTCAGGTTAGCATACATTGCGCTTATGGATAAAGTTGTGATGCTTGTCCCCACAGGGCCGCAGCAAAACTCCAAATTTTCGTGCAGCTGCTTCCGTGAGGAGCATGAATTTCCTTTTCCCAACTCTCCTTAACTACCAACGAACTCCCACTGTATCTTCCTGTCTATATATAGCAACTCATCCACCCAACTCAGACCCAATCCTCGATTTCATTGAACTGTCAACTTGTCTTAGCTTTAGCGCAAAAGAAAAATGGCTCAAGCTACTATGGTTACCACACTGGTGCGAAACTTTTTAATAATTCTGTGCTCACTTTGCTTTTTATGCTCTGCCTTCACCTCTCAGGATTATGCTGATGCTCTTGAAAAATCGATCCTCTTTTTTGAGGGTCAGCGCTCAGGAAAGTTGCCTTCTAATCAGAGGCTTACATGGAGGGGAGACTCAGGGCTGTCTGATGGCTCCACTTATCATGTAATTTCAAATTCTCAGTTTGAATTGGAGATGGGACTATGTCAAGTGCCACGAGAGGACTAACCATGTTTACTCAGTTGTTCTGTTTTTGTTGGTGGTTGTAGGTGAACCTCGTTGGTGGATACTATGATGCTGGAGACAATGTCAAATTTGGTCTGCCAATGGCCTTTACTACTACAATGTTGGCGTGGAGTGTGATTGAATTCGCGGGTTCAATGGAGAATCAGATAGAGAATGCGAAAGCTGCCATCCGCTGGAGCACTGATTATCTATTAAAAGAATCAACCGCTACTCCGGGCACTTTATATGTTCAAGTGAGCAGTCCAAACTAAATGACAACGCATTTTGCAAGAGCATAAAATGTAGAATCAAACAAGACTTGTAGTGATAATTCATGAAAAATTAAGCTAAATTCTGCAGGTTGGGGATCCAAATATAGACCACCGATGCTGGGAGAGACCTGAAGACATGGACACACCTCGAAATGTATACAAAGTAACTACTCAGAACCCGGGATCTGATGTTGCTGCGGAGACAGCTGCTGCACTAGCTGCAGCCTCAATTGTATTTAAAGATTCTGACCCTACTTATTCAACTACACTACTCCATACAGCAATGACGGTAAGGACTATGAAGAAACAACGTTCCTGGCTCACCCCTCGCAATAACAGAGTTGCCGGTTTTGTCTACGCAGGTGTTTGATTTTGCAGATAGGTATCGAGGTTCTTACAGTGACTCTCTTGGTTCTGTGGTCTGTCCATTCTATTGTTCATACTCAGGATACCAGGTAAGGTGATCATCTGCTTCTTCTAGGTGGTTCATGAGGTCAATCAAAAATGTTCAATCCATCCTTTATTTGTTTAGGATGAGCTTCTGTGGGGTGCATCATGGATTCATAGAGCATCACAGAACAACTCCTACTTGGCTTACATAAAGTCGAATGGTCACACGTTGGGTGCAGAAGATGATGACTACTCCTTTAGCTGGGATGACAAGAGACCTGGGACCAAGATTCTTCTTTCCAAGGTCTTTTCTTTGACTAAGCTTCTTCTTCAAGTTGACAACATTTTTGTAGACTAAGGAAAGCCTCAACTTTGTAGTGCTACTCCACAGGGATTTTTCGAGAAAAATGCAGCAGACTTCGAGTTATATAAAACCCATTCCGACAACTATATATGCTCTCTAATTCCAGGAACTTCCAGTTTCCAGGCCCAGTATACACCTGGTGAGCAATTTTCATTGTCTCTCATTCATCTTTACAAATATCATTAATTTCTTGGGTAATTCAGGGGGTCTTTTCTACAAAGCAAGTGAGGGCAATATGCAGTATGTAACTTCCACAACTTTCCTTATCGTGACGTATGCCAAATACCTCAAGTCCAATGGTGGAGTCACCAGATGTGGGGCTTCAACGGTAACAGCAGAGTCTCTGGTGGCACAGGCAAAGAAGCAGGTGGACTATATCTTAGGAGACAATCCAGCAAAGACGTCTTACATGGTGGGTTTTGGAAGCAGGTATCCACAACATGTGCACCACAGAGGATCTTCTTCACCATCCATTCACACCAACCAATCGCACATTTCCTGCAACGATGGCTTTCATTACCTTTACTCTGCCTCACCCAATCCGAATGTCCTCGTTGGAGCCATAATCGGTGGTCCTGATAGAAGTGACCATTTCTCTGATGATCGAAATAATTACCAGCAATCGGAGCCTGCTACATACATCAATGCACCATTCGTTGGGGCTGTTGCTTTCTTCTCTACCCAAAATTGAAATAGATCGGCACTGTAAATGAGATTAAGCATCATTATAGTTATGTTTCTCAGTGGTTATAACTCAAAACTGAAACTCAATATCTCAAGCCTATCAAATAAGCTTCTAAGCTTCAAAGTAACTTCCAACTACAGTAACCAGCTTTAGAGTTTCTTGCAGCATTGACATGCACTGTACGCCCAAACTCGGATTTGGAAATAAACCAATTAGTTAACTAATCAACAATAACGCACGGTCTTTCCTCTGCTTGTGTAATTATGTTTCATCCAACACGGTAAATATAACCATGTCCCGTACCAAATGCTAGACACGCATAAACCAAAGACCCATATTCACATAAAACAAATTGAGATATTAAGTGATAAAACATCCCAAGATACACAGCGGCTAGATCTGATTCTGTAATTACCGGAATAATTATGAAAAAAAATTTATAATTTTTTAAAAGTCAATATCACTTAAAGTTTATAAAATACTTAACACATAAAACATAATAAAACATGAAATTTGATCCTTTTTTAATACAAAAGAACTTAACATCTATAAAAGAAATACAAGTGGAAAGATTAGTCAACCGTAAGCTTTAATTTAGAAAGACGAGGAATGAGAATTGAGTTAATATCAAAGATAAGAGTTGAAATTCATATTGTATTAGAATTTTTTATCAGATAGGAAGTAGTAGTAAGATAAATATGTTATTATATTTTAGATATATTATTCTAGTTGTTTAAGACTTGTAAGATATTTATTACAATATGATTTAAATTTTTTAGGAACCCTTTTCTAACTGGAATAAGAGTTCTAAAAATTTCTCTATAAATATGTGTGTATTCAACCCTTGAAGAACAAGCAATCTGAAATTTTTCTATAAACTTGATTTTCAACTAGAAGGTATGATGTTTTCTTCTAAGAATAATCCTTATATCTTAAGAGTGATTCTTAATTTCCTACTATCCATTGGTTGTGTTACTCACTAAAATTCCAACAAACCTAACCAAATTCTAATAATCTCAAATCTAAATTCTAGCCATATTAAACCTTGAAATACTAAACCTAAATGTCCAACAATCAAACCTTAAAATTCTACCTATACAAAATTTAGCCCTGAAACTTGATATTCCAACAGCCTTATATCAACCATATTTTCTAATTTTGTGATTTTTAACTACCAGGGAATAATTCTTCTATTTGTCCTATATCATTTTATTTTTGTTTCCTTCAAACAATTACTGAAATTGACTTATTCTAACAATCACAGCCCCACAAATGTCCAATATCTAAAAGTATTCGCAGAATGTGTTGATAGAACTCTGCAATCGCCGATTAGGTAAGGAGTACTAGCTTCCTTGGAACCTAAGTATATTTATGACATGTTATGGATATTTTAGTAATTTAATTAAAAATAAAATTTTACATCAAATTCCAACTTTATTAAGATATATTTTTTCTCTTCAACTCATTCTTTGTTCGTAACCATTTAAGTCTTAAATACGTTGACAATGAATCTAAATTATAACCATAAATTACATTTAAGATTAAATAAATTAAAATCATTTAATTTATCTTTAATTCTCCAATTAAATAATTTATATCCATATATCAAAATTGGTATTTGGAAATTTATCATGACTACCTAAATATCAATATTGGTTTGTTTAATGCAATTACAATTTAGAAAAACTTTCAAGATGTCTCCTAAAGAGTGTTTGACAAATTAAGAGACTTTTCTCTAGAAAAACAAAATCTTTAATACCTCTTGATATGAAAAGACTCAGTTAATAAAGTGATATGAAATGTATATGCATGGTGAGCCTCTTAGATTACAAAAGGAGCAAAATGAGATTACAATTAACATTACAAATTATAAAATAATCTTGACGTGCCTTGATTTCTTTTGTTCTTGATCTGATCTTCACTTTGAAGGTTAAAAATTACAACATTTCTTTATCATATTCATGAATATCTTCTAAGTTATGGCTACATCTTCTTCTTATATTATTTCTCTTTAAACTAATAAACTCATTAGTAGTTTTTATGTTTTGTCATCATCAAAACATAGATTGGGACCTCTTTTGATTCAATAAGATCCTATAAGCATTTATTGAAGAAAGCCAAATGTAAGATTTAACTACCTGATAAAATGAAAATTTCAAAATAAAATGAATCTGAAATACATAAAGAAACATTAAATAGAAATGGCTGAAAGAAATGAAGTTAACTAAATGGTCTTTTTCAAAAGAATTTAGACAAGATGGATTCAACTTAATTTAGAATCACATTATTTGGAGTTAAAGAACATGATATGATTTATTGAAATTGCCTTAAAATAATTGAATTCAAACATAATATAGATTATAAGATAATATGGGTTTGATGAAATTGAAGTAAATGCATTACGGATGATATATGGAATGAGCTTTAATAAAGTGATTGAAATACTCTTATATGTGATATAATGAAATGGACTAAATGGAATTGATCTAGATTACTTAAATGTGATATTATGGGATGTCTTAATGAAATGGATCTAAACGATTTGAAATATGCTTAAAATGAAAGGGGATCAATGATTTTGAGTTAAATGACTAAATATGTTAAAATAAAATGGGTTTAATAAACTAATTTAAATAACTAAATATGTTTAAATGAAATGTGTTCTACATTTTGGATTCTAATCACTAAGTATATTAAAATGAAATGGCCTAATAAAATTGAATTAAATTATCTGAGTTAATGAAGTTTGATGTATTTGATTTAAAATAATTAAATATAATATAATGAAATGGAGTTGATGTCATAAAATGAGCTTGAGTAAGGTACCTAAACTTTGACTTGAAATTGATTTTTATTTAAGCTAAACAAACTAATTGATTTGGACTTTCCTAAAGTTAGGTTCGACTTTTAACTAGTTGGGCTTTCATTGGACTAAGATTTGGATCATGTTATGTAATAGTAACACACTTAAAAAGAAGAAGAAAAAGAAAATTTTCTATTTTAAAAGAAATTAATTTTATTTGTGGGCTTTTATATTAAGCAATTATTGTATTAAGTACAAAAGAAACCATTTAAAGATGGAACTACGCTTAACATAACTAAGACCCATCTGCATGAAGTTTTATTTACTTTTTTAAATTATGATCCTAAATCATATGTCCAACAAAAAATATAACAATTATTACAAATTTATTCACACGATAAAAGATGGCATTGAAGGTCGAAGTTAAATACTATGTTTTAAGTTTTAGCTGTTAAATTAGGCCTCTAAATTTTCTAACATAGTTTACTGTACTTCTAGTTGCTTGCTAGGCTTCAATGCAAAAGAGACCCCTGGACCCACCTGAAAAGAAAAATATGATCTTAAATCGTGTTGAACAAATAAAAATTGTATGAAGTACTTGGAACCATAGAGGCATATAGTTGAGCTTGAACAAGGTTTAAAAAGATTGAAATTAGAAAAGTAGGAGGTTTATAAGCAATTTAAGTATCGGATTCTTGATGCTCTAGCAACGACGTTCCTAACATTTTATAGGCTTAGATAAAATAAAAAATAAACAGAAGATTCAGTTATCTTACAAACCCTTTTTCAATTAAAATGTTCATTACTTTATTATCAACATTATTCTAATTTCTAAGATTATAAATATTTAATAAAAAGATTGATTGCTCATCTACCTTTAAATTTTCTAAAATTGATGCATTTGATA